>CM076578.1:1380025387-1380520756 GCA_034641835.2 Pinus albicaulis | reverse complement strand
GGTTAATTATGTGGCAACTAGTCCCATGTTTTCAGTTACCGATGTGAGCGAGCCTCTCACTGTAAGCTCGTCTTCTTTTGACTTAGATCCGGTAATTGACATGGAAAACTCTATGGGATTATTTGAACGTGATGTTCTTATCCCTTTTGAGTCCCTTGACATGTGTTCCTTCCAAGGAATTGTTCTTCCATCTGATGAAGACCTCTTGGAAGCCATGATCAAGGTGTGTCCATTGACATATGTTTCTTCCTGTTGGAAGCCATAATCAGTAGGTGAGGAGAGTTCCTTGTACTGTGTCAACCTCGTTAAAAAATGAATCAGTGAGTGAGGAGAGTTCCTTGTACTGTGTCAACCTTGTTAAAAAATGAATCAGTGAGAGTGAGGAGAGTTCCTTGTACTGTGTCAACCTCATTAAAAAATGAATCAGTGAGTGCGAGGACAGTTCTTTTCCTGTGTCAACCTCATTAAAAAATGAAACAATAGGTAGATTGTAGAGAGTAGATTGGTAGATTAGAAATAGGTAGTTTATGAGGATAGTTCCTGTTACTGAGTCAACCTCACTAAAAAATGAATCAGGTCTGAGGACAGTTCTTTTCCTGTGTCAACCTCGTTAAAAAATGAATCAGGGTATGAGGACAGTTCTTTTCCTGTGTCAACCTCATTAAAAAATGAATCAGTTGGTCTGAGGACAGTTCTTTTCCTGTGTCAACCTCGTTAAAAAATGAATCAGTTGTTCAGAGGATAGTTCCTGTTACTGAGTCAACCTCATTAAAAAATGAATTAGGTATGAGGACAGTTCTTTTCCTGTGTCAACCTCATTAAAAAATGAATCAGTAGGTTATGTAGGTAGATTAGAAATAAGTAGTTAGTTGAGGACAGTTCCTGTTACTGTGTCAACCTCGTTAAAAAATGAAACATGTAGTTGAGGACAGTTCCTGTTACTGTGTCAACCTCGTTAAAAAATGAAACATGTAGGTGAGGATAGTTCCTGTTACTGTGTCAACCTCGTTAAAAAATGAAACACGTTTCCATGAGCATAGTTCTTTTCCTGTGTCAAGCTCATTAAAAAATGAAACAAACCCTCCCCTAATTGAGTCGAGTCTTTGACTAGATCTCGTAGATGTTAAGTCATAGTTAGGTTAGTTTTTAGGTTGGGTCTATCATATGATCTCGTAAAATAACCTTCATTCCATCCAGATATTTATTACTAGTGTACTTAGTTGAATGAAATGAAGCTGGGGGAGCATGCGCTCTAGCAGTTACGCTTAGGGGGCATCAAGCACAGTTTTCTCTTTGTTTCAAGCTTGTGAAAAAATGAAACCACTCTGAAGCATAGTTTTTCTCTGTTTCAAGCTTTTGTAAAAATGAAACCTATTTTGAGTCAATTTCGGTTATTTTCAAGACTCGTTAAACTCATGAAAATCCCGAGATTATTTTGCTATCTTTCATTCTCGTAAAACACATGAAAATGTCGAGTTCTTTCCGTCTTTTCCTGCTCGTAAATTAAATTGAAAGTCGGCCACAGGAGTACATTTTTATCCCTTTTTCGAACTCGTTAAAACTTACGAAAAAGTGAAAACTATGAGTACATTTTTATCCCTTTTTCGAACTCATTAAAACTTACCGAAAAAGCGAAACCTTGGAGTCCTCTTTTAAGCCCTTTTCAGACTCTCTAAATATGAAAAGATTGTCGAGTACTTGATTATTCGAACTCGTTAAAGTAAATGAATGATCGTCCCTTCAGTATAAGTTTACCCCTTTTACGGACTGAAAAGGACTATTTACGAAAAAGGTATACGTTGACTAATTACGGTCAATAGAGTTCTCTCCCGCATTATTTTATCCTTTTTCGGGCTCGAGAGACTAAATTTACGAAAAAGTACACCCATGGAGTCTTCTTAAGTTTTTTCTTCTGACTCTCTAAAATTGAAAAAACACCGAGTTTCTCCTATACTGGACTCGTTAAAACTTAACAGTAAAGGACCTGTTCAATTTTCAACAGGAACGAACCACTCCTTCTTAGGGTTCGAATCTTAAACCAAGTTGGACTCATCCGAAGGATGAGCTTATAAACAAGCAAATGTTATCCTCCTCAAGCTTGTCAAAAATAAAGAGGTACTTGCCAGAAATGGTGGGGGAAAAGAGAGAAAAACGAACTTGTTTGTTACATTTTGATTATTCGGAAAACCGTTGACCACTCTTGAACACGACACTTTTTGTCCACCTGGGTTGGGAAATCCTTTGCCTAACAGTTAATCAAACCATATTGAAAGTCTTCAGCCGATTTCTGGGTATTAGCTTTGGGTCAATTGTTACCAAGCCATCTGCAGTGTCGTTATGTGTTCAAGAGAACTGTTCAAATAAACCATTCATCTGCAAAATATCTGTCATCCATTATTGACCATCCCTGAGTCAGTCCTTGCCAATATATTTTCAAAACTTGATCTATGATTTCGTGTTGTGAGCTTGCCTACGACAGATCACTTTCTATCGACATCAGCACATTATCTAGGAAGTTGATCCAGAAATCGTCAGTACCTTGAAATCTGCATGCCTCAATGGCAGGTTTCTCGCCTTCGACGACAGGTTACATCATTGACCTTCGATCGAATGATTCCGTGAGATGTTCGACTTCAGCTCATTCATTCACATTTCATGGATTGTACTGGGTACTTTGAGAGCCATTGAAATTACTGGTGGTTTCTCTCACACTTGTTAACAGTTCACATCATTGACTGGTAATCAAGTGGTTTCTACCATGTTCGACTTCAACACATTTATTCACATGGATAGAATTGTACTAGTTCGAGATGCGGAAATCAAGACCCTGGATCTAGTTTCCACCATCCAGGCTGCGAGGAATTTTGTTATCATTTATACAGTGGACTATTTATAAACAGATGGCTGCGTCCATGCTGTGTCGACATATGTCTATACTGTGATGTATTCAAAATCATTCCTGTATCAGAACAATTTAGAGTTAGTTCTAGTTAGTTTTTGATCTGAGTATGGGAATGCCTACCTCAGCGATGATATGATTACATATATATATTTTGCATTGAATGTTTTACAGGTTCCGACTGGGGTGTCCACAGGATGATCCTTGAAATGATAAAGTACTTCACTCTTCATATATGACAGACTTCATCTTCATCTATTTCAGACTTCGCACTTTAGGGGGCAATCTGTTACACTAAAAATTGTCACCTTGACATTCTACTGACTATATGAGCTCATTAACACTCATACATGCCTCCTTTGCAAGTCTTATAACCTTTGTTCCTCATTCCATGCCCTGAAAATGAAGGGAAAACCCTAAAAAGCTCAAAAAACCTTGGGTACGCAGTTAATATGAAGCCTACCTGCATTTTTAGCTTGGGTACGCATGTAATGTGAAGATAAACTGCGTTCTAGAATGCATTTTTCCAGTGTTATAGGTGCGGTACCCTTGTAAAGTCAAAAATGCGCGAAATTAAACCAAAAAAGTTGAATTTTGGTCAATTCTGGAAGGTTCTGGATGAGATTTTTTGGGGATGAGTATGCTTTAGTAAGGTGCATGTATCCCACACCTTAAGGAACTAATCCCTTGATGTGAGGATCCTATCCCTTTGAAGGAGGATTCTATCCCTTTAAAGGTGGAATCCTAACCTCCTCATCTGCTCTATAAAAGGAGGCATTGGGTAGCCTCAAAGGTTAAAGTTTTTTGGAGAAGATTTTTGAGCTGAAGTGCTGTTGAGATTTAGACTTCCTTCTGCTGAGCTTTTGAGAGGAAAGATCACATACCTCTTTATGCTTCTGAAGGAAGAGTGCAAGACTTATCAAAGTAGAGGAGACTCCTACTTCGGACCCCGGGAAGGCCTTTCGAACATCAAGGCAAAGGTTGTAAGGTTCTTCTGTATATTTTAAGATTAATACAATCAAGTTCTGTTTTTCTCAATAAATTTTCGTTCGATTGTTTATTTCAATAAGTTATTGTTTGATCATTTATTTCATAGATTCCTTGATCACTATGATAGGTATGTTTTATAATTATTTGTTATACAGGTGCTATTAATATTTTCTTATTTGTGATTGCAGATCAACGAAAGATGATACTTTTTTGTGACAAAAGGGCCCTTGTTGCGACGAAGGATTATTGATGCAACAGAAGCACTGCGACCACAAATAAGCATTTGGATCTAAGGTAGGATCGACACCTTCATAACATTTATTTGTAAAACGAATATATCTAGAGAAAGACAAACTTAGTTGTTCGTTTGTTGCTAGATTGTCTTCTGACACTAGGGAGATCGGTCTTGTCCGCAAGAACGATTTAATCCGTCCAACAGTAAGAATGTGTGACTAAGGCTGCAATGCCTTAGATTGTAAACCAGTTTTGTATTATATAATAGAATCATAGTTGTGTGGATTTCTGTGTTCAAATATGCTGGTTTATAATTTAGCTTTACAAATCGAATGAACTCTGTTTTTCTTTTGTGTTAAGACAGGAAGATTCGTGGTTGTTAGTTAGAAGAAGTGGGAGAAGGCTTTTGATTTCTTTTAGAATTTTCTGAATTATATAAATCTGTTGAATGCAATTGACTGTCTTAAAGTTGAACGAAATCGCCAGTTGAACAGAGACCAAAAGCGAGTGGAATGCTGTGACGTTTTAACTTGAATCTGGTTTTACTGATCGCTTTTGCAAGTGATCGAACAGAAAATATAGTACAGATTCTCAATGGAGAATCGATGAGCTTTGTATTATTATTGAAGGACGCAAACATTTCTAATAAATGATTATTGATTATTTTTAAACCGGTAATGAATTCTGTTTTGATATGAGATTGGGCGGAGTCAAATAAACGCAGTGGTTGATTTAAGCCTATTCGGAGAAGGTGAAGTTGATTTCTCTGTGGGACCAGAATTCTTTTACAGTGTGCATCGTTGGTTTTAAACGTTCCAGAGGCCAACGTTGATTGGTTTATATTAATGTGGAGCAAGAAACCGTGTGCTAGAACCATGTGTTGTCGTGTTGGAGTTTTACTACAATGCCGAATATTTATTCGTTGGCTTCAATTAAAGTTTATCTAGAGTGGATTTGCAGGAAGGTTAACGCTGAATCCCAGTGAAGGATTGAAGGCTGTACAAATGTGGTCGCGTTACAAAGAGTGATTCCTATATGTTAATGGTGTTCGAAGAGCATTTTATTAAGTGTAAAGATTCATATGAGTTGGATTTATGTGGCGCAGTGGAACCAGTGTGGGCCCATAACCCATGGGTCCCAGGATTGGAACTGAAGTTTTGGATAATAAATTTGCAGTTTTGAGAAAGTTTTTGAAGGTCACAGGTCCATAATGATTAAATGAAAGGTGAACTTTCCCTGTGGCAATTTCATTTTTCATCAACTAGTATCAGAGCTGAAAAATCCTACGGGAAGGAGTTTTGCGTGTGAAGAAAGGAGTTTTTGTGTGCGAGGAAAACGAGGTACCGTTTTATGAAGTTTTGTTAAGCTTGTAATTTTTTTATTGTGTGAAGGTAGCAGCAGAGGAAGGTGAGGAGATGCAGCAACCTAGAGCAGGAGTTCTCAATTGGTTCGAGAGGAGAGAACTAGAGATGCCAAAATACTAAGCTCATGAGAGAAGCTTGGTGAGGTATCTGGTAGAAGGGAGGACTGCTATTGCAGAGGTTTCGTTGCAGTTCATGATGGACAAATTCCACAGAGGATGTGGGAAGAATTGTTCAAGAGTGTTGCTACAGGAAGATCACAAGGAGCAGAAGAATATGCAGAAGACATATGACCAGGAGGTCATAAATTTTTGTGCCTCGTGAGTCTAATGCAGGGGCATCCAAACAGTTTTATTTGAGACAAAGATTTGTTAAAACCGAATTGGTTTTCTGTAACCGTTTCTTGATCTTTTCTAAAAAACCTATAAAAGGGAGAACCTGTAGTGTGTGAGAGATAGATAGGAAGATCGAGCACAATGTAGTAGCATAAGAATGTGTGACTAAGGCTGCAATGCCTTAGATTGTAAACCAGTTTTGTATTATATAATAGAATCATAGTTGTGTGGATTTCTGTGTTCAAATACACTGGTTTATCATTTAGCTTTACAAACCGAATGAACTCTGTTTTTATTTTGTGTTAAGACCGGAAGATCTGTGGTTGTTAGTTAGAAGCAGTGGGAGAAGGCTTTCGATTTCTTTTAGAATTTTTTGAATTATATAAATCTGTTGAACGCAATTGACTGTCTTAAATTTGAATGAAATCGCCTGTTGAACAGAGACCAAAAGCAAGTGGGATGCTGTGACGTTTTAACTTGAATCTGGTTTTACTGATCGCTTTTGCAAGTGATCGAACGGAAAATAGAGTACAGATTCTCAATGGAGAATCGATGAGCTTTGTCTTATTATTGAAGGACGCAAACATTTCTAATAACTGATTATTGATTATGTTTAAACCGGTAATGAATTCTGTTTTGATATGAGATTGGGCGGAGTCAAATAAACGCAGTGGTTGATTTAAGCCTGTTCAGAGAACGTGAAGTTGATTTCGCTGTGGGACCAGAATTCTTTTACAGTGTGCATCGTTGGTTTAAACGTTCCAGAGGCCAACGTTGATTGGTTTATATTAATGTGGAGCAAGAAACCGTGTGCTGGAACCATGTGTTATCGTGTTGGAGTTTTACTACAACGCCGAATATTTATTCGTTGGCTTCAATTAAAGTTTATCTAGAGTGGATTTGCAGGAAGGTTAACGCCGAATCCCAGTGAAGAATTGAAGGCTGTAGAAATGTGGTCGCGTTACAAAGAGTGATTCCTATATGTTATAGGTGGTCGAAGAGCCTTTTATTAAGTGTAAAGATTCATATGAGTTGGATTTATGTGGCACAGTGGAACCAGTGTGGGCCCATAACCCATGGGTCCCAGGATTGGAACTGAAGTTTTGGATAACAAATTTGCATTTTTGACAAAGTTTTTGAAGGTCGCAGGTCCATAATGATTAAATGAAAGGTGAACTTGCCTTGTGGCAATTTCATTTTTCATCAGAGGCCAACACTTATGAGGAGGAAACTCTTGCAGCCTTGAAAGGAGCTTCCAAATTTCACCAAGGTATGATTGAAAATCCATCTCTTGTCATTTCAGAAAACACTTTGGATGGGTCTATATAATTGCATGCATTTGATCCAGAGCAGCAGAATAGCACTGCGCTAAGAAATTATGGAGAAAGGAGGGATCATTCCTCATATGAGCATTCAGAAAGTAGCTTCATTCAGGAAGCCATGAAGGAAGCAGTGAGAAGGAGTAGACATATGGAGATAAGAAACTCTTTCTCCTCTCTAGATGACACTCTCTCAATGAGCATGCCACAAATCAAAGAGAGACTTCTACTTGTAGTAGATCCAAAGCCTCCTTGGTTTTGGAAGGACATTCATGAGGAGGAGATCTCCCGGAGAGATTTCGGTAGAGGTGCACTCCCACACATCATGGAGTGCAAGATTCTTCATCAGTTTCAGGAGATTATTCCCTTCTCACAGGAGTAGATAGTAGATGGGGGACATCTTTGGATTGATAACATCTCTCATGACTATGATGGACATTCATTGAGCCATGCACATCATGATGGGAGGTTTTTTCCTACCACCTATTTGGATCCTTATAGGGTCAAATTGATCCTCGGGAAGATTTCATTTCAAGATCCCATGAAATGCAGAAATATAATTTGAGATGATGGAAGCCCTCATGGGAGGAGTAACAAGATGGAGGGTGGAAGGAGGCATCCACAATTGGTTAAGTGGATGTGGTTGATGAGCAAGGAGCTGGGAGGCTACTTGCAAATTTATGATACCGAGCAGCAGGAGGCTTGGCTGCACTGGTTACTCTTGAAGGAGTTTGGCCATCACTTGGCATACACTCTTTCCAAGGGTATGAGGATGGAGAAGATGTGGTAGGATGTGAGCATAATGGAGTAGCAAATTTTATGGGTGCATAGTGATGATGCAACATTCATGTTATTCACTATGTCTTCATCACATATCTTGCATGATGAGAGCATGAGGAAGCAGCAAAGACATTTGTTGCTAGGGTCATTATTTGTAGAGCGAGGGTAGAATTCCTCTCATTTATTGTATGATGTTGTAGGAGTAGGAGATGGCACTATCATGGTGCAAAGGGGATACTCCTCGACCTTTGATGATCAGGAATTACTTCTACCTTGGAAGAGATTCCATATGCGCAACAACATTATTAGGGGGTTGCCCATCTATGTTGAGGGAGCTGAGGGCAACAACGCTATGCCATCTAGAGATTATCTAGTGCCTCATGCAAAGGAAGGAGGAGCTCTTTCTCCTGGTAGATGGATTCTTGCATCCTTGCAAAGAAGTCCCCAGGATCTCATATATGGAGATCAAGGCACAATCCATGTTCTACATGTGCCATTTTTGAGGAGGTGTGAAACCATGGAGACACAAGAAGGAGATAAGAAGGATGACCATATTGATGGGATGAGGAGCACACATCCCTGTCTATTTTATGAGGTTGATGCACCTAATAAGGTGTTTGGATTGTGCAGTGAAAGCATGGACAAATTTGTTCATTTATATATGCAGTCACCTCTTGATGATGATGTCTCATTACATGGAGAAATTTTTCCAGGGAGACCACTAGAGCATAAAATGATGAGAGATGCTTCACAAGTTGAGGCACCATTGGGAGATAACCATATGACAAATGTCCTTCATGGGAAATTATCAGCCACTATGGAGGATGGATCCATGTTGGAGCTCTGAGTTGTTGGTGGAGTATTCCTAGGATCATCTTGCTTGCATGATATTGACAGATCAACATATGAGGAGATGCATAGATCATGTGCAGATGAAGGAGATAGATAAATCTTTGGAAGAGTTAGCACAACCACCTATTTTCTCTTTGAGGATGAGAGGAGACCCATTTTTTAGCCACTCCATTTGCATACACAAAACTTATGGTAAGGGTATTGTTTATTTGGATGATGATTTGTATATTCAAACCTTAACCATATATGTACAAGATGTTGCTCCAAGGAGGAGCATTCTTCTTTCTAGACCCCATGGTCTACTTGAGGCCATGAGCACTATTGGTGACCACTCCCTAGGAGGACTTGGGGAAATGTATTTTGGAGGACATACTCACCTTGCACCATGCATCATTTACTTTCTCCATACATTTGAGGAGAGTAGGAAAACAAGCAAGTGGTTGAGAGGCCACACTTTTTTTCATACTCTTTTGCAGTTGAGGGTCAAACTGCATTGGTTACAATTGAGGGACCATTTTCCTTCTTCTGTGCCACACATGACAGCAAGCATGGTTCTCATAATGATTCATTGTGTTGTTGTTGTCTTTGTATTTGTTGAGAGAATGATTTGGGGAATGGCACATTGGTTGGATGTGTCCTTTGGGGGAGAGGTCTCCCACATTATTTGCATTGCATGTTCTAATGGGAGCATGAGAGCACATGTGGCCACTACAACAAAAAATTGGTTTCCATTTGAGGTGAGACATATGAGGATTGCATGAGCAAGGCTGGACCAATTCAATTTCATTCAGAGCCATTCTTCAGTAGTGATTGCACAGTAGAGGTAGGCTATCAACTGGCAGAGATTGGAGCATCTGATTTGCTAGATCGAGCTTGATTAGTGTGTAGCAATTGGAGATTGTACTGAGAGCTTTGTGAGGAGATTTGTATAATTATTGTTACATGATATATATGAAATGTAATATACAGATAGTTGGGGGTTTTCAGATTTAAGCTTTCCCATAAAATATTGTGTTCATATGTGTGATTGTTTATGGTTTTAATGTGCGCATGCAATTGTTTTTATTTCTCCAATTAATGATCAATGGTAGAAGAGATTCTGTATTGTGTATGAAGTTAAAATAGTCTATGATCAGGAGAATATCGGTGTATAAAATTTCATTTATTCAAATTTATACATGATATCAGAGCAATATTGATCATTGGAGCAATTGCAAAACATTGAAACGGTTGAGTTTTGTGCTGGTGGAATTCGAATTTGCAGCAATGTTTTCTTGGTGTCGAAGTTGAGATGTCTTTCAACGGATTGCGATTGGAGTATGCCCTTGAGGGCAGCTTGAATTATATTGCATGGAAGGACAGGATGGAGGTGGTGCTAGATGAAAATGGGTTGAAGGAGTTCATAGATGCAGAAATTCCAAAACCTGCTTCTAGCGATGCTGCCACACTTGACGCATGGAAAAAGAAGACAGCAAAGTGTCAAATAATTCTGTTGGAAGGTGTAAAGGATCACATAGTGTCCAACCTTCATGGTAAGGATTCTCCATTCTTGATGTGTAAAGTGTTGACAGACTTATTCCAAAGCAAGAGCGACTAGAGGAAGTGGGCACTCAAGGATAAACTCAAAAACATGAAAATGGAGAAAGGTGACAGTATGCCCAAGTACCTCACGAAGTTCATCCAATGCAGGGATGAGCTGGGTAGTGTGGGGGTGACTGTAGATGATGAGGAATTGGTGAGATTGGCTCTCCTTGGGATTTTGAAGAGTTGGAATTCCTATCAGGACTCTGTGAATGGTCAATATAAATTGCCAGGATGGGAGCGACTTTGGTTGGATCTTGTGCAAGAGGAGATAAGGCGAAGTAATAGGAACAGATCTTCATCAAAGAACTCAGATGAAGAAAATTGTGCTTTGGCTACAAAAGCAAAGAAGGGGAAGAGCAAGACGAATGATTCTCAATCCAGTGCAAAAGGCAAGAAGCAAGACATGTCCAAGGTGAAGTTCTTTCACTGTCACCAACACGGATATTACGCCACTAATTTTCCACAGAAGAAGAAAAATAAGTAGGTTGTTGGATCTACAGCTGGAGAGGCCCTAGCCTCGTAGTTTGAGCTGGATTTTTCATTGATCACATGCTTGGTCTCAAGTATGATGGGCTCAATGTGGTTTCTTGACAATGGTATGTCTTTTCATATGACCGGAGACAAATATTTGTTTACTAATCTGGATGAGAAAGATCTTGGAGTGCACATCGAGATGGGCGATGATGGTAGATACAGTGCGACCGATATTGGTACCATTTCCTTTAAGAGGGAGTCTGGTAAACCCTTCGTATTGAAGGAAGTGATGCATGTTCCAGGATTAAAGAAGAATCTGATCTTGATGGCCATGTTAGAAGACAAGGGATATGACGTTGTATTTCACGAGGGAAAGGCTTTCTTGCATAGTAAGGAAACTGGTGAAACTCGGAGGATAGGGGTTTGAGTTAAGAACCTTTATCAATTGTAGGTAGATGGCTATGCAACAATGGAAGGAAAGGCAGAAGGAGTGGTGAGTTGGGATGAGGGTGAGCTATGGCATAGGAGATTGGGCCATCTTCACCATGGAGCTTTGAAAATTTTGCAGCATATTTCTACTGGGATTCCTAAAGGTACACTTGCACACTTAGATTAGTGCAAGGGATGTACTTTGGGAAAATTTTTGAAATCCACCTTTCACGAGAAGGATATTTGCGCCATGATGATCCTTGAGAGAATTCACACAGACGTGTGTGGAACCTTCTGAGTAGCTTCGACAACAAAGCACAAGGACTATGTGATATTTGTTGATGATTTTTCTCGGAAGTGCTGGATCTTCTTCATGCAGAAGAAGAGCGAGACATACTCAAAGTTCTATGAGTTTAAGGAACTGGTTGAGAAAGAATTAGGGAAGTAGGTGAAGGCTCTTAGGAGTGACAATGGTGGTGAATTCATCTCTGGCGAATTCAAGGACTTTTGCAGCACAAAAGGAATTTGAAGAGAGCTCATAGCGCCTCATAACCCATAGCAGAATGGGGTCACTGAGCGAAAGAACAGAACAATCATGGGTGTTGCATGAACGATGTTTCATGATTAGGGCCTTCCCATACACTTGTGGGCTGAGGCATGCAATACTGCAGTTTATGGGAAAAACCATTGTCCTCACAGGATACTTGGCATGAGCACACTCGAGGAGGCGTTTTCTGGTAAGAAGCCTGATACTTCCCATTTGAGGATTTTTGTTTCACTTGTTTACATTCATATGACTAAGGATGCCAAGAAGAAGATGGAACTGACTGTAGAGGTTGGGATATTTTTGGGGTACACTGATACACCCCAAAACTATTGTGTGTATTTTCCAGATAGTCGCAAGACTGTTGTGCGACGGGATATCAAATTTCATGAGGAGAAAGCCATGAAGTGTTCGCTTGAGAGGGAGCCACACTTGCATGTAGATGAGGAGCTATTAGTTCTTAAGGATGAGCCTCAGGATGTGGATCAGCCACAAGAGGAGGGTCATGGAGTGGAAGAGACCACTCATGCAGTGCCAACCATCAGAGGGCGGAAGCGCACTACAGAAGCTGAGCGACTGGCTCAAGATTTAGAGAAGATTGTAGGAGCACCTACATCACAGCGTAGACAAAGACAATCACCTGACCGGTATACTGGATACATGGCACTTATGATCAAGTGTATCGTGACAAAGCCATCCTCTTTCGAGGAAGTTGTGGAGGACCCCGCATGGGTAGATGCCATGGTGGAAGAGTATGATTCGATTGTCAGAAACAATGCATGGGAGATTGTCCCAAGGCCAGAAGGGAAATCAGTGGTAGTTTTGAGATGGATCTAAAAAGTTAAGAAAGAAGCTGACGGGAGTGTGGAGAAGTACAAGGAAAGATTTGTTTCCTGAGGCTTCTCACAGATTGAGGGGATTGATTATGAGGAAGCCTTTGCACCTGTCACAAGGTATTCTTCCATACGGATGATTCTTGCTCTCTCAGCACAGATGGGGTGGCACATTCATCAGATGGATGTGAAGACTACGTTCCTCAATGGAGTGATTGAGGAGGAGGTGTACATAGAGAAACCCAAAGGTTTCGAGATCTTCAGCAGTGATTCGCATGTGTGCAGGCTCAAGAGAGCACTGTATGGGTTGAAACAAGCACCTCATGCTTGGTACACATGGATAGACAGTTATTTCACCGGACTTGAATTCTCCAAGAGTGAGGCGGATCCAAACCTATACCAAAGTGTGGTGGAGGGTAAGTTGCTGATCATTTTACTTTATGTAGATGATTTGATTTTGATGGGTGATTAACTGTTGATACTCTCATGCAAGGCTGATCTTGCAAAGGAGTTTGAGATGAAGGACTTGGGCCTCCTTCATTATTTCCTGGGATTGGAAATTTGGCAGCGCAGTGGTGGACTATTTGTGTCTCAAGGAAAGTATGCCCGGAAGATACTAGAGAAGTTCAACATGCATGGCTGCAAGCCTATCGACACTCCTCTTCCTGGTGGTTGGAGGAAATAGAATTCTACATCGGCAGAGGTAGTGGACGCCACTATTTACCGACAGTTGGTGGGGTCGCTTATGTATCTGGTCAATACATGACCCGACATATGCTATGCTATTAACCAACTTTCACAAGCTATGGTTAAGCCTACCAAGCTCTTTTGGAAGGCAGGCAAGCATGTATTGAGATATCTCAGAGGCACATCAGGATATGGATTATGGTACAAACAGTCGGATGAGGTGAAGTTGTGTGGCTTCACGGATGCAGATTGGGCAGGGAGCCCAATGGATAGAAAGAGCACATTTGGAGGGATTTTTAGTATCGGGTCGACAGAAGTTTATTGGTACAACAGGAAGCAGAGATCCATGGCACTCAGTTCAGCAGAGGCCAAGTATATGGCAGCGATTTTGGCTGCATGCGAGGCTAGATGGATGAGGAAGATCCTGGCTGGGTTGTTCAGTTCACACTTAGATCCTCCTGTGATATATTTTGATAATCAGAGTTGCATCAAACTCTCAGTTAATCTAGTATTCATGATATATCTAAACACATTGACATCTGGTATCATCATATCAGAGATTGTGTGTAGCGGAAGATCATGTTACTTTCATACATTCCCACGGATGCTCAGGATGCTGATATCTTGAAAAGGCACTCACCAGGAGCAAATTTGAATCCCACAGGGGTAGGATAGGGGTGGCAGATAATCCTTATCTTGTTGAGAGGGAGTGTTGAGATTGCAACAAGATGATGAGCTTAGTGGAAAGAAGTTTCCTTCACTAAGTGGGCCCGCAGGCTATTTTTGGTGCAAGTCTATTTTTAGACTATGTCTATTTTTAGACATATCGATCATATTCTATGAGTTGCAGGATGCTATTTGTGGATGGTTGGTAAAGTTGGAAAAATATATGGCCTTCTATTTTTAGACATATTGGGCAGAATCTATTTTTAGATTACCAGTCTAAAAATAGATATGTTGAATATTATTAGCTCTTAATAATATTTGGACTATAAACATTATCTTATTCTCTTGGAGCACTTCAGTTGAGTGCACAAATGTGGCACAGGAGCTGACAGAAGGAATTACGCTATTCCTGAGGGTTAAGTGGATCTATTGCATGGATACTTCAGTTAGAACTCATGTGACAAAGTTTGGTGGAGTTATTGAGGTAGTTGATGGAGTTGTGTTCAATTTAACTGAGTTAAACATAGTTGAGCTAGTTGTATCTAGTCTAACTAATAGATACACTAGTGAGAGTGGTGTGAATTAATTATTAATTAATTCACTAATTATTAACTCATTAATCAAATAAAGAATACATCAGTTAACTACAGTGCGTGGACAGTTTCAGTGGAGACCAGTGAGGAGGTAGGTGAAAGAGCAGTGTGACTATCAGTTGTGACTATACTATTACATGATTTGCAGCAACCAGTGATTGGAGATGCCAATGAGGGTTGCGTGAGCAAGGCTGGACCAATTCTAGTTCATTTAGAGCCATTCTTCAGCAGTGATTGCACAGTAGAGGCAAACTATCAGGTGGCAGAGATTGGAGCATGTGATTTGCTAGATCGGGCTTGATTAGTGTGTAGAAATTGGAGATTTTACTGAGAGATTTGTGAGGAGATTTGTATAATTATTGTTACATGATCTATATGACATATAATATACAAATAGTTGGGGGTTTTCAGCTTTAAGCTTTCCCATAAAACACTATGTTCATATGTGTGATTGTTTATGGTTTTAATGTGCGCATGCGATTTTTTTTATTTCAGCAATTAATGATCACTGGTAGAAGAGATTTTGTATTGTGCATGAAGTTAAAATAGTGTGTGATCAGATGAATCTCGGTGTATAACATATCAGTTATTCAAATTTCTACATATTTGGTGGAGGAAATCCTAATGGATGGGGCCCATGGAGAGGAAGTTTTCACTTTTTTAAAAGGAGGGAAAGGAAACCATTGTTTCTAATGCTTTGGATTATTCATTTCATGTCTATTTAGACATTGTGTATTCTTTTGCTGTTTAGCAAGAATTTATGGGAAATTTCTATTTAGGATTTCCTCACCTTCTTGAGAGGCCTCTTGAAGGTTTTTTCTTCATTCTCCATATCTCTTGGCTCAAGGCCAAAGCTTCTCCTTTCAGATGCTATGTTATTTCTGCTCAAGTATAACGTAGTGTTGCTAGGGTGTTGTAGTGGAGGACACCATATATCATTTCCTTGGCTCATCTATCAGAGGAGTGAGCTTCTATTCCTCTAGAAGGTTATTGAGGGAGATCCTGGAGCATATTGCAGATCATTGGCATCAGGCCAATCATTTCTCTTCACCAACAGCGCAGTCCCTTCTCTAGATTGCGTTATTTCTGAGTGTATTTGCAGTGGGGACTTGCTCCACATGTTTGGAGGGTGAGATCTTAGGTGAGAGGGTAAACCTTTCATTCTGGAGATCCATTGGAGGAGATCTTTTCATTGATTGAAACATATTCAGTCTTCTCCATTTGTTTCCAGTTCTTGAGTTGCTACAACTACCCAACAACTCCAGCATTTCTGCAGAAATGCCATTTTTCTTGTATTTCAGACAATCCCTCTGAGGATTGTGTATTGTATGTTTCCAGGGGTTGAGATATTGCTCCCCCTTCTTATTTGAGCTATCCATTTTCATATATATCTATTATTGACATTTTGCAGCAGTTATCCTTCAATGATGACGTAGTCATAGCCAGGGCTTCTCTTATATAGCAATATTTCTCCATTTTCATGTATATGTTACATTGGGGCTGCATTGCCTAGCTTGAGAGATCATTTCCTCGAGATCTTGTATACATTTGTTGTTGCTATAATATAATATAATGGTTATGTGGATCTTCCGGCATTTTGGTTTTAATGCATTCACTACTATTTTCTAGCTCATGTTTATGTATTGTTGATCTCCATGTTGGTAATATCTTGAGATATTCCCAATAGTGTAGAAATTTCAGATTTGGAACATTAAAAAAATGACAAAAAAATAGATCACAGTTAAACTTGGAGGTTCTAAACCAACCAAGCCTAGAGGATCGAAACCTCCTAAACCTGTAACACCTAAAGATGTTAAATCTACTCCAGCCCTCACTACTAAATCCGCTGTATCAGTAAATCCCCTCCAGCCACATGTAGCTACTGAAGAAACCCTTCCATTTACTGATATGGACTACAAGATTGTTGACCCTGTGGTAGAATTCAACCTTTTAGAAATACATAATTGGTGCTATGATAAGTACTTGGACAAATATGAAATGCCTATTTGGGAGACTCATTTGCCCCGATATGTAGTTCCATTGACCCACCCTGGACAAGACCTTGTTAGACTGTGTCAAAAGAATTATGAACTAGACCAAAGGGCCATCGTTAATGCATAAAGAGAAATCCTTTTTACTAGTATAGCAAAGTCAATAAATCAAATACCATAATTACAGTCTGATCCTCATTCAGTCCCCCTATCTATAGAATTTTTTACCCAGTTGTACTTAAGCCTGGATTTCCAAAAGAAGTTTATGATATTTCAAGAATTTTTGCCTTCCCATGTTGACATTCCTAAGTTGAACCCTCCTTATTCCACTACCAAATTTCCTGAAGGACCTAGGCATATTATTTCAATGCTATCTTTTATACTGCGATACTTTATAGATGGATTCACTGATGAATCCATTCTTGGCTTTCTATCCACCTTATCTCTAGGCCAACCTGCAGCACTCATTTTTTATTATGCCAGTTTCATAGTAGACAATATTCATCATCAGCTTACCAAACTACCCACTGAAGGGGTTTTCAGATACTCTTCCTACTTGTTTCACTTGTTTTTATTATTCCAAGCTGATAATTTTCCAATTGCATTGCAAAATATGGACTTGGAGGGTAAGCCTTTATCTATTGTCTTATGGACTTCCTTGCTAAGGAAAGAGAATAGTGAATTCACTTATATATATTTTTCAGTCCTTTTCCTCCATCTAGCAATGAACATTTTGTACAAAGTAGAGCAGCCCAGAGTCAATGAATAAATGAAAAGGATATTACAACTATTAGAAGAGAATAAAATGGGATATTGGTTTCTTTATGAAAAGCATACATACATAAGAATTTTTGGATCCAACTTATTACCTTATAAGTTGCCAAAATACATGAACATGAGAATTTTTGCATTGGAATATTTAAGAAAGATTCTAAATTCTGACTCTATCAACTTCTTAGCTGCAAGGAAAAAGACTCAATTCAAGTTGAAGAATCAGGTTGGTCCTTTCATCATAAATAGCAGAGAGGCAAAAAAAGAAATTTCAAAGAGACTAGTAGAGTTCAAATTTCAAGAAAGTTTTCCCAAGAACTATGATCCTCAAGGGATCCTGAGCAATTTAAGGGTAAAATGTAAACTTACACCCTTCATACATGAGCCCAAGCTAGAGATTGAAAATTTTTCCAATCAAGAAGAATGGGTGGAAAACACATTGATAGATACAGTCACTAATACAGATACAACAGGAAAAATGGTTACAACACAAGCCATGGAAGTTGTAAAACAGTCATAGTCTTCAGTCAAAAGAGGCAGGGAAGAAGGAACATACATAGCAGAAACAACCACAGAAACAAAGTTCAAACTGATTTACAATAAAAGGATTAAATTCAGTTCAATTGGGAAAGAAAAGGTAATTGATGTTGAGGATACAAATGAGCCAAAGGTAAATAATGATGAAGCTACAGTAATAATCAATGAATCTCTTGCACAGATTGAAAAGGAGGAAAAAACAAGAAAATATGATACTCAAATGATTGAGAAACAAAATATGGAGGCCTCTTCCTCATAGATAGCTGGGGAAAAAGACTTAGATATCAAGGAAAAATATAAGCAAATAAAGCATAAGAATGAGGAAATTAAATCAGAGATATATTCTCAATTCCTCAAGAAAAAACCAGGGAATAAAAATAGGCTATTGAAAGCCTTTGACTATTCTACAAAGAAAATTATTATGTCATTTCTGCAACCAACTAATTCAACACCAAAGACAGTGGAAGATTATAAAAAGGTGGAGTTTGAAGTAGACACTGAAAATGTTCATGAGCTAGACCAAATTGAATTCCATAAACATAGCTCTAAAATGTTATATTCAACTGTGGTGACAAAGGAAATGAGTTCTACCAAGTTGCAGAATACTATTCTTAACATGTAGGATCAAATGAAGCTAGACAAAGCATCTTTTTATGCAAAAGACCTAAGGATTAAAGCCTTAGAATATTTAATTTTACAGGTGAGATATGATCCCTCAAATGTTCAAGTAGCAAAATTGTTGATCAAGAAAAAGAATGATGATATTGCATATTTGAGGAAACAACTTAAGCTTCCTCAAAGTGAGCATCCACAGACCAAAGAAATCCTTCAAGAGCAAAGTGAAAAAGAAGAGATGATGAAGCTCATCCTCAAACTAACTGCTTAGATCAAAGAAATGGAATCTCAAATGGACCAGCTTGTCCAAGAGAAGGAAATTGTAAAAGAGACTAACACTCCTATCATTCCTTCAGTTATACTAGTGATTACCACAGCAGTGGCTTCCACATTAGGAGAAAAGCTAGCACCAAAGGAATGACTGGAAACTATAATGCCAATGAGTTCAACTACTACTTCAAACACAGATTCTTATACAACACAAGTTTAGCAAATAGATGGAGCAAGTATGATTGTGAAGGCTATGGAGGAATTATCTTTGAAAAATAATGAAATCAAAAGTCCAAAGAAGATCACTGATAATATTGAAGCCAAAAATAAGATAACCCAAAGAAATGCTAAAAATCATGAATAGAAGGAAATTAGACTTGGGGAACAAATAAAGGGTTTAGAAAAAGAGCTAACATTCACTGAGCAAATTTTATTTGTAAAAAATCATCCATGGTCAAGCATAATTGAAGCCATTCATACTCAAAGGCCTTCAATTCAGGTTATATATGAGCAGAGAGACTTATTTTTAGCAGCTCAGGTAGAGATTCAGAAGACCAAGGATGGCTTTAAAACTCATCACATTCCTGGATAGCAAAAACAGAGCAGAATTGGAAGAATGATAGGTAATGGATAGAGTAGAGACCATTTTACAGATTAAAAAGGTAGTAACGAAGAAAAATTTGATGAAATACCTGGAAGAGAAGTGTGAATCAATGAATATTTCCATAACAAAGTTTATGGTGAAATATATAAACATAAGATAGAAGGGTTTTCCAGAAATTCATGTCTTCAATGAGAAACTAATGCCCCAAAAAGATTATGATAAGAAAATCAGGGAATTTGCCAAGGAGAAAGTCAGCAAACCATTGCCACAAGGCACTCCCACAGGAAAAGTCCTCCTTCAGCACTTTGAAGATTTGTTCTTTCTACAACATGAGATCAAACATCTTTTTGTGTTCAAACCCAATTTTTCCAAATACACGGACGGAGGCAGATGAGAATTTTAGAAAGCCAAATAATGTCAAAATTCCCAATGAAGAATAGTGGAAAGCATTTACAGATTTAATGTGGAAATGAGAGGTAAAACAGTGAAGAGATTACCTTGAAAACAATCAAGAAGAAACAATGAAACAAAAGGACAGTCTGCTGATTTTTTACTGCAAAAGATATATTTTTACAGCAGTAAAACAGTGGAAATATCAGTCAAAAGTGTATCAGAGTTAAAGAGCAGCGTTAAAGAGTAGCAGATGAAAGAGTATCAACTAAGGCAACTCAAATGAAGATATTTTCTAGCATCCAGCAAAGCAGGACAATTAATCACTCAAAATCTCCTTGTTAGATAAAGTAGTTGTATTTATTTTGGATAAGAGGATAGATTTTTGATTTGTTAAGCAGGTGTCCCTCTTATTTTGTAAAGATATTTTATATTTCCTAAAGATATTCCGAGATATCTCCTATGATAGTTGTAACTAGATTTTGTATAAATTATTCTACATTTGAAGTATTGAGTGTGGAATAAAATTTCTAGACTTTACTATAGACTTTTTTGCTGAACATTAGAGGCTATTAAGTGTTGATTTCGAAGTAGCAGACCAGACAAAGCTAAAATGGCATCATAATTCAGGATCCCTATGATAAGATGATGAGTGAAGTACTTTCTTCTTGTCATTGTTTTCTTTTCTGAGTTTCATGCAATTCATTATATATGTTTGTTCTATCTGAATGTGCAACTAGGAATATTACTACATGTTAGTCTAGTGCTCCCTGTTTTTAACTAGTTCTCATTTTAATGTTTTCTGTTGATTTCTGGTGTTAGGAATTCTTAATTTCTCCTACTCTTGTTTGACCCTTGCCTCCTTCTTCCATTTTCTGGATCAAAGGATCTTTCATAGTCCTTTATCCTGATCATACCATTTCACCAAAAAGCACTTTCCCAAATCTCTGAGGGTTATCTATCTTTCCCTGAATACATTTGTACCTTTTTGGCCTTGACTTCTAGTGTTGCGAGCTAGATTTAGACTCCATAGCCCAATGGACAAGTTTATTTCTCTCTAGTTTACCTCTAAGTGATTTTTTACCACCAAAACCTTCAAAAATAAAACCAATTGTTTCTATCATAACTAGCCTAAAAACATAAATAAAAAACAAAGATAAATCTTAAAGAGAGAGCCCTCTCTGAATTCTAGGAAGGCTAGATCCTAGAATTTGAAGTAGGTTTGTGGTTACCTCTAGTGTTCTTAGACTAAAAACTGAAATCCCACAACTTAAGAAATTACTAGAGTGATAACATGTTCCTTTCCCTTCATTGTCTTGATAGCTGCATGCTCCACTATTGGTGATGATAGATCAACCACCTCTTTAGGAACTCTAGTTGTTTCAACAGTTACTTGGACTTATTTACTGCCTTCTTGGAGTTTCTTTGCATGCCTAGTTATTTCCTTTCTTGGAAAATAAAGGTCACATCTTCACCCTCAAATTCAAGTTTTTTAGCTGATTTAACTCTTTTATGTTTGTGTTCATCTACTCCAATGAAATCAGTTTGCACAATGGGTGATTCTTCTATATCAATTGCATGAAGGATGTCATCCAAGTTTTCTTTCATCATTGGGCTATCCTCTGTACCTAAAAAAACTATTTTTCCCTTTGATGCTATTGCTTGGCTTCTTGTCTTTCTCTGGATTTCTTGCTTGCTCGCCACTTGTTTTTTATTTTCCTCTTTGACACTTTCTAACCTCTGTTTTGCAGGTGATGGAGTTTTTGAAACAAGCACCTGTGTATTCTCTTCTCTTTTCTCAACCTGTTTCCTTCGTTTCAATTTTACAAACCTCTTTTATCTTGCAACCACAGGCTGACTGGACTCTACTGGTGGTGGTGAAGGAGTCTGTTTAGTTTTAGGGTTTCCATTTCAAATCCACTCATAATGGTACTTGCCTTCACATGTAAAGTATCTTTGAATGTTGAACAACATCTTGGCATAGGTGTCTTTAATACAACTCCTAGGTATTGCATTATTCAGGTCCATATCTGGATACTTAGGTTTCATGAATTCCTTGCATGGTTACATGTCAAACTTAAAGCCTTTAAACGAAGTCTCCTACCCCCCTTGGTATTTCTGTCATAGAAGTAATGATCTTAGGTGTGACTGGCACATTGAACATCCCAATTTTGGTATTTTTTCCACTGAAGTGTAAGGAAAAATCTTTAGACACTTGAGTGTAGTAACCCTGCAGCTTTTCACAAAATCTGAGACAACCTGCTTTGCTAAAAGCCTCCATCACTATTTGATCCTCAACTATAGTATTTACATTTTTCAGGCTCATATCTTAGACAATGTCCCCCTATGTGGACCTTATTCTCTTCTACCATGCTTCCTTTAAAAAAAAAAAAGACCTGTCAGCTTCTCTGGAATCAGTAAAACAACCTCGCTTGATAATATAGAACAACCTCACTTGAGAAAATGGAACAACCTCGCTTGATTATAGTGAAGATAGCCTTGGTATAGAACAAACACAGGCTTAAATTTACTACTTCAGAGCTTAAACACTTGTGTGGAGAGAAAATGAAAACTAGAATGACCAAATCAGGCAGGATTTTCAAATTTGAAATCTCATCTTACAACTGAATGATGACCCTATCATGATAATGATGGCTGTGAGATGGGTAAGTTCTTTGAATCTTACCTTTAACTAACTCACCATACCCTTGTCCTATCATTTCTTAATGGATTTCTGACAGATTCTGGCTTAATTGACATGATGGTTAAGAAACCGCACTTTTGTAGTGCACACAATGTATTTTTCGCAGTTTGTGCTACGAAAGTAGCAGCACTTTCGTAGAGAAAAACCTATTTTTTGAACTAACGACGCTATGAAATGGAGGATTCTTGGCTAATTGTAAAAATTGAGCCTGAAACCAAATGGAATGACCTCTAAATGAAAAATGTAAATATTTGATCATGGAATGAACCTCTAAAAAACTTTATTTGAAATCAAATGATGACCTTTAAACATATAAAAACTATGACCTATCCTTAACCAAAACTTAAAATTACTTTTAGACCTATTTGAGACCATTATAAAAAACAGAGTTGACATACAATGTTTTGAAAAAAAAAATTGGGTGATAATTGATCCCATTAGAGATTCCCTCTAGGTTGCGTATGATTTCCTCTTCCTCGCTTCCCTCGCCATGAGTAGCCACATCAAAATCACGAGGATTACTTCGTGCTATTGGAGACATTCTTGCAGGTGTTTCTAAGCCAACATCTGCAAATACATGGATTAACATCATAACATATATAATCAATAAAATCATAATACTCATCAAAATAAAAAAATGAGTCTTACCCAATGCTTCATCCAAATCCTCTCCGACTAGGAGTGGGAGATCCGCATCACAGGTAAAGTCTGTGTCAGAAGAGGGCCAGTCCTCCATGACAATCAATTGTCGATGGAGCCACTCAAAGAGCTCTAGTCTCCAGGACATCTATTGACCGCCTCCTAATCTTGGCATCAAAGCCGCCCAACAAACCATCTGTGACTCTTGGGGTGGTGGTGTAGGAACTATCACTTCCTGTTGTTGGAAGATTGGTAACCATTCCAAGATAAATGGTACCAAGATGGGCCCATAGTCGAACTATTTTAGTTTACCATTCTTGCATTTTTTCAACTGGAATTTCATATTGATCATTACTGCCTCTGCCTAGTTGTAGAGAGTTGGTGCCATAAAATATACTGCAAGAAATAGTTTTTTTTTTGTGGCTTCATGTGGAGCCTGAGATCCAGCAACTCATGTGATGGTGTGCAGCACTACTTTTAATGCCAAATCGAGAATGGTTTGGATATCCACCTTCTCAATTTTGGATCCTTTCCTTGCCCCCGAAACACTCTGTCAATGACCATGTTCATGTTTTCCATTGTGGGTCGGGTACCTATCAAGATTGATACTACCCCCCTCCGTGAAAATCCAATTATGAAGTAAACATCCGAGACCTCAATCTCTAGTTCCTGATCATGGATTATGAATATTTCCCAATCAATGTCCCATACCCTGATTAGGTACTGTAATAGTTCCTGTTGAGCTCGAAGACATGGTGCCATGAAGAATTTTTTAATCTCGCAGTCCCTGAGAATGTCCATGCATATTACATTTCCCGAGGTTTTCTCATCTTCTTCACTATGTTCTCTTTCCTTCCATTTGATCACCATTTTTCTCTTTCACACCTGCAAAAACATCAATGGGTCATCATTAGTCAAATTATTTTCTATCTGAGTGTTTAAAATGGGCTAATTGTTTGAATTTACAACCTAAAATTAGTGGCCACAGTTGGCGTGCCCCCGTTTGGATTCAAGGCTGGTTGGCGCGAGTCTGTGCCTGAAACCCGCGCCGACTACCGCACCCTAATTTGAACAAAAACCCCTCCACAGGTCTAAAAAATGGATTGCAGGAAATGAAAATTATATCAAAATATAGGCACAGATATGAGTTCTTACTTGGAAAATATGAATTCATGATTGGCCTTTTGGATTGTTTGCTGTCAGTTCCAAAAAATCATAGTGAAAAAGGGTAGAACTTTCTCACAAGAGGTAAGAGTGAAAAGTAATTTATTTTTACTATTTTTGGAATTTTATAAATTTTTCAGAACCCTAAATAGGTTTTTGAGCATATTTTTCGATTTTTTTCTATGTTATCTCAAAAAATTGGTTTTACGTGTGTTTCTTGTGTAGCAATAGGTCCTCAACGTGATGACGATGAAGTGACAAGTTGTATTTTATACTTTTTCAGACTCGATAAAAACACAAAAATGTCTCCCCGTGGAATCATATTTCATCTCTTTTCTGACTCGCGAAAATTGAAAATATTTTCGATACTCTTTTCATTTTGAACTCATTAAAGGCTTTGAAACAATATGTACCAAGTATACATTTAATCCTTTTTCGGGTTGGGATATATTATTTACGAAAATGGAATACCTTAGCCTATGATGACTAAGATGTTCTCTCAGACACAGTTTCATATCTTTTCGGATCTGTGAGACTACTTACGAAAAGGGACCTGCTGGAGTTTTCTTTTCTGCCTCTTTTCAAACTATATAAACATGAAAATATGTCGAGTCCTTCCTTTTTCAGACTCGTTAAACCTACATGACATTGGAAACCGTCACCATGACTTAGCCGATTTCCTCCTTCCTAGGGCTCGTAAAATGCACTAGGATGGATTTTTCCAAAGGAAAAACTTGTATGACAAGAATATGCTATCCCCTTCAAGCTTGTTTCCAAAAATAATTGGGGTACTCCCCAAAAATGGTGGGGGGAAATGGAACCATTTCTCGGTCATGTCGGTAGTATGTCACTCTTGAACATGACACTCATCTGCATTCCTGTTGGGTCTAGGACATCCAATTTCATCGTTTTTTCCTCCATGGGTTTGGGTAATCTTTTTTGGCCTCTCATATGCTCTTTGCATTTCATCATGACCTCAGATCCCTTGATGTCAAATACTACGAAATTCCAAAGTTGTGTCGCTGATATGTTCAAGAGAAGTTTCCTTTTGCAGTTTTCAACCTATGATCCTCTTTTTGGTCCTAATTCACTATCATCTTATTCCTCTATCTCGTGTCGATGATGTGGGAAAAATTATAGCCCTCCTTCAACCAGGTCACTTCCTCTCAACTTCAGCCCATTATCCAGGAAGTTGATCTAGAGACTCTCTTTTGGTACCTTGGAGCTTGCATGTCTCAATGGCCAGTTCTTCCCATTCGAAAACAAGTCCTCATCATTGGCCTTCGATCAAGTGATTCCACAAGTGTTTGAAGCCAGATCACTGTTCGAATTCTGTAGATTTTACTTGTTGTACCTTGAGATTTTTTCTCGTTATTGGTGGTTTCTCTTGTGCCTGTTAGCAACTTTCACCATTGGCTGGTAGTCGGGTGACTTTCTTGCATGTTCGACTAAAGCTCACTTATTCACATGCTTGAATTGGTAGTTGTTCGAGTTGAGATGGAGCACAAGACCCTAGGTTTTGTCTGATAAAATCTGGGCTGTGAGATGTTTTGGTTTATCATGAATATATGCATGACTCTTTTGATTGGATGGCTGCAACCATACCTGAGTCTATTTATTGATTCTTCTTTCCGGATAGCTTTGTCCATACCTCAGATCTCATTTTTATATGTACTCTTTTATGGATGGATGCACCCATGCCACATGTTCATGTATCAGAGATATCAGTTGTACTTGTACTTGCAGGCCTTCCAATGGTGGTGTTTGGTTTGAACATGTTCTCGTAAATCATTTCACTCCTCCCTCTCTCTCGGACCTCATGCTTTAGGGGGCATCTATTACACAGTATTTAATTACCGTCCTTGCAATCCCCATCCTGAACATTGGATGACCATCTCAGTGACTTTTTTGTATTTTCATACCTTGCAAAAAGATTCATTTCATCCCTTGCCATGAGAAGAACATTTCCTCTGTTGACTATTCTTGTAGCAGGCTCTCAAAAACATATGATTTTGGGTCGACGCTAGTAGGAAGTTATGACCTCGCACCCACAGAGAAATTAGCATTGATGCTCGCACCCATTGGTACTCTGTCTCAGTGGACTACCCATGCCGAGCTATTTTTGGAATTTTTTTAAAAATAGAAGTGAATTTTCCATTCCCAAGCACTTTGTGAGCGGAGTCATAATGGTTTGTTCGACTGAATAATGTCGAAGTCCTTCCTTTGCCTTCTTGTTTCATACTTTTGAGAAACTCCCCAAAGGATAAGGCCTCCCTTGCACCTGATGAGGGATCCCAAACCACCTCCTCCTCTCCTATAAATACATCCTTCTCACATAGTTGCAGCTAGCTGAAAATTCCTTACTATAGTTGGTGTGAGAGTAAAGCAGAGAGGAATCCATTATCGAGAGTGAGTCTAGACCCATTTCTTTGCCAAGTCTATTCCTCAACAAATGCTTGAGACACATTTTTCTAGACTCGTTGAAGGAGGCTGCAATATCAAGGCTCTTTTTGTTGTTAAATTCTTCTCTCTACTTATTAATACATGAATGGTTTTTTGGTCCCCATTTTTCATTTTATGTGTTTAATATTTTTCAATACGTTTGATTCTCCTTAACCAATTAAATAGTTATGAATGCAAGCATGTTTTCATATGTTTTCACCATTCTCTGATCCTTATGCAGGTACACGAATATTACTGCTGAAGAAACTGTGACGTGTGAAGATAGAGATCAGGAGATTGTTTCCATAAGCTACGACAAGAGCATTGGAACAAAGCTAGGTCATCTATCCCAAATCAGTTTCATTCATAAACTAGGATTTTGAAGGATTAGCATGTTCCCTTGTTGCTAGACCCATCCCAGGGCTAGAGTGATCACCTCTGTACGTAGAGGGGATTTACCTGTGACATACCATCTTTAGTGTTCCCCTAAATCTTGGGTTGATGATTCCATTCAACTCCATATTTTCCAACGAACTCTCACTGGTGCTACTGCCAAGTCGTAGATTGAACTCTCCTGTGGTGTCTTCCAAGATTTCAACTCTTTGGCCATGGAATTTCTCACACACTTTCAGTTTCCAGTTCAGTATGAAACTGAGACACACATCCTCACATCCTTGAATCAAGATCAAGCTATTCATATCTATGATCATATTCATGAATGGAGGCGTCGTTGTCATCTGATCAAGTTTGAAATTCCTTATCAACTTCTAACTAATTGGTTCACTACCTCCTTCATTGCTCTGATTACTAAGGACATTGCTATGGGGGCATGCGTTATTTAGGAACAAGCCACCGCTCGTGCCCAGTACCTTGATCTCATGTACTTTCAGTCCGACACATTGTACGAAATCTTTCTTGATGCCCCTCGACCTGGAACCTCCAAAGCACCGGTGACACCATCCATCGATCACATCATAGGTTCTATGTCTTAGACTTCTCAGAAGTATTCTCCAAGTCATGTGAAGAAAAAATATACTCCTTCCAATGATACTGCTTCTTAGCCATCTCTGAGTTCTGGTAAAACCACGGAAGTGAATTCCATCCAGTCCAATCCAGTAGATAAAACTTCCAAGGGTGAGAAGAAGGGTAATGGTAAGGCCAAAGCTGATACCTCGAAACAGGATTCTCAGAAATATCGCATTGATGATGGTTCACAACACAAACCGAAGTACCCTTGTTTGATTTTCGACAAACAACATTACACCAAGGACTGTCCTAGATGGGACGAGGTGAGTAAATTTCTCAAAGGCACCTAAGGCACTCCTAATGTTCTTAAAAGACCATTTCCATCATAGCAGAATCAATTGGTAGAGCAACCTCAGTCCTCTAACCAATTTGGCTCTGAGGTTTTCATGATGAATGGTAATTCATCCGTCTCTATTGCTACCCAATCAAAATAATATACCGAACCGCATCAGGAAGTAGATAACGAAATCGCTAATGGTCATCCTCCCTTGCTTGCTTCTGACCCTCTTTAGATTGAAAGGCCCAATACTAAGCTTGTTTTACGACCACCTTCCAAAGGTGTAATACATAAATATTCTTACAACCTTAACGCCCGTGCTACTCAGTATTACAATATTTTTGAGGATTTGGCTCAGGTGCCATTTGCTATGTCTACATTAGAAGTAGTTCAAAGTTTTCCATCTCAATAGAAGGATTTGATATCTGGGATCGAAGGGGTTGATCTTGCCGATTCAAGCCTTATCACTTTCGATTTGAAATTTTTTTTCCCATGTCTCCCTCACCAACTTGCACTGATTATCCAAGTTTGGATTAATGGAACGAATATCCATCAAGCGGTCGTGGATGAGGGTGCATCTACGTGCGTCATGTCATTTTCCTGCTAGAAAGCCATCGGCTATCCAGCTCTCAGTTCATCTCCAAACACTTTAGAATCTTTTGATGGAATGGAATCTTGCCCACTCGGTGTTCTCGCTAGTTTACCTATTACGTTAGAAGGGAAAATAGTTAACGTCAAGGTTGAAGTCATTGACATTGTTGTAACTCCTAGAGATAGCTTTGAGTTGTATAAAGACCAGTGCCTAGGACATCTTAAATGCAAGGAGCATATGAATCAACCGACTACAATTGGAAATGTTTGGCTCTCATGCAACTATCACTCAGATGAATGGTTTTAATAAGGGTGGAACCAAAACCCCAAAGTTACACACAACAGATAGAAAAACTACAAAAATTGAGTACAAACTGCAATAAGTAAATGCATCAGACAAATTTAAAACAGAATGCTATAAAAGGGGGGCCGAATTCTAAAATGAATACACAGTTATCAAGTTATATGTGAGCGATGACTATGGAAGAAGATGGAGTAAGATGTCAACTATAACCGAGATTATTCAAGGATACGAATACATATATATTGGACTTCTTCAAAGGTAAGAATCCATATATCTGGGCTAGTTCAAAGATAAGAATCCATTTTAGTTATTATCATAAGAACGACGAAAGAGATAGAAAATGAACAATGTATCAGGACTGGACCATATTTAAAGTGCTATGGATGTATAAAACATGAGTATCTACTATGATAAATTCACATCCAAACATGGGAGCACTCGCATTCCAAAACCTGTAGATATGAGAAGTATGGAGAAATACAAAATGAACACTTATATTAAAATACACAGAGAGAGAGAGTTACAAACTGTGAATCATCCTGATTGGAATCCCCAATTCCAACAAAACTTCTTATTACTGAATCCCTACAAGATCTTAAAACATCCACTATTAAAGTTCATACAAAATACATACAGAATAGTTGAGCTAGTGAGTCCTTTGGAAAATCTGGAACCTTCTGTTAGTGTTTTCTTGTTGTTTTTATAACCTATGATTCCTATGCGCGAGAAGATATTTTGGGAAAATATCTTCCCCGCATGCTTGTATGTTGTTTCAGGTCTAAATCAAAAACGTAAATGATGATGAGGTAAAACTACCTCTCATCATCTTACATCATAGGCCTAAAGCCATTTCTAACTGAAATGTAAACGATATACTAACTCAAAGTAAAAACTGCAAGAGTGAAATAAGGATTTCACCCGAAATGAAAAAATGAAAAGAAAATAAGGTGAAAAGGCCACATAGGCCCAGTCATAAATTATCATTTCTATTTGATGAGGCAAAGCCACTAATGCTGTTGGGGAAGGCGATACCATTATTAGTGGAAGAACTGGTCTTCTGTACTGGAGAATGCAGTACTGCTAGTCGCGGAAGAACTGGCCTTCTATGCTGGAGGTTCCTGTATAATGGCCAATGGTCATGATCCATTGACTTGGATGTGGAATTAACCCTCTTCATATTTTTTCTCTGCTTCCTGGGTGTGGAAGCTCATCAACCTTGGCCTCGAGCCACTGTGATTGGCTATGAGATGGCCCGTATTCTTAAAATGCCACGAAAACCTACACAGATAGCAAACCTGTTAAATAAATCTTGTGATGAAGGCATAGACGGCTTCAAAAGGCTCAGGTGAAGGTAGAAGAGCAGTGCAAAGGCAGGAATGAAGCAGAGGCTTTTCCATGGTGAAAGAAGAGTTTAAATCTGATTTGGCGCAAAGTTATGCAAAAGGTGGTTTTGCGGAAAACTGGAGTGGTTTTCGCGCAGGCGGAAGGTGGTAAGCGGTAATGAGCGAAATGAACATGATACAGTTAAGTGGGCGACGCGTGTCCTCAAAAAACCACCCACTTCACGTCGGAGTTACGCGTTGGGGAGATGCTATGAAATGAATTCGAAAATGAGCCAGAGCTGTCTGATCTGGGAAATCCAGATCAACGGTTGCAGATAAACGCGACGGATGTACTTGCGTGGTCAGTTGGGACCGGCAATGACGCTAGCAATTTTGTCGCATAGCGGGGTGATAAATTTCAGGGTTATAATGCGAATATGAGCGATATCCGTTGGATGGAGAAGATTAATGGTCCAGATCAGAGCAGGGAATGCAATAGTGGATGAGTGATCGGGAAATTGGTGAAGGCGCGATGGAGTGAGGACTGTTGGATCATGAGGACATCAACTGTGGGGGCACTATGGGGTACAGACAGGTTGGTGGGCCTGGTGCACCCGTAATTAATCTGGGCTGTTGGATAGGGTGATATCAATGGTCAAGATTAAAAGCTGGGAAATGATGGAGGATAAAGGGGGAGAATAGGGAGGAGCCCACTGGCCATTGGATCAGATGAGATCAACGGTCCAGATCAATTATAGGGAGCTAAGTAGGTATGGGCCAACTTCTGGTCAGATGCCGCCAGGGTTAAACAGAGCCATTGATTTGGGGTTTGATCATACAGTGGGGATTGCATCGGGGAATTGACATCAGTGGAGAAATATAGAGTTAATATGGAGTACAGAGAAGTGCGATGTGCGATGGATGGGCAGAGCACGACGAGCGATGACCGTTGTATCTATGGAGATCAACGATCGAGATTGCGGCGAGGTTTCACTCATTGGTGGAAAAATATAAAAGGAAGGGGATAGAAACGGGAAGGAGAAATGTGCAATGTGCGATGCAGAGGTGAAGTGCGACGATCGTTAGATACAGGAGGAGATCAACGGTCAGGATTGCATCAGGGTCTAGCACATAGGCGGAAAAGGAGTTCAATGAATAAGGAATGTAGGGTGGTGATGAGCGATGTGCGATATCCAACAGGCAGCAACAGAACATGCGATGGCTATTGGATCTGCGGAGATCAACAGTCAGGATCTCTTTGGCAAAGATGAACCTCAATGGTGAAACAAAGAGAAAATGAGTGGAGTTGGGAACCAGCGAAGTCCGATGGCCGAAGAGAGCTTAAGGACTTTTATTCGTTGGTCATAGAGGGGGGTCATATGAGAAATCGGGGCTAAGGGCTTACGACGAAAGGCGCTTAGAGGTCTGATATGTTAGAATGAGCGCTTTTAAAGCTAAAAGGTGGATTTTTAGCCCTTTCAAAGGTTTTGGTAGGCGAAAAAAGGGGTTTTGATAGTCCATACATTCCTCCTTGTATTTGCTTTGCAATATAGGGCCCCTTATCATTAGACATCCCAGCTCGATGAGGGATGTCATAACAACATTGGCTCCATTTGGGGATGACCCGTTTGTCCTTGAACGAGTTGAGAAATCCACAGACCATCTGTTAACTTCCTTCCTGAAAACACAGTCCCTTGATGCCTTCTCTTCTCTCTTCATGACCAATCAAAATAGCGAACATCATAATAAAAGCAACTGAATAATGTAAAATATCATACAGCAGACCTTTTGGCCTAAATCAATACTGGAAAAAGGGTGTTAAGAATTTTCCATTCACAGGGGCTTCGAGCAGATCACCCTGCAAATTTTCCAGTCTAAAAGTGTTGTTTCCTCCCTCTTCAACAATTTTGAAAGGTCTGAACCATAGAGGATCGAAATTTCCATGCTTTCCTTCCTCGGCCCTTCTTATATCCTATCTTAGCACCAAATCTCTGACCTACATCTCTTTTTCTTTAGCATGATGATCGAACACGTTTTTCATTTTCTCTTGGTACTCAGTCAACCTCTGATTTACTTGAGTTTGAGTCTCTTCCAGCTCTACTAATTGATTCATTCTTCTCGTAAGATCGTTTGGTTCCTCTTGAAAATCCTACATGAACCTAACCACAGTTAAGACCAATTGTATCAGTAAAACCGCTTCTCTACCATAGACCAATTCATATGGGGATTTTCCTGTTGACCTCTTACTAGTGATTCTGTTTTCCCATAGCGTCAACTTGAGCTGAGGATCCCAGTTCTTCTGGTTTTCATTTATGGCCTTTTTTAATGCCCTTACCAATTTCTTGCTTGAGGATTCTACCAATCCATTTCCTTGCGGATATTATAAAGTAGAGTATCCTAACACAATATTATATTGTTGGTAAAAATTGATAAATTTGACAGACTTAAAAGCCTGAGCATTATCTGTGACAATCTTAGCAAGCCAGCAAACCTTGAGATAATGTTATCTTCCATAAACTTGATCACCACTGTGTCTATAGCATTCCTTGCTGGCACGACCTCTACCCATTCAGTGAAGTAATCGGTGGCTATTAGTATCCACTTGTTTTTCCCTCTTGAGGTGGGATGAATTTCGCCGATGAAATCGATCCCCCACTGTTGGAAAGGTTCTTCTATGTGTACTGGGATCATAAGCAATGGTGTGAACTTCTTCCTTTCAGAAAATTTCTAACATTTTTCACAGGCCCCTACCCGAGTATGAACATCTTCGAAAAGTCTTGGCCAGAAAAGCCCGCATTCAGAATATTGTGTGTCGTGGCCCTCCAGCTGTACTGGCCACCACAGATGCCCTCATGGAATTCCACCGTCACTTCTTCTATTTCATTTTCTGTGAGACATAAAATTAGTATGCCTGATGGGTCTCTCCAGCACAAACGACCATTTTCTATGATGAGCTTATGACATTTTAACCTCAATGTCTGGTACTTCATCTTGTCGCAGCTTAGAGGACATCTAAGAGTCAAGAGGTACTCTACAATTTCATTGTACCAAGGAATGAGAAGGTACTTGATGTGGGTTTTTTGTGTGGAGGCTTCTATTCTGCACTGCTCGTCTGCTCTTTCAGGCTCTTCATTGGCCACCATAGATAAATTTATCCCCAAAGCCTGACAGTTTGATTCGGAAAGGATCTTGGCTAATCCCTGTCCCTTTATTAGCTTAGTGGTGCGTATTTCCAACTCATACTCCTATATCTTGGCTATCCATTTGCCTCTCTTTCCTTCACTATCCCCCTGAAACAAGATGTATTTTATAGCCACTGTGGGTACAAATGCAGGTATAGATGACTGCAATACATACATCCAAAAAGCCTTCAGGGATTTGACCAAGGCATATGCCTGTTTCTCCAGAATGTTATATTTTAGCTTAGCGTCATGAAGCACTTGGCTAAAAAAGGTGATGGGTTGTTCATGACCTTCCTCATTTTTCTGCAATAATACAACTGCGATGGTGTTGGGAGATGCAAACAAAAATATCATGAAGGGTTTCGCATAATCCGGTCTTGCCAATACTGGGGCTTCTGCGAAAGAATTTTTAATTCTGTTAAAGGCTTCATGCAACTTAGTAGTCCATTTTACTCCGTTATCCTTCTTCAGCATCTCAATTATGTACCAGACTATCTCTGCATAGTTTGGTATGAATCTTCTCAAGAAGTTGATACATCCAAGAAAAACTTGGACCTCTTTCTTGTTTCTGGGAAAGGATATACCATTTATGACTTCTGCCCTTTTCGGGTCAATTTTTACCCCTGCCTTTGTTACAATATGCCCAAACAATTTACCCTCTTCTAAAGCAAACAAAGATTTTTGTGGGTTTAAAGACAATCCATACCTGCAGAACTTGTCAAAGGTTCTACGCAAATGCTCCATATGTTTAGCATCGTCCTTTGAGAAGACTATGATATCGTCCAGGTACACCACCATGAATTTGTCTTGTTCCCCTACAAAAGAAATGTCCATGGCCCTTTGAAATGTAGCCCCCGCATTAATCAATCCAAATGGCATTCGAGCATACATAAACGTTCCCCAAGGAGTAGTGAATGTGGTTTTATTTTGGTCCTCCGGAAGCACTGCTACTTGATTATACCCAGAAAAGCCATCCATCATGGACATTCGTGAAGATCCTACCACCTTCTGCAATATATGGTCCATCTTTGGCAGCAGATAATTGTCTTTCAGAGATGCTATGTTCAAGTTCCGAAAGTCGACACACAATATTATCTCTCCATTCTTCTTTCGGACTGGGACCAAGTTGGCCACCCATTTATAATATCTTAATGGCACAATAATCTTAGCCTTCAATAGTTTCTTGATTTCCTTTTTCTATGGAGGAAAGGAGTAAAGGATTAATCTGTCTTAATTTTTGTTTGTGTGGCTTAGCATCTCCTTTTAATGGAATCGTGTGCTGGATAATGCTAATATCAAAGGTCTTCAAATCTTGATAGGACCAGGCAAAGACATATTTATATGTCTGAAATAGCTTCTGATATTGTTCTTTGTATTATTTGGGTACCTTACTAGACAATTTCACAATCTTGGGATCAACCTCCGTGCTGAGGTTTAGGTCATCTACCTGATTTTCTTAAACAACCTTACTTGGTCGGATTGAGACATCATTCTTATCAAATAGTCTCTCCAGAGGGACCAGTACACTGGGTATTACATTCCCTTTGAGCTGCAACACCTTGTGCCCAGCCATGGTATCCTGCCATTTATTTTGAGGAAGGTCCTCAGTCTCCTCCTCGCCAACATCTATGACCAAATTGGAAAATTCTGCAACCATCTCCATGAATCTTTTCACTTGATCTTTGTCTTCAAACAAATTCCAGTGTTTGACGTTGTTAGGGATGGAAGGACGGTAGCGAACCTCTATTTCATACCTCAAGAGGGGGTTCTGAGGTGGTCAAAATGTGCTTGCGGCTACTACGAGAGAGTCCGCCATTCTGTTCTGGTCTCTTGGCATGAATTGAATGTTGAATGCCAAGAAGAAATTTTATACCATATCCCATACTTCGTTTCAATAAGCCCTTAACAGAGGATGCTTAGCCTGACATTGGCTTCTTATCTGTCTCACCACCAGTTCAGAATCGCCAAAAACTTTTAAATTTTGAATATTCATATTCTTTGCTATTTGTAGACCTAGAAGTAAGGCTTCGTATTCAGCCACATTGTTTATGGCTTCTGTTGGTGTCCCGTGTTTTGATAGTTTGGCAAATCAAAAGACAAGGCAACATCAGAACCAATATTTAGAGTCCTAGGATCTAGTCCTCCTATTCTCAGAGAGGGATCTCTCGAATATTTGTTTGCAAAGTTTTATCTTGTGTGCTTAGAGTATTGATTTTAGACTAGTTATTAAGTGCAGGTGTTTGTTTGTTTTTTTGGTTGGATTGAATTGATACAACATAACATGAAAGGTCTAGGAAAGATACACAGAATGGAGAAACATCTGATTCATTGGGCAATGGAGTCAAGAAGAGGTCAAAATATACTCATCAATGGATATGGGATATTAGAGGGAAAATCTAACTTGGCCACAGGATCCTTTATTTTTGGAATGAGATGGACATCAATCATTTGGAAAGAGAAGTTTAATTCTGAATGAAGGGAACTTGAAAACATAACTTGAACAATAAAGAAATATTTGATAGATAGGGCTAACCATAAATTCTACAAACATTCTTTAAGCAAATAATGACTTCAAGAAAACTTTTAAAATGAAATCTAAGACTCGGGGAACACCCTATTTCCTCAAATATTTTATTTCAAATGACTTATCAAACACAGAAGATTCACTGATAATTGTGGTCATAGAAGAGGGAACACCTAACACATATATGATTACAACTACATAGACCTTCAAGGCAACTTTTTAAGCAAGGAAAAAGGGAAATATCGGAACATACCTCCTTGATTCACTGTAAACAAGAAACTTCAAAAGGGAGACTTCAATAATAGTTTTTAAGTGGCAGCAGACAAGCAGGGAAAACCATAAATCATGCTGAAACCAACTATTCGAACTATTAAGGAAATACACGAGCATGAAGACTAAAGAGAGAGATTAAAGACTCTAAAATACTTCAGCAGAAGAAAATGTTGAAAATGCAGCAAGATGATGGAACTTAGTGAAATGAAGTCGCCTTCACTAAGTGGGCCCGCAGGCAAATTTTGGCGCAAAGTCTATTTTTAGACATATGGAGCATGGTCCAGGGGTTGCAGTATGTTATTCTTGGAGTATTGGTCATGTTGGTAAAAATAGATGGACCTATATTTTTGGACCTATAGGTCGAAGTCTATTTTTAGACTGCCTATCCTAAAAATAGGGAAGTCAAATATTATTTACCCTTAATAATATTTGGACTCTAAACTTCAGTTTACTCTCTTGGAGCACTTCAGTTCGAGCTACAGAAGTGGCTCATGCATCTGACAGAGGAATTATGCTATTCCTAGGAGTTTGGTGAGCTCATGCATGGTTGACTTCAGTTAGGACTTCAGTGGCAGAAGTTTGGTGGAGTTGATGAGACAGTTGGTGGAGTTGTGTTCGGTTTAACTTAGTTGAACTAGTTGTGATTAGTTTAACTAGCTAATCAACTAATAATGAGTGGAGTGAATTAAATATTATTTAATTCACTAATTATTAACTCATTATTCAACTCAAGAACACATCAGTTCACTACAGTGCATGGACAGTTCAGTGGAGACCAGTGAAGGAGGTAGATGAAAGGGTTGAGATAGCTATTAGTTGTGACATCAGTTGTGCATGAGATTTGCACCACACTTGGAGGAATTTCCCATGATGATTGCACTGTCAAGCCAAGGAGATTTGAACCTTGGATCTCTCATTAGACCAGCCTTGATTGCGCAATAGAGGCAGGCAATTAGTGGATGAGTTTTGAACTTGTGACTTGTTCAAAACCAAGCTAGTTTGTGTGTAACTTTATGAGATAGTACTGAGTACTTGTGAGGAGTATTGTACTATGTACTATTACATGTTCTCTCCATTATAATATACACAATAGCTGAGGGGTTTTCAGCTATAAGCTTTCCCCATACATACTGTGTAATGTGTGTGATGTTTTGATGATCTTTTGATCGCATACCGCTTGTTTATTTCCGCATGTGTGATGATCTGAGTAGAAGAGATTATGTGTTGCATATGAATTCGAATTGATATGTGATCAGGATAATCTCGGTGGATAATTATTCATTATTCAGCAAATTTCTACATGGTATCAGAGCTAGATTAATTATCGGAGCAGAGATTGATCATCACAGTGATTACAAACTTATTTCGGTAGACAGAGTTTGCATGCAGGCCAGGTAGCCTTTGGATCCATCCTTTGCTTTGAAAGGTGATGTATCCAGTAAATGCCCCTGCAGTCGATCTCTGTTCTAGAAATAATTTGTTCTCACAGATCAAGAGCGGTTGAGCTTTGAGCTTGGAATTCAAATTTTGCAGCAGTTTTGTTTTCTTGTGCCGGAGTTGAAAATATCTTTCAACGGTTTGCGACTCGAATATGCTCTTGAAGGCAGTTCGAATTATGTTGCATGGAAGGATCACATGGAGGCAGTATTAGAAGATAATGGACTGAAGGAGTTCGTAGATATGGATGTCCAAAAGCCCACTGATCCTGCTGAAGTCGAAGCTTGGCAAAAGAAGATGGCGAAATGTCGAAGGATTCTGTTGGAGGGCGTCAAGGATCATATTGTATCCAGCCTGCATGGAAAAGCTTCTCCATATTTAATGTGGAAAGAATTGACAGATCTATTCCAGAGTAAGAGCGACCAAAGGAAGCTGGCACTCAAGGATAAGCTCAGAAACATCAAGATGGAGAAAGGCGACAGTATCGCCAAATACCTCACGAAGTTCACTCAATGCAGAGATGAGCTGGGAAGTGTGGGGGTGACTGTCGAAGAAGAGGACATGGTAGACCTAGCTCTCCTTGGTCTTCCGAAGGCTTGGCATTCATATCAAGATAGTGTCAATGGTTGGGAGAAGTTGCCGGGATTGGAGCGCCTTTGGACAGATCTCATGCAGGAGGAGATAAGGAGGACTACCATGGACAGATCTTCATCCAAGGTATCTGATGAAGAAAATTGTTCTTTGGCTGCCAAAGCAAAGAAGGGGAAGAGAAAGAAGGCTTCTCAGTCTGGTGCGAAAGGCAAGAAGCAAGACATGTCCAAGGTGAAGTGTTTTCACTGTCACCAGCACGGACACTATGCCACAAATTGTCCGCAGAAGAAGAAAAATAAGAAGGTTGCTGGATCTGCAGTGGGAGAGGCATTGGCTTCTCAATTCGAACTGGATTTTTCACTGATCGCATGCTTGGTTTCAAGTGTGATGGGATCAGTATGGTTCTTGGACAGTGGTGCGTCATTTCACATGACCGGAGATCGAGATCTTTTTTCAGATCTGGAGGAAAAAGATCTTGGAGTGCACATCGAGATGGGCGATGATGGTAGATACAGTGCGACTGGTATCGGTACCATTTCCTTTGAGAGGGAGTCTGGTAAACCTTTCATATTGAAGGAAGTTTTGCATGTTCCATGATTGATGAAGAACCTGATCTCTGTGGCGATGCTGGAAGACAAGGGGTATGATGTGGTCTTCAACGAAGGAAAAGCTTTCCTGCGCAGTAAGACTACTGGTGAGACCTGGAAGATAGGGGTTCGAGTCAAGAACCTTTATCAGTTGCAAGTAGATGGCTACGCAGCAATGGCATGCAATGCGGGAGAAGTTGTGAGCCGGGATGATGAGGGCGAACTGTGGCACAGGAGATTGGGCCACCTTCACCATGGAGCTTTGAAGATATTGCAGCAGATTTCTACTAGGCTTCCTAAGGGCACTCTTGCGCAGTCAAATCAGTGCAAGGGGTGTACCTTGGGGAAGTATGTGAAAGCCACCTTTCACGAGAAGGATAGTCGTGCCACAACGATCCTTGAGAGATTTCACACAGACGTGTGTGGTCTTTTATCAGTAGCTTCGACAACAAAGCACAAGTACTATGTGATATTTGTTGATGATTTCTCTCGAAAGTGCTGGATCTTCTTCATGCAGAAGAAGAGCGAGACATTTTCTAAGTTCTGTGAATTCAAGGCGCTGGTAGAGAAGGAATCGGGGAAGCATGTGAAGGCTCTTAGGAGCGACAATGGTGGTGAATTCATCTTGGCTGAATTCAAAGACTTATGCAGCGTAGAAGGGATTCGGAGATGTTGGCCACCTGTAAATTTTGGTCTATCAAAAGGTGGCCAAAACATGTTTTCAGCCTTCAAGAAACACTTTCCTGGCCAAAATGTTATCTCTTGAAGCCTGTAGATGACCTCATGCTCATGTCTCAAGGTTTTCACTGTTATTTCTCAGAAACTTAAAATTCTGCTAAAAATTCCATGAGAAGACTGCTGCAATATCCTCCTCCTTTTCCCCTTTTTCCTCTCAGAGACTAACCTTCATATTTTCATCATTTTCCTTTGTTCTCCATTTTCCTCACCTTCTTTTCATATAAAATTGCCTTTGCAGAGTTCCAAACTTCTTTCGAACTCTGTTGAAACCCTCAGAAACCTTTGAAAATCACTGAAAATCTGTGTAAAAAACCCATTTCTCTATTAAGGGTTTAAGCCCCTTGGCCTGAGTTTCCAAACCACTTCCCCAATACGCCCTCATCATAAAAACCAAGCGCCAAACCCATGAAGCGCTAATCGCATCGAAACGATTCAAAGTGTGCATGTTTGTGAGCCATTTTAAATGCCGATTACGATCAGCCCCTTTGCCATAAACCTAAGATCATATTATCATTTCATCTACTAGTGAGCCGCAATCGGGTGGCCAAAATCACGTGTTTAAATAAAATGGGTTGATCAAAAAGACCGATCGCGCAATTGCATCGGAGAAGTTACAAATGGGTTGATTGAAAGACCGGGCCCGAATGTTCTAATTTTGATTGGCCCTAGTTATATAAAGCCCCGGGCCCATGGTACTCCATACACCCAGTGGCCCCGCAATCGGGCGCCAACCTATCATATATATTCCGCCCGATCCCACTCAAAACCTTGGTTTTTATTGAAATTCGTAGGTTTTCTCACAAAGTGTAAGGGTCCCGCCGGTGCAAAGAATTAAAGGATATGGACCATTGATCTAGACCAGATTTAATGACCTGCGCTCAATCGCAAAGTTTCAATCGCAGTGTTTCAATCGCATGCTCTTTGTTGCCCTCCCCGATTGCGATCCTCCGATTAGATCTGGGCCGTCCACATGTCCAGATCGGACGGTCCCAGGTCACCCCCACCGTTGCTCATCGCGCGATCAACGGTTCTGTTTTATTCTTCCTCCCGTGTCATTTAAAATTCCTCTCAGTTAATCTCCACCGTTGGATGATGCCATCCGACGGTCCTGCTCTCTTCCTACGCCTTTGAAGCAGTAAAACCAAATACGCAGAATTTTATAACAAATTATTTGTATTTTGCAGGTTTTGATTCGAAGTTTTATCAATATTTCATAAGCATTGATAGCACATAAAGGCCTACGCGGCCCCTGCACATCAACAAGACACTGTTTTGATTCAAAAAAAGTTAAAGAGTATCAGCGCCGAAGACAAAACATATCAGAACCGGAGATTGAAGACCCAAGCACAGATCTCAAGCAAAGTAAAGTGTTTGGGGAAGGAGCGAAGACATCTGTCGAGCTGAGAAATTCCCCACCGCTATAAGAAGAGGCTAATTGAACCCTCTACAGCTCCAAAGACACCTGCAGTCTCGTTGAGATCAAAGACCGCCGAACAATTAATACTAATTGAGCTATCTTATCTCTAATTGTCGGCAGAACCATTCGAGAAGATTAAAGAACAGTTCAGAAGCAGACATTTAGATCATTTCATCTCGGGAAGTAGAAATAAAGTCACTCCAGCATGACACTGAGCTTCAAACGATAGCATACTTCCCACTAATTTTAATCTTAAGTGTAACTCAATTAATGCTGATGAACACCTGTAGATTTCTTGATCGAGGCCCTCAAAGTACTGAAGAGTCATCTTCTGTATTAATTGATCCAAACAGATCTTTTCATAGTTGACCACCGCCTCATTCTTCTATAAATACCTCTGTAGAAGATGAGCAAAAGGTTGGTCTCGGGACATCTGAACGCATGTAATAGTCATTCTGAAGCCACTGATGCCTTGTTCTGTAATTGAAAGATACATAAGCTGATATGAGAAGTTCAAAGCTGTAGAGACCCACCGGGCTTGCTTATTGTAACTAGTTTGAACATCAATACAAGCTGTTGATTCATGGAATTCTGAAACTATGTCAATGGTGATGTGTTCCTTACTGTCAATTGTCGTTTTACTTAATGTTTTCACTCTGTTCACTTTCTCTGATAAAGAGCAGCAAACATAGAGTTAGGATATACTCTCCACGGTACCCTACTCTTACTGAAAGCTTTATCTTCTATGTTTTCTTCATTTGAATGTTCTCTTTGAAGAGTTTATTAATGCAGGTTAGTTTAAAAGTACTTCCCTGATCTAGATAGCTCTTTGAGATGAATGTTTTCTATGTTATCCTTGGAGTTTATCAATGCATCGTAGTTTAAAAGTACTTAGCTGATCTAGATTTCTCTTTGTGATTATCATCTGTGTTCCCTTATCGAATATGCTGAAGCAGGCTGGTTTAAAAGCACTTACCTGATCTTAAGATGTTTGAACTGTTTTTTAAATGTTTCTGACGGAAAGTACTTCAATGCAGGTTAGTTTAAAAGCACTTACCTGATCAACAGAAATACTTTTATGTTTCTCCTTAAGTACATGTTGAAAGCAAGCTAGTTTAAAAGTACTTACTTGATCTTAGACTGTGCTTTGTTTTTTCATTTGTTTAAGCCTTTCACTGACTATTTGTTTCACCCCATTAATCACCTTAAGAGATCCTTTGATGTAAATGACTTGCTCCATGGATCCTTCTTGAATTTGCTATCCAATTAAATCCTCCTATGACTCCATAGCCCAATGGGTTAAAGCTGTCTTTGTCCTTTGCTATCAACTGAAACATTCCTTCATTTGCAGGCTCTTCACCCTTTTGAACTGCTTTCACCTTCACCATGTCTTTGCCCAACCAAAAACAAACAAAACAAACCCATGCTCTTCATAACTAGCCTAATATCATAATTCCAGTCTTTAAAGATCACATCTTTGAACTCATTTATAGAGAGATCCCTCTCTGGATTCAGGAGGGCTAGATCCTTGAATCCCAAAGCGGTTTGATGTTACCTCTGCAGTTGGACTTTGCCAATCTTGCTAATTACAGAGTGATAACACCTTCCATGAGATCAAACATATTATCGAGGCGTATATGGATGATTTAGCTGCTCATTCTCAAAAGAGAATTGATCATCCTGCTCACCTTCTTCAAGTATTTGAATGATGTTGTTTCTACAAGATTAGGTTGAATCCGAACAAGTGTGTTTTCGCGGTTACATCCAGTTGGTTATTGGGATTCATCGTGTCTTTAGAAGGGATTAGGGTATATCCCTTCAAGGTTGAGGCAATACTTCGGTTGCCTCCCCTGTCGTCTATTCGTCAACTTCAAAGTCTACAAGGAAAAGCTAATTTTCTTCGGAGATTTATCGTAAATTATGTTGAAATTACCAAAGGATTTATGAGATGTTGAAGAAGGGAGTTGCATTCTTTGGTATGACTTCACTCAGCGCTCATTCGATGCTTTGAAAAAAGCATTGACCTCTGCTCCTATATTGAGTCCACCTGATTATAGCAGGGATTTCCTTTTGTATCTTGTAGCAGCAGAATCTACCATTGGTATGGTTCTGGTTTGGGAGGACGATGCTCTGGTAGAGCATGTTATATACTATCTTAGTCGAGGCTTGGTAGGACCTGAACTCCGGTATACTCCAATAGAGAAGCTAGCTTTAGTAGCTGTTCATGCTGTACAACGACTCAGACATTATATTCTTCTACGAAAAAACTTATGTTTTGGCAGTAGCCAATCCATTTCAGTTTGTTCTCAGTAGGCGAGTGATCGAGGGAAAATACAATAGATGGATTGTGATTTTACAGGAATTTGATCTTGAGTTTATGTCTGCCAAGTCCAAGAAATATTTAGTTTTCGCGGAATTAATCTCTGAGTTTCCCTGTGGAGAAGAGATAGTCTATGATGAATCCTTCCCAGATGAAAATTTGTTTCTCATCTCTCCACAGGATCCTTGGTATGGAGATATCATTGTGTATCTTCAGACTGCGAAGTTTCCCTCTACTTTTTCGAAAGATGAGCGCCGTAAGTTGTGTCACTTGGCTAAAAATTACTTGATTATTGATGACGCTTTATACCGTTGAGGGGTTGATTCAATCCTGAGACGTTGCTTAACTCTCGAAGAAGCTGAGGTTGTGCTGAATGATTGCCATAGTGGAGCTTGTGGTGGTCATTTATCTGGGCTTGCTACAGCCCAAAAAATCTTGCGTGCTGGATATTTTTGGCCTTCAATTTTGAAAGATTGTATGGAGTCGGTCAAAAAGTGTCATCGATGTCAAGTCTATACTCGAAAAATGCGCGCTCATCCAGCTCCGCTTTTTCCAGTCATTACTGTCGGTCCCTTTACAAAGTGGGGTATTGATTATACTACTTGTAACCTGCCCTCGGCTAAAGGTCACAAGTACATTATTGTAGCAGTAGACTACTTTACGAAGTGGGTCGAGGCTATGCCTACTTTTGGGAATGATGGTGAGACACTAGCTCTTTTTCTTTTCAACCAGGTTATTGCTCGTTTTGGTATTCCTAGAGAGATTGTCACTGATCATGGCAGTCATTTCCAGAATAGCATGATGGCTGAGTTGGCTCTAAAATTAGGTTTCCGGCAGGAGCATTCATCTCTGTATTATCCTCAGGCTAATGGGAAAGTGGAAGCCGTGAAAAAATCCTTGAAGACCATTCTTCAAAGGACAATTAATAAAGCTTGATCCAACTGGCATATCATGCTATATCCTGCACTTTAGGCATACAGGACGTCAGTGAAAACTACAACTGGCTTTACTCCGTTTCAACTAGTTTATGGGTTGGAATCCATATTTCACATTGAATGTGAGATTATCTCTCTTAAGTTAGCTGTTGAGCTTCTTCCTAACACTTCTAGTCTTGAAGAACGTCTCCTTCATTTGAAACATCTTGACGAGCAGTGTCGTGATGCCACCACGATGAATGAGGCACATAAGAAACGTGTCAAAGTTCAGTACGATAAGGCGGTCAAACCTAGGGTTTTCTCGGAAGGCGACCTCGTTTTGGTCTATGCTCAAGAGAAGGATGCCCTGGGCGCAGGAAAGTTTAAGTCTATGTGGTATGGCCCCTTCATCGTTAAAAAGTCCTTAAAAAAGGAGCATATGCCTTGGTTGATTTTGAAGGAAATGAGTTGGCAGAGCCCAGAAATGGGCTCTATTTGAAAAGGTATTATGCCTAGGCTTTGGCCTGGCATTTTTCTTTTGTATATAGTAGTTTTTATTTTGTACATGTCTGTTTTTTAGGTTTTTGATGTGATGGTGATGTTTTTTATCTGCTTTGGCAGGTTGAATGTCATGAGTCATTATGGTTTCGCCGATGGTGCTAGTAGACACACCCGGAACTTGGCTTCCGTGGCTTGGGTGCTTCATCATCCATCCGGTCAGCTGTTAGTATCAAGAGGAGTCTGCATTGGTCCTGCTTCCAATAATATAGCAAGTACACTGCAGTTATTTATCTACTCTCGGAGGCAATATCTTTGGGTGTTGATTCGTTGGTAGTTTTCTTGGACTCCCAGCTGGTGGTGTCGCAGTTGAACAATACTTATCGGGTTCGAGATCCATTTTTACTCCGGTTGTTTTTGAGGGTACATTTGTTACAAAGATCATTTCAATTTTTAACATTCATTCATATTCCTCGAGCATACAATTGGATGGCAGACTCATTAACTAATCAAGCAATTGATTGGCATATTAATCATTCCATACAGTAAAATTTAATCATAAAAAACATCATGCATTTTTATACATTTTTCACATCACATCATAAATCGCTGTATATATATCATCAGAGTGTTCAAAAAAATATACAAAATTTGGATCCATAAGTCATACAAAATTAGGGCTTATGCCTGATCATGTTCAATATCAAAAATATACAGTCATCCGGTAATCATATCTATCTACTCCTGTGGTCCCTACCCAAAATTCGTGTTCCTATAGAACATGATCGTGGTGGCGACACGGTGGAATAATCGTACCCAGTCACGTGGTACTCCCACTACCCGTCTCTGGATGGCCTCAGGTATATCTTCCACTTCATCCATAGGAACTTGGCGAGTTAATCCTCCAAGTTCCTTTGTACAACATGGAGGGTCCTGCCCGGGTCTTCAGTATCCGCCTTGCCTCTGCGGCGCTTGTGCCATGCGTAGCCCTCAAGATGGACTGGTCCAATATCTGTATCATGGTCATCATAATATTGTAAGTCATTTTGAATCCAATCAAAAACATGTTTTGTTTTCACATTTTTTCATATATATTGAAAAAATCATAAAAATCATATAATTTAAAAATTGCGATCTTACCGATTGCGCCCCATGCCGCGCCAGGTGGAAGGACGAGGTCTGGATCACCGCAGAAATCCATCCCGGCATAGGGTTAGTCCTCCACGACGATGACTTGTTCTCCCCACCATTGGAAGAAATTGTCGTCCCAGGTGGTTCGGGGAACTTCACTTCCCCCCAGTCTCTTCATCATATCTGCCCATCGGGCAATTCTTGGGTCTCTTGGGCTGTCGATGGAAGAGATCACTTTGGGTCGAAGCCCAGGAATCTTCTCAAATAAGAATGTCATCAAAATGGTTCCATACTCGAAATGTTTTGTTTTTTCTTTCCGGATGGAGGTCAGTTGTTGCTTCATGTTCATTAATAGAGCTGTACACCAATCATACAGGTGAGCTAGGCATTCCACAACTATGCTCATCTGGGTCCTGGATTCCTGATGCAAGGAAGCAGATCCTGCTACCCTGCCAATGGTAAACAGGAGAATATTCATGTGTAGATCTCTCAAATATTTTATAGCAATTTGAGTTCCTACTTTTTTGGACCCCTCTACATAGTAGACGTGGAAATAGTCATCCACAGTAAGCCTCCCAAAGGCTTGCTATGCAAATCTACTGGGTCTCCCCTCCGAGAGAGTCAAGTAATGGAGTAGATGTCTTCTACCTCTATGTGTATGGGCATTTGATCTATCACGAAGCAATCGTCCTCCGGTTCCCAGTAATTTACGAGCATTTCAAGCAACCATACATTACTCTTCATATTTGGCATTTTGAAAAATTTGATCAATCTGCAATTTCGGAGGATATTGAGCGATTTTTGATCTTGCATTGCTTCATTATCAATTTCACTATGCTCACGTTCCCTCCAAGTGATGGTCATCCTGAAAAAATTCATTTATTTTTTCATTAGATGCGTTTTTTTACATCGCGGGTTGCGCATACGCGACTTACCTTGTAGATAGTCGCGTATCATACACAACTTGGTCCATACGAACCCACATATGCGCATAGCCCTAAATTAAAACAAATGTTTTTTAACGGTGAAACTTCCAAATTTTAACTCTAATAATGGACAAAATTGATAATAATGATGGATTAAGAGCTTACCTGACTGATTCGGCTAAGTTTGACCACTGATTGCTCCTGTTTTGATGAAAGAGAGTTTTTCTCCAGAGCTCTTTTTCCCAAATCAGCAAGTAACAATGAACCAAATATGAGGTAACATGTGTATTTATGCCCAGAATTTGAATTTTTTTGCAAAAATTTGTTATGCCTATTTTTTCAATCTATCTTAAGCTGCATAACCCGGATGCTTGTAAGTGCCCAGATTGGTATATTTTCAGGTACAATTTGATGAAGTTGATATTTTTCCGGTTTTTGATCCATGACTGCTAACCTGTCATGGCAGGTATATGATCTTCACTGGCATATAGGTTAGGAAATCCACTTTCTGTTTCATTTTGCATACTAGCCTCCATTCTGATCACTTGCCATAGGGTCGATCCCATCAGGTCATGAGTATTTCACCCATTTCACTCACCGATTTTTAATCATGACTTAGTGGTAGAGCCTTCATTTACATGGGCTTCCTAGTTAGTTCCTCGCTAGCACTTGTTGCCCATGCTGCATTTTATGTAGGCTCGGGAGTCTTCTTTAGTCTCGCCATCACTTATGTGTTGAAGCTTCATTCTTCTTCTTCTTCACTATCATTTTTCTGGCTATTACCCTAGAGGCTCCCTGGTGTCATTGAGTTGTACTACTGCATTGCATATTGGCTACTTGTTTATCCTGGCCTTTAGCCGGCTTCATTTGGACTCGACGTTTAAGCCATCTTTTGACCTTGACTGTCAGTACAAGTTAACCTTTGCATGCACTTAGCTATCACGACTTGACACCCTTTTTTCCCATGGATGGAACATTCCTTTGAGTATCGCTTACCAGTTTCCGCCACCTTGCATTGAGCATAGGATCGTTCCTATTCCAGGAACTAGTGCATCTATTTCTTGATACTCGTTCTATCCATTGTACCATAACATTTTTTTTTTTTTTCCCCAGGATTATTATATGAAAAAGACAAAAAAATCAAATATAAAAAAAAGACCGGGAACAGGATGTTACTTCATAATTTAATGGCAATACACTATCAGTTTGTCACCCTTGAACAAAGCACGTACAGTTATATATTTCCTTCATTTGGGATGGTTTTAGTTTTGAACTAGGTTCAACTTTTTCATTGTTTCACTGGTCAGTCCTCCCCTGGTTGGTTATCTCTTCCAATCATATGGAGAGTTTGTTTTTGCCTCCTCCATAACAGACTTATACAGTGTCATTTTTTACTGCCATGGTCATCACGAGTCATGCTTTTTTTCAAGGGAAGTTTAACTAGAGTCGGCCATTCTGCAGTGTCTCTTGACTCATTATTCAGTCGGCCTTCCCGGTCTTGTCAGTATCTTATTCTATCACATCAGATGTTTTGGTCTTCTGCTCGTGCTTGTTTGAGAAGGTCTCCATTGACTTCTTGCTGGTGGGTTTGTCTCTCATTGACTACGACATATTGCTCTGAGAGTAAACCTAGAGCCGCACCCTGGCCCTATTTCCATCATTGATAGGTGACCTTGTGCTCAGCATTTGATCATCATTATGGGTCTTTGACTGAGTGGTTTTCCTTGTGTTCGACGTCAGCATACATTATCACACTTGGGATTCGTGCAGTACCTTGATTTCCATTTGACCCTATCGGTGGATACCTCGCCTCTGTGTCAGCTTTCATTATTGGTTGGTTCAGAGGGTTTCTTTCGTGCGCTAGCTTCATCTTGTGCATGTCAGAAACGTACTTCAGTTTGGTTCCATCACTCTGCTTCGTTCGATTCCTTCCAAATCTTGGCCTGTGGGTTACACTTGCACTGGACTGATGTGGGATGCCTTAATGCCTTCCTTCCAGCAGATATTTTCCCATCGACTCTGACTCATTGCTCTGGGAATAAGGTCTAGAGTCTTTTGTCAGTACCTTAGGGTTTGCAGTCATCAGTGGCAGACTCTTTGCTATTGACAAGGGGGATTCATCATTGCCTCCTGATTTGTAGATTCTTCCAAGTATTCGACTTCAACTCATTCATTCGCACTTGTTAGATTGTACTGGAGCACCTTGACACTCATTTCCATTATCGGTGTGTTGTCTCGCGTTTGTTAACGGTATACATTATTGACCGGTAATTAAATGATTTCTCACATGGTTGACTTTAGCTCATTTATTCCCATTGTGTAGAATTGTGCCATTGATATCAGTGAAGACCTCGGGTTGCATCAACATTTTTCGGTTCACTTTTGACAGTCCATTCAGTTTCTGCCAGTGATGCCATCCACCTTTATATGTTGCAGTGTCAGTACATCAGCATCCTATATGTTGGCTCCCGAGTTGCGTGATTGTACCATGTGTTCCACCCCTTATGATTTGGTACCTAGAGATTCAGTTACTTTTGTGATCAGACATCCATTTTCAGCATTATTGATCAGTTTGATATATGTGATACTTGGACATTGATTCCGACTTGTACTTCCGGGCCATGCTCAGATGATTCATTGTGTACTTTCAGTTCAGCTATACTTGTATACATTCTGGATCTATTCTGTACTTTCTATATGGATATATTTTTGACTGAGCATGGGTATGCCCGCCTCAGACATGAGCTGACTCTCTGTTTTCTTTCATTGGTTTTTGGTAGGCTGAAATCTGGTGAAGTCCTCTCTTGTCCTCGCGAAGTTATTTCTATGCACATAATACATTTCGGCCATCATGTACCCCTTCTAACCTCATATATTAGGGGGCATCTGTTATAGCATCATTTTTCACCCTCATGTGATTCATGATTGTCTCTTTGGCCTTGGGCACCCATTCCCACAGACTTGAATAAAATTTCATACAAAATAGTGTTTAAAATCCCATACACGGATATGCCCAGACTTTTCCACGTGTATACGCAAGTCCAGATATACTTTTCCACGTATGCCATTATAATCATTAAAAATATATATAAAAATCCCTATTTTCGAGGCTGGGTTGATGGTTATTCCCGTAATTCAACCACCCCAGCCCGTGGCCAACTGTTTCAAACAGATTGAAACTACTTTGAGGGAGTATAAAATCCCCTCATATCCATGGCCTAAGAGAGAGAGAAAAAATTATAGACATGATACTCTGTTGGAGCCCAATTCAAGTCTAATTTCCCGTGCCTCCTGCACTTCCCAGATTTTTACAGGAAACCCTTGTTTCCTGGAGATGTTCATAAGCTTATTTCTCATGTCTTGTGCAAAAGTCTTGAAATAATCCTAGTGAGGCAAGGGCGGGATGGATCCGGACGACGGTCTGTTCGAAGATCGTGGAAGGATTCAGGTGATCTCTCCACCTTTCTATTATTGTACATGCTGTTCGTAATGAAGAAGAACTATCTTGTTCCTGAATTCACGTGTTAATATCTGCTTGCATATGTGAAAATATTGTTAATTAAACATTTATTATTGTTTATATGATGTTTCACATGGATTACACTGAAATTTAGGAAAGATATATGCTATACAACTAGATCTCCGTGCATGTTCTTTCTTGATTTCTAGGTTGAAGAGGAAGAAGAGTTGTTGGGGGTTTGGACCCCGCTGGATCTACATCAAACGTAGGATATACGGGTGAGTCCTACAATCTATAATATCTAGTTTTTAGCGTACAAGTGTGGTTTTGTGAGTCCTTCTTGAATAGCATGCCCTGATCTGTGGAGGTTTTTGACCCAACGTCCTCTAGGGAGTTATTTCCCGAAACAAAGAGAACATAAGATGTTCATTATTCACGTAAAACCATGTGGGGATATTGTTATTTATCACTAATACAGGCTAAAAAGAATAGTTGGTGTTCTGGAGGGAATATGGGTTGACGACATGCATGGCTATGTTGAGTCGTAGACTTCGTACTTCATCCTTGAATTTTTCGGGCCATGTATCCTCTATATGCTTCATGGCTATTGAATCAGTTGGGATTCACAAAACTCCCAACTCACTTCTATGTGAGGCATGCCATCCCTACAACATAGCTAATTCTTTGCAACCAAAGAGCCTTTGAATACTTGGGCTTATAGGCATGTGCCTCAATATCTTAAAAGGAGGACCATGTGATTTACCCTTATTTTTTGATTTATCATACCTGTCATGCCCACATTTAGGACATATCTCTTTGTCTGCATATTCTCCTCAATATAGAATACAATCATTTGGACATGCATGATATGATATGTACTCAACACCCAACATTTTCAACAATTTCTTTGCTTCTTCGCAGCTACCGAGCAAGACATTATCACTTGGAAGAACTTTATCTTTGAATAACCTATAGTTGGTGATCATGGAAAATATTAAATGTACATTAATGCCGATATAATTATTAACGTTCATAAAATTTACCATTTGTAATGTTGATTGTGTGATTATATTTCTCAAATTTATATAAGGGAGGACTTTATGGTAACTTACCTCAAAATTTCCGAGAAACATACATTCGACAAGCCAAAATTTGCTTTCAAGTTTTATAGTAACATCGTTGTCCCCAATTGGGTAGAATTTTATTAACCCCCAGGTCCAAAGAGAGGGGTGGTGGAAGCAAATTTAAGGCTTTTGAAAAAGGTGTCAACGATATGAGCATCATCCTCCATTGCCATCTTGTGAAGAACTACTATTGACGTAGCCATTCCTAATTGGTGAATCTCGATGTAGCGGGAATTGAATCGGTGGTTGATTCAACCATTCTTGGTATCGTTACTCTCCGATTTTTTCTCTTAATTCAACCTTCTCTCGATTTGACATTGTCGTGGAGTGTATCAGAATACGGTAGGTACGTCGCTCATCATCACCAGAATCCTAATAATTTCAAAAAATATATTTGAACATGATTAGTACAAAATCTATGATATCAATTAGTAAGAACGTTGACAATGTAAGATTAATTTGTTTGATGTTGAAATAATTACATTAATATACCAAGCAATTATTATTACCATCATTGTCCCGAGATTTTGGCTAGAAGTTGCAATATTGTTACAATTGGCAGGGTGAAGCGGCTGTCCATTTTCATCTACTAAATGCGTCTTGTGGTATGCTGCTCCTGATAAGAGATTCCGACGTTTTGGAGCTGTTTGAATATTTTGTGCATTTGAACTCGATTCCGAATTTGCATGAACCTGCAAATTTGTATTCATTATAAATTTTATTAAGATGATTGACATGGATAAAAAACATAAATTTAATTAGATAATGAAAATATAAATAAAATTTGAAGTAAATATTATGTCTTGAGATGGATAGGGAGAACTTTGTGATGGATTTGGAGAAATATTATGGAATGAGTTGGATTTTGAAGAATTGTCCATTCAATATAATTATGATATTTTCTCCCTGCATTTGAGCAAAATCAACAATAAGTTTTAGTGCACACACCTAAAAGTAATTTTGGTGCCTTAAAAATGGACTTATTGTTATTGATGCTTACGTATAGATAACCACACTAGTGTGTTTTAGTTACTACGCACCGGTGCCATGTTATTAACTAATGCACCAGTGTGTTTTAGTTACTGCGCACCGGTGCGGTGTTATTAACTAGCGCACCGGTGTCGTGTTATTAACTAATGCATCGATGCGGTATTATTAATTGACGCACCTGTGACGAAAAGTTGCAAATAAAAAAAGTGCAACTTCATTTTTTTAAAGTGAAAAAAAGTGGTGAATTGGAAAATGGGCGGAAAAATATTTTGGAAAATCTAATTTCATAAAACAATTCTTTAAATACTAAACACTTTTCATTATTTCACTATTTTTGCAAAAATTTTCAGCCAGAGATTTGCACGAGACATACCTTGAGCAAGAGAGCACGAGAGCACTGTGGAGCAGCGAAATACTTTCGAACATAACTATTCAGACAATCAGAATTCCAAACCTCTGGTGATTCAAACCCTGTAGCATAGAATTTCAAACAAATTTGTGATTAAATTTTATTGTTTTTTTAACATTTTTTGGAGTATTTTTTATGTAGTAAGTAAAAAATTTAAATTTGTTGTTCATTTTTATAAAAAAAAACAAAAAAAATCCATTTTTACCCTAAACCCTTCATTCTTTTTTGTTTCTGCCCTTGCTTCTTCCTGTTTCTGTGATTTTAGAATTAGGGCAATTCATTTTATATTTATAGGGTTTGTATTGCTACATATATATAGGCCTATGAAATCTAATCCATGGGACGAATTGCATAGTCGGATCCTAGTCCATGTTGGCCCTTGCGTGAATTTAAAAAAAACAAATTTTTTTAAATCGGTGCGCCCTACGTAACCTAGCGCACTGGTACGCTAACTTATCCCAGCGCATCGCGCAAGTACTATTTGATAAAAAATTTAAAAACAAATTTTTTTAATCCGTGCGCCATATGTAAAATAGGGCACCGGTGCGTTAATTCATTATAGCACACCGCTCATGTACTGTTTGGAAATATATATATATATATATATATATATATAATTGGTGCACAATGTAACATATAACGCATCGAGTCTCCTTGTCTACAGAGAGCACCGTACGGTGGCCCCCTGTTTTCACAAGGCGTTTATAAGAATAGGCCGCACTGCCCCCTCCACGACACCATATGCTACAAAAAGTAACACTAGGCGATTTTTATTATTTTTTCTGTGTTAATCGATGCAGTGGTTAACATATAATGCACCGGTGCTCCTTGTTGACATAGAGAACTGTACAGTGTTTTATAATGTTTTGGCGGTGTGTTTATAAGAACACGACACACTGACTTGAGAGCGTACATCATTTAAAAGCACACCGATTTCTTGATATTTTTTTTTACCTGAAAATTTGATAATTTATTTATAAAATATATTAATGAATGATATGGTACATGTTTCATATTGATAAAGAAATGACTGAAAATAGATCAAGTAACAAAAATATTGATAACACATCAAGAAAAGCAAAAAAGGCAAGTTCTTTGTAAATTATTTACAAAAAATATTATTTTTGAACTATATGTAAGTTTAACTAATATGTATTGTTTACTGTGTATCATGCAGAACCAAAAAATGATGAAGCTTGATAAGATTATTTCTGATCTAGGACTAGAAGAGCGTAAAATCTTGATGGAAAAATTGCAAAAGGATGAATAAGGTGAATGAAAAAATACTATCGATCCAATATGAGTTTCTTTTTTTAATTTTCAATAATAATATACTTAAAATTATTAGATAACATGTTTCAAACAATCTATTAATTCACATATGTTTAATGTTCTACAGAGACCAACAACTCAGAAAAGGAACGTTGTTCTAAGAAAAGAAAAAAATAGAACATGCAAATGAAAATGAATTGCTCCTTAGCTCATCTGGAGTGGTGTTGGAGGTTAACGAAAGGGGGAAAATTTTTTACAAAAGTTTGAGGGATCTATTGGAACGAATGTATAAACGTTCTTTCAACTTACAATATAAAAATCAATCCAATGATTCCAAGAACCAAATTTTATCTAAACTACAAGAAGAGTTTCCAGAGAATTGGTCAATGAGACATGTCAGAATTTTAATAGCAAAAACATACAACAACAAAAAAGAAGGAATGAAAAAGCAATATTCCTTTAAATGTTTTTCTAGAATTATTTATAAATATCACTTTTATTATATTTACTTTTCATATATCAATATAAAAATTAAATAGTTTATTGTCATGTTACATTTTCAGGAAGATTATGAAAATCTCAAAAGATGAACGAGCTTATATCAGAAATATGCCAGTAGGAATGTCCAAAAAGGTGTACTAGGACATGGTCAAAGAAATGGACAAAATTGCATCACAGGAGGAGCCATATCAACAACAACGCACTTCAAATGTAATAAGTAATCATTGAATTTTTCGATCATTAGGTACAATAAATAAACAATTTAGCATTAAATATTAATTTTCAAGTATTTTCTTGCAGAAAAGAAAAGAAAATGGAAACCATTCAACACATAAAACATGACGACAAGGAAGAAAATAGTTGATATCTAGGTTTGTGAGTAATTGTTACATCCTTATAACAACTTAACTAGATTTAATTTTTGTATATTTTAAGTTGTTTTACAAAAATCATCATTGAATATGTTCAAACAGGTGCTAACATACAAAGAAGAACCATCGGACGAATTGATTGACATTGGGTTAAATATGGGTTATGAGTATATGTTGGCATATCAGAAATTAATTGTGGAATTTGTAACCATCTATCGATCTTGTCTTACTTAGCTCTATCTATAATTGATAGAAAAAAAAATCTTTTATATTAAAGATATGATTTGTTATGGGGTATAAAACTTGCAGGAAATGAAGTATGGAACTGCGCCAATAGATGAAATCTTGAAAAATGGCATGAAATTTTGTTTTGAAAGAATGTGTATAGTTCAAGAGTCAATTATTTCTATGGTACATCATTTATTTTTTATTTACATTGATGTATATTATTTAATATTTCACTTTTCATTATTCTCACCAATGTATATACACTCATTACAATTTATTTTTATGTTTGTAGATGGAAGGTGAAGAAGAAGAAAACAATCAACACCGTGAACAAAACATTCCTGAAAATAACCCAAGTCATGGAAGTAGCTCGAGAAGTGACAACAATTCAAGTGAAGAATGATGATCATTATGTTTGGATATCAAAGCAAGGATTTTCTTTTTTTGAAATATTTTTCTGTGAAATCAGACATTTTGTTTAATGTAATGGACATAGTGTCCCAATTGAAAGACAAAGGGATACCAATAACTGTCCCATTTTGTATGACAAAGACTGTCTTATTCATATATATATATAAAATAAAATATGTTTTAATTTATTCTATTGCATTCTCCATTGTCGCTGTGAAATGTAACACCACTGATTAAATTTATAGATGATTAAATATTATAATGAAGAGATGTGAAATCTGATGATATGATATAAAAAATTAATCCAAACATCACATTCAAATGTACTAATAAAAATTTAATTGATATGAATACTGTTATAAGATATGTGCCGTCTTTTGATGAATAATGAATTAAAAAAAATCACAATAATTATGATATGATATAAAAAATTAATCCACACATCACATTCAAATGCATTAATAAAAATTTAATTAATATGAATACTGTTATAATATGTGTTGACTTTTGATGAATAATGAATTTAAAAAAATCACAATAATTTCACTGTCACAGGTCGATGTTTCTAAAAAATACAAAATGAGCACCGGTGCGTGTTAGTTACTGTACACTGGTGCGTTCAAGTATGACACAACGCATCGGTGCGTTTCTATGACCTATGGGCACTGCAAAAATACCAATACTGATGCAGGGCCAACCCTGCCATACCCAGAATCTTCTATTTTATGCATATCAACATGCATCTCAGCATTTTCCCAAATCAAAACCTCAATGCCTGGTAAATTTCACACAACTTTTGCGGAAGCTTGTAGTTTCACATCTGATGATTATAAAAACCATTTCATGCCTTATGGTTATGAACCCATATACAAAAAAATATCCAATTAAATCTCATATTTAAGGTTGTTTCTTAAATGAAATTTCTTTCCCAAAGGTCTTTAGACAAAGACTACCATTAATCCCATTGGTTCCACCTTCCATCAATCTACATGGAATCTTTAATGCACAGTAGGATCATATTAAAACCATTAAACCCCAACATTGGTTCAAAGTCCCAAGTATTCACCATTCTATTTATTGACCCACATCTATGCATGTTCACCATTTTCTAACTTAAAGGCTCAAACCTCAGCAACTAATATCAACGCATATTGGTTCTTATGCATTTCAACCTCAATGAATGGAATTTTCACAGCATTATAATAAATTACCACGTCAACATGAAACTACTTACCTTGCCTTCCAGCGCTACTGAATTCAACTTTATTTCATTTGCCGAAAGTCTTCCACTGATGTTCTAAACACTGTATGTCGATCACTTCATTTCTAAATCGGATTTGATAGCACTGTTCAATGTTGTATATTAAAATTGATCCCAATCGAATCTGAGACTGATTAACATGTTGTTCGTTGTTCCTCATTCAAGAACTTCATTTTTCAATTTCGCCTTTGGGCTCCAGAGTTTATTAAACCTTCCTTTCACGATGTTTCTACGATGTTATAACCAATAGTTGTGGATCAATTCCAGCGCTGACTCAGATTTTCGAACTGCTGCTTGGAATTTGATTTCTTTGAATCTGACTTACACACTCTTCTCTCATATGGGTATTCTTTCTCTACTGAAATCGACTTTAAAACCTTCACAACTCATGACCGATGCTTCGAATTACCAAGTAAACTTCTGGCAATCGTTGTGGGTATTACATCCAATTGTGCGCTGTATTTCTTCCTCTCTATTGTGACATCAATTCAAATAAAATTTTCCCTCTGATCCAGCTCCAAACTTCATAACGCTGGTCGATCAGCTGAATTATGAAACGATTTTATTATTCAACGTTAAATAACAAACCCCCCTGCACCCAGATCACAGCTACGACCCACATGATATCGACTTACAAAACTGATGCAACTCCACACCACCGACGCGGTCAACAATTATGTATTGCAATATAATACAGAATCAATACAAATTCAAACATATAGAGTTACTTATCTCCTGTATACAGCTTCAACAACGTGTTCATGCTTCCGATTTATAATTAATGGGTTTCGGATTACCATTTGACCCTTGGCAATTACATTCATTTCGAACTGTATACTATCTGAAAACCATTACAACTGAATGCCGATATTAACCACAGCAATTCTTCTAACTTATGCGCAGAGTTTTGTTTACAAAGCTTATTCAACGTTTTCCTACCAAATTCAAACATGGTAATACCATATAGAATTGAAAATTCGCGTTCATTCACTCAGATTCATAAAATCGATTTTAAATCTATAATTACATCAATAGTTCACATGCACACTTTCATTTGGAACCTCAATGTCAGCAATTGATTAATCGATCAACACATATAACTTTGGAAAAAACACTTTCATATAAACAACCCAAAATCACTTACAACTCTTGTCTTGGCTAGATATTCGAGATCGATGGCCCTTTACAAAATGCCCGAAGGCTTGCAAGTAGAAACCTTCCCTCTACTCACACTCTCACTCTCTCTTCAACCATTCAATTGTATTTTCCTCTCAAAAATCACTCATATTTATACATAGATAATGCATTTAATTCACTCAAAATATCTCTCCACCTAATCCTCAACTAAATCTATATTTTAGGTGTGGACTCAACAAAGTCCCATACATAGAATTCCTAATCCCAAATTTTTCTCCTCATCTATTTCTCTCATATCCTTTTAATTAATAAAATAATATTTACAAAATCCTCACTTATATAATTTATCTCTTACTTTATTAAAAATAAAAAATTAATTAATAAAATAATAAAAATGTCACACCCCCTTTTCTAATATATTTACAAATGAAAAATGGCCTTGATGCTCCTGCATCAAATACCAATTATAATTTTCGGTGCGTTTGTGAGATACTGCGCACTAGTGCATTTATGTTAGACTACTCACCGGTGCGTTTGTATGACCTGTGAGCACCATAAAAATACCAATAAGAATTAGAAAAATGTGTGATACTGCACACCGGTGCGTTTATATAATTCTACCAACCGGTGTGTTGATATGACCTATGGGCATCGCACAAATCCAAATACCAATTAGAACGAGCTTGTGCATTGTATCACCTATAGTGTGCCCGATGCGGTTTTATACCTTTATGGCCCGGTGCATGCACCTTCGACCGCCCCAGGCCGACTGTCTAGATGACAAGCACTAGTGCGTTGACACCTGAGTAGCGCACCAATGAAAAATAATCCATAATAACCTCCAACCGCCCAATTTTTTTAGTTGTGTTGAAATTCTGTTAAAAGCTTCGCCAAAACCTCCGTTACCAAAAACGGATTTTGAAGAAAATGTTTTTTTGACAATTGTGGACAATGTTATAACACTAAAAACCTTTTTTATAACCGCTGCTAGAGGGTATTTTCCTTGTAGTGCTGGTTTCCAAGTCAAAATTTAGTCTGTGCACGTGGTTACCTCTTTGGTTTCCTTTCTCAGCCTTGGGAAACTAAGGAGTGCTAAAAACCACAAATACACAGTCATTACCATGCTTGATAGAAGGGATGCTAGACAGATAGTCCATGGAGATGGATTCCCAGGGCTAGCTAGGTGTAGGCATAGGAGTGTACATGCCTTGCTTCTTGATGGTTGGCTTGGTGATGGCACATGTCATGCAGGATCTGATATATCTTCGAACATCTTGTCTGAGTTTTGGCCAATAAAAGTACGTATGTAGTACGACCAAAATTTTCTCCATACCAAAGTGTCCTGTGACCCAACTGTAGTATGCCTCAAAAATCAGTTTCGAATGCTATCTTGAAGGAACACAAAGGTGGCCCAGGTAGCATAATAATGTGTCATAGATGTGGAAATTTGGAACTTGATTTCCATCCACTAGCATCTGATATGTGGCGGTGAACTTTGGATCATTTTTGTAAAGTTACAACCATCCAAAGGTGTCATGGCCAGAAGAGTTGAGAACAATAGTCAGTGCTACAACTGGGGAAAACTAAGGCAATCTGTAACATGATTGGTGCTGCCATTTTTTGTGTTTAATGTTTAAGTGGAATTTTTGTAGATATGTAGACCACTTCTGATGGAAATAATTTTGCAGCTTCCCTTGTGTTTGTATAAATGGAAGAGGTCAGTGATCAGTGTGGATAACCATATCCTTACCTAGAATGTAATGTTTCCATTTCTAGCAAGCCTACACAATATAATAAATCTATTTATAATAAGTGGGGTACTTCGAATTGTTTCAAAAAGCGTCTCACTATGATAGGCCACTTGATGCCCATGCTGGGTGAGGACTACACCAATAGAATAGTCGGAGGCATCTATCTCAATTTCAAATGGCTGCTACAAGTCTGGTAATGTGAGTATAGACACAGAGAAGAGGTGGTGCTTTAGCTCAATGAAAACCTTCTGATGGGAATTAAACCAAGAAAAATTTTCTTTCACTCCACCCTTGGTAATATGACTCAAAGGCCAAGTGATATGGGAGAATCCCAACATGAACCTATGATAAAAAATTGCGAGGCAAAAAAATATGCGAAGATCTATTAGAGCAGTTAGAGCTGGCCAATCTCGAATGAATTGGATCTTAGTTGGATCCACATGCACACCTTTATAATCTACGATTTAACCTAGATATTGGACTTAACTCATTTCAAAGGTCCATTTCTTCAATTTGGAGCACAGTTTGTGTTGCCGCAGGGATGAAGGACATGTCAAATGTGTTGCAAGTGCTATTCCAAACTCTTATTAAGGATGAGGATGTTCTTCAGATAAAAAACCATGAAAAAGTTGGTGAAGGGAAGCAATATTTCATTCATCAGCCTCATAAAAGTAGCAGGGTAATTTGTCAACCCGAAGGGCATGACCAACCATTGAAAAAGGCCTTCCTTGGATTTGAAGGTGGTCTTCCATACATCTGTGGGATTTATTCGATCCTGGTGATAGCCAAAATTCATATCGATAATTTTTAAAGACTTGTCCCCTTTGAGTTGGTCCAAAAGTTCATTAATCTGTGGGATTGGATACCTGTTCCTGATAATGATTTTTTTTAGTGCTCGATAATCAATGCAGAGCCTGTAGGTCCCATCCTTCTTCTGTACAAGTATAATAAATGTCCCACAGGGTGAGGAAATTGGTCAGATGTGCCCTTTTTGCAGCAAATACTGGATTTTCCACTTGATATCTTAATTCTAGAATGGAGCAACTATATATTGACCCATTGCATCGAGGTGCTCTGGGAGTCAGATTGATCAAATTCTTGACCTAAAAATGCAAGGGTACCCGTATGGGTGTGGAGAAGATGTCCTTGTATTCTTCCATGACATTATCCATCTTCTTCTGGTGTGTAGAGTAACCCTTACCAGGGACCATGGATGTGGCCATAATCTTCCCCTTACTTTGTGATCGAATCAGAAAGAAAAAAAATTTCCTGGTCTAGGAGATGATCTTACTGCATTTCTTAGCAAAGATCAAAGAGATGGAGGTAGGAGGGGCTACCTCTAGTATCCTTTATAAATTATTTCCCAAAGTAATAATAACCATGTGAGGCCTAGACTCATAAACAACATGACGCTTCCATAATTATGGTTTGCCTAATAATACATCACATACTTCAATAGTATCAACATCACACAATACCTAATTTGTGAAGGGATTGATGTTGTAGGGAAGGTGGCAGTGATGACTGACACAAATATCTCTTCCTTGGTGAAGCCACCCGATGGTGTATGTTTGCGGGTGTGGTGTGGTTGGTAGGACCAACCGCTTCATGACCTCTGCCTAAATGAGGTTCTTTTGGCTCTCATTGTTGACAATGAACTACATCAAAGAACCCTTCACCCACATCTGTGAGTGGAAGAGAGACTCCCCCTCTTCTGAATCTTTGGGCTCAATATTTTGGATCTTGGTGGTGGAAAATATGGCACTGGGCTCTGCATCAATAATAGGCTTCCATTTTTCATTCCCCTTGCTGGGTTCTGACTTAGAGCCAGAACATGCATCTAAAATTATATGAATAATTTCAACCACCAATGACTTCTTGGCTTGACACTCACTTGTGTTGTGAGTGGGGCTCTTATGGAACTCACACAACTTTCCTATGTCCTTCTTTGTATTTTTGGTGTTGTTATTTACTTGCGGCTTCAACGGGTTTTCCTGGGTCGCCCCACCTTGTATTTTTCCTTTGTTCTGTGGTTTGGGGGATGTCTTTCCCTGCTTCTAATTAACAAATCCAAAGTTGTGCTTATTTTTTTTATTTATTTTTTCAATATTGTCAGCATATCGATATGCTGCACCAAGCGAGGAGATGTCCAAGAAGTTCATTTCTTCCTAAATCTATTTTTTTGTACAACCACAGTACTTGAGCACCATATGTCACTAAGAGTATTTGATACCCAACTTTGTTCATAGAGTTGAAAAATATTTGTGAGCTCATGCACATCTTGGTCCCTTTGCTGTCGTAGTGTGGTCCACTATATGTACTTGTCCTCATAGCTCCCCATGGGGTAATACTGTTCCTTGATAACTTCTCGGAAAGATTTCCAAGAGAAGGCGGCTGTAAATAGTGAGGGTTCCTTGGACCTGTTCTCATAGTAAGTTTCCCACCAGTCCTTGACATGGGGAGCAACCTTAAGCAATGCAGAAGTAATCTTCTCCCTATTACAGAAATAATGGACCAAAAAGTAACCTTCCAATAGATTCAACCATTTATCTAAAACATATGCATCTATTTGACCTTCAGATATAGGGATATCAAATTTTACTTGTACCTTTAAGGGGGCAACTCCTCTGAAGTGACTACTGGACATAGAAAATTTTAGGGGTGAATTTTCGCCCTTGGGTGAAATTAAGGGGTTTAAATTTTTATTGGGTGAATTTTTTGTATCATAGTATATTACTTCAAATCGCTCCAAATTTATTTTATAAAAAAAGTATGTCTAGATACTAGCCCACCTTATTTTAATACCCAACTTTGTGCGTAGGTTATGGAACAAATTTGTCAGTTCGTGCACATCTTGATCCCTTTGTTTCCATAACGTGGTCCATTGGATGTACTTGTCCTCATATCTCCCCACGGGGTAATATTGTTCCTTGATGTCGTCTCAGAACAAATTCCAAGTGGGTGCGACCGAGAATAGAGAGGTTTCCCTCTCGTCCTTTTTATCACAATAGGTTTCCCACTAGTCTTTGACATGGGGGGCGGCTTTGAGTAGTGCAAAAATAATCTTTTACCGGTCGGAGAAATCATGGATCGAGAAATAACCTTATAGCAAATTCAACCATCTATCTACAACATCTGCATCTATCTAGCCTTCAAATACAGGAATGTCAAAGTTTACCTGTACCTTGAAGGGAGTGGCGCCTCCAGAGTGGTTGCTGGATGCAGATGCACCATAGGTGGGCAGCAGTTGAAGGATCTGAGAAAAGTTTTCCATCATCACGTTCCTTTGTTTCTCGAGGGCCTCCTCGAGAAATATTTTAATAGGATCTCCTACTCCCTCGTATTTATTTTCTTTTTTCATGGGAGGTCATATGGGTTTGCAAGGCTGATCTTGCAAGGGTTCAACCAGATCGAGCCCTAACTCCTTATACCTTGATCGCGTTGGGGACATGCGAAGAAAAACAGAGAAAGAGCAGACCGCTTTGATACCACTGATTCGTATTTATGCAAGAACGTAATAATACACAAAAATACTCATAAACACATATATGCAGTGGAAATAATATTTCATTTCATCAATATAAAATAATAGAAATATGCTTATAGACATAAAATAGCTAGGGCGCTGGTAGCGTAACTCTGAGAAGAGATGTGGCAGCTACAGGCCTATGAAATGTGTTACAATGAGGCTCAAGGGCTTATTTATTATTGAGAAACAATGGAAAACACTAAAAATCCAAAAACCTAACCCTAGGAGATGAAGCGCCAAAACTATGGGCTCCATTTAGGTAAATTGGTGTTTCGAATTTCCACGGACGTAACTTTGGCATACAATCTCCATTTGACGCACACCATACCTTTTTAGAAACAAATATTAAAGGATTAAAAATTTTTGTGTGAGAAACATTAGTCCATGGACCCATGTTGCTCCTGGTTTTCCCAAAAAAAGTCGTTTAGGGCCTCAAAACGGCTTCAGAAATTCAGGACCCGAAAAACTGCTAAAAATAGTAGGTTTTGTTGAAACTGAAAAATTGAAAGAACTGATGGCTGGGGTTCAAATGGAATAGGTGGGTGCCCACCAATATCCACCTGGATCATTAGGGCCAAAAAACGGCTTCAGAAGTTCAAGACCCAAAAACCTGCTAAAAATAGTAAGTTGTGCTAACAGTGAAAAACTGAAAGAACTGATGGTGGGGGTCCAAATGGAATAGGTGGGTGGCCAACAATATCCACCTGGATCATTCCTCCCCCCTGAAGAAGCAATGGTCCCCATTGCATTGAGATCCTCCATGAGATGAGGCAAATTTTGCTGAACTGGGTGTTGGATTTGTCGAAGAACTCATAGACCCGCGGGCGGACATGTTGGATGTGTTTAGTAAATTTGGTTTCTTTATCAGCTTCAAAGAGTACATGTGTGGATTCTTTCTGTGTGGTTTCATCAGGTGTGGAAATATCAGGTAGCGGTACACCTGGGGTCAGATCAAGGGATGATCCGGATTTATGCAGGAACACAACAGAATAAACACATAACCATAAATACAGAGATGCAGCGGAAATAACCCTTCATTTCATTAATATCAAAGAACTGAAATTTGCTTACAGACAGAATGGAAATAAAACTAGCTAGGGCACTGGTAGCTATATCTGAGAAGAGATGTGAGTACACAGCTCTCGAATCGTGCTTTACAATGAGGCGCGAGGGCCTATTTATTATTGAGAAACAATGGAGAACCCTAAACATCCCAAAAACCTAACCCTAGGAGATGAAGCGCCAAAACTATGGGCCCGTTTGGGTAAATTGGTGTTTCAACTTCCCAGGGACGTAACTTTGGCATACTATCTCCGTTTGACGCACATGATACATCATTAGAAAGCTCTATCCGAGGACTACAACTTTTGTGATGATTTGATGATCAAATCACAACAAATTTCATACCCAAAAAACGTCGTTTAGGGCCTCAAAACGGCTCCGGAAGTTCAGGACCCGAAAAACTGCTAAAAATAGTAAGTTATGCCAAAACTGAAAAACTGAAAGAGACAATGGTGGGGACCCAAGTGGAATAGGCGGGTGGCCACCAATATCCACCTGGATCATTCCTCCCCCCTTAGGAAGCAATGGTCCCCATTGCGTTAAGTTCCTCCATGAGATGAGGAAATTTCTGCTGAACTTGGTCCCTGGTGAACCACTTTCCTTGGTGCGGGAGTTGGCCAGCTTTGACAACCCGATATAGTTGGATCTTCTGCTGGCGAGTGTTCTTGATTTGCATGTCCATGATGCAATCTGTGGTGGCCTGTTCCATGCAGTCTGGATTTAACTCAGTTGGTGTGAGTTGTTCTGCAATGTCTGAGGTGTCCAGTAGAGGTGGGAAGTAAGGACGAAGGCGATCCACATTGAAGGCTGGGTGCAGACCAAGGAATGGTGGAATACTGAGCTCGAATGCATTGTTCCCTACAGCCTTGGTGATGGTGTACGGCCCGTATCGGAGCGGGCGAAGCTTGCGGTGGGGTCCAGCGAGGCGCTCCTTCTGCAAATGTAGCCATACTTTGTCACCCACCTGGAAGTTGTGTGGCACCCGATGTTGATCATGGCGTTGCTTGTACTTGGCATTGGCTCTGTCCAATATATCATGAACCTGTTGGCGGATGTGTTGAATGCGCTCGATGAAGCTACTTACTTTGTCAACTTCAGACTGGACATGAGCTGAATTGGCCTGAGCAGCTGCAAATGGCATGGCTACGTCGATGGGACATAGTGGCTGGAATCCCAAGCCCACCTGAAAGGGGCTATGGCCGATTGAACTATGGAGAGCCCGATTATAACTATGTTGTACATAGGGGAGGCTCTCGTCCCATGTGCGTGGATGCTTTGAATTGTACATGTGCAGAATGTGTACAATCATTCTGTTGACGACCTCTGTCTGGCCATCTGTTTGGGGATGGAAGGCTGTGGACTTGGTGAGCTTTGTGTCCATCATTGACCAGAGGCTGGACCAAAATGTGCTGAGGAACCTGCTATCTCGATCTGATATGATAGACTGTGGGATCCCAAAGTGCACCCATACTCATTCAAAGAAGAGTTTAGCAGTAGCTTCTGCTGTGATATTCTTCTTATAGGCCGCCATAATGGCCATCTTCGAGAATCTGTCAACGACCACGAAAACACAGTCATTGCCATTCTTAGTAGAGGGCGGGCCCGACATGTAATCCATGGAGATGGATTCCCACGGTCGACTAGGGGTAGGTAGTGGAGTATATAGGCCTTGCTTCTTGATGGTCGGTTTGGCAATGGCACAAGCAGTGCAGGATCTGATGTGCTTCTCGACATCCTTTCGAAGGTTCGGCCAATAGAAATATTTCTGTAGTATTGCTACTGTTTTCTCGACCCCGAAATGCCCAGCGACTCGACTGTAGTGTGCTTCCCATATCATCTTGGCACGCTCGCTTGAAGGAACACAAAGGTGTCCCAGGTGACATAAAATTGCATCTTGGAGGTGAAAATTTGGAACTTGCGTGCCCCCCAAGAGTGCCTTGTAAGTGTGGCCGAATTCTGGGTCACTCTCATAGAGGAGCGGCCAATCAGAAGTCTCGTGCCCACAAGAGTTGAGCATGGTGGTGAGCGCCCCGATCGGTGGTCGGCTGAGGCAGTCTGCAACATTATTGGTGCTACCCTTCTTGTACTTGATGTTCAAATGAAACTGTTGCAGATATGTGGACCACTTCTGATGGCGATCATTCTGCAACTTCCCTTGTGTCTGTATGAACTGCAGGGGCCGGTGGTCTGTGTGGATGATTGTTTCCTTTCCTAAAATGTAATGCTTCCATTGTCGACAGGCTTGCACAATGGAATACATTTCTTTGTCATAGGTGGGATACTTGCGAACTGTCTCAGACAATGTCTCACTGTGATATGCCACTGGATGTCCCTGTTGAGTAAGAACTGCCCCAATAGCATAGTCGGAGGCATCTGTCTCGATCTCAAATGGCTGTTGCAAGTCTGGTAAAGTGAGCACTGGGGCAGAACAGAGGCGGTTTTTCAGTTCTGTGAACGCCTTCTGTTGAGGTTCCGACCAAAAAAAATTTGCTCTCGCTCCTCCCTTGGTGACTTGACTCAAGGGCCAAGTGATATGAGAGAATCCCAACACGAACCTCCAATAGAAATTAGCAAGACCCAGAAAGCTGCGAAGCTCTGTTATAGTGGTTGGGGCTGGCCAATCCCGAATGACTTGGATCTTGGCTGGATCCACATGCACCCCCCTTTCATCAATAATGTATCCCGGATATTGAACCTGGGTCATGCCAAACGTGCACTTCTCCAAATTGGCACACAACTTGTGTTGCCGCAGTGTTTGGAGGACTTGTCGGATGTGATGAAGGTGCTCTTCCCAAGTCTTGCTGAAGATCAGAATGTCATCCAAGTACACCACTACGAATGAGTTGGTGAATGGCCGCAAGATGTCGTGCATCATCCTCATGAAGGTTGCGGGAGCATTCGTCAACCCGAAAGGCATGACCAGCCATTCAAAAAGGCCTTCCTTAGCTTTGAAGGCAGTCTTCCACACATCAGAGGGTTCAATTGGTACCTGGTGATACCCAGACTTCAGGTCGATCTTATTGAAATATTTTGCACCTTGGAGTTGGTCCAGAAGGTCATCAATCCGTGGGATTGGGTACCTATTCCGGACAGTGATCTTGTTCAGCGCCCGATAGTCAATACCGAGTCTCCACGTCCCATCCTTCTTCTGTACCAACACGATCGGGCTCCCACAGGGCGATGAACTTGGTCTGATGTGACCTTTCTGCAACAGCTCCTGAATCTGCCTCTTGATTTCATCATTTTCGAGAACAAAGCGTCGATAGATCGGTCCATTGGGTAACGGCACCCCTGGGGTCAGATCAATCGAGTGCTTGACCTGGCAGTGCAGAGGAACCCCTGTGGGTGAGGTGAAGATGTCCCCGTACTCCTCCACGACCTTATCCATTTGTTGTTGTCGTGCAGAGGGGCCCTATCTGGAGGTCGTGGCCACAGTCTTCTTCTTGCCCTGGGGGCGGATCATCAGGAAAACGAATTTCCTAGTTTGGGAAATGAGCTTACTACATTGTTTTGCAGTAACCAAAGAGATAGTCGTAGGAGGTGGTACCTCTGGTATCCTGTACAACTTATTTCCCAAAGTAATAATAACAGCACGAGGTCGAGACTCATACACAACATGATGCTTCCACAAGTATGGTTGTCCTAATAATACATCAGAAACATCAATAGAAGCAACGTCACATAATACCTCATCCGTGAAGGGCTTGATGCTATAGGGAAGGCGGCACTGCTGGCTGACGCGGAGATCTCGTCCTTGGTGAAGCCACCCGATGGTGTATGGATGTGGGTGAGCTGTGGTCGGCAAGCCCAACCGCTTCACGGCGTCTGCTGAAATGAGGTTCCTTTGGCTCCCATTGTCGACAATGAACTGTACCGGGGAGCCCTTTACCCACATCTGGGAGTGGAAGAGACGTTCCTCCTCCTCTGGATCTTCCGGTTCCTCCTTCTGGATCTTTGTAGTGGCAACAATGGCGTTGGGCTCCGCATCAATAATCTGTTTCCCTTTTTCATTCCCCTTTTCAGGTTTTGATTCGGAGTCGGAGCATGCATCTGACTCAGAAGCCCTCATCTCGGCTACTAGTGACTGCTTGGCCCGACACTCACTTGTGTTGTGAGTGGAGCTCTTATGGAACTCACACCACTTTCCCGTGTCCTTCTTTGGCTTTACGTTGTTGTTCTTTTCTTGTGGCTTTGACGGGTTGTCTTTAGCCGCCATGCTCTGTCCTTTGTTCTGCGGTTTGGAAGCACCTTTTCCTTGCTTTTGATTCACAGATCCAAAGTCTCGCTTCTTCTGTTTGAATTTCTGCTCAATCTTGGCAGCATACAGGTATGCCGTACCAAGCGAGGAGATGTCGAGGAACTCCATTTCCTCCTGAATGTATCTGTGCAGACAACTGCGATACTTTAGCACCAAATGTTTCTCTGAATCTTTGATACCCAACTTTGTGCGTAGGGTATGGAACAGATTCGTCAACTCGTGCACATCTTGATCCCTTTGTTGTCGCAGCGTGGTCCATTGTATGTACTTGTCCTCATAGCTCCCCACAGGATAGTACTGTTCCTTGACCGCGTCTCGGAAAGAATTCCAAGTTGGTACGGCCGAGAACAGAGAGGGTTCTGTCTGGTCCTTGTTCTCACAGTAGGTTTCCCACCAGTCCTTAACATGGGGGGTAGCTTTGAGGAGTGCAAAAATAATCTTCTCCTGGTCTGAAAAGTCATGAATAGAGAAATATCCTTCTAATAGATTCAACCATCTATCTACGGCATCTGCGTCTATTTGACCCTCAAATATGGGAATGTCAAAATTTACTTGTACCTTAAAGGGAGTCGCAACTCCGGAGTGGCTACTGGATGCAGATGCGCCGCCGGTGGGCAGCCGTTGAAGGATCTGAGCAAAGTTATCCATCATCGCGTTCCTTTGTTTTTCGAGGGCCTCCTCGAGCAATATTTTGATAGGATCTCCTGCTCCCTCATCTTTCTTTTCGTCCCCCATGGGCATCCGTCGAGGTTTGCGAGGCTGATCTTGCAAAGGTTCCACGAGATCAAGCCCTAGCTCCTTATACCCCGACCTCGTTGGGGACATGCAAAGAAGGATCGAGAAAAAGCAGACCCCTCTGATACCACTGATCCGGATTTATGCAGGAACGCAACAGAATAAACACATAACCATAAATACAGAGATGCGGCGGAAATAACACTTCATTTCATTAATATCAAAGAACTGAAATTTGCTTACAGACAGAATGGAAATAAAACTAGCTAGGGCGCTGGTAGCTATCTCTGAGAAGAGATGTGGCGGCTACAGGCCTCTGAAATGAGTTACAATGAGGCTTGAGGGCCTATTTATTATTGAGAAACAATTGATAACCCTCAACATCCCAAAAACCTAACCTTAGGAGATGAAGCGCCAAAACTATGGGCCCCATTTGGGTAAATTGGTGTTTCAACTTCCCAGGGACGTAACTTTGGCATACTATCTCCGTTTGACGCACATGATACATCATTAGAAAGCTCTATCCGAGGAATACAACTTTTGTGACGATTTGATGATCAAATCGCAACAAATATCATACCCAAAAAACGTCGTTTAAGGCCTCAAAACGGCTCCGGAAGTTCAGGACCCGAAAACTGCTAAAAATAGTAAGTTATGCCAAAACTGAAAAACTGAAAGAGACAATGGTGGGGGCCCAAGTGGAATAGGCAGGTGGCCACCAATATCCACCTGGATCAAGGGAGTGCTTGACCTGAAAGTGTAGAGGAACCTCTGTGGGTGAAGATAAAATGTCCTCGTATTCCTCCATGCCTTTGTCCTTATTTTGCTGCTGTACCAGGGAGCCTTGTTTCGAGGCTGTGGCCATAGTATTATTCTTTCCTTGTGGGCGAATGGTAATGCAAATAAATTTCCTGGTATGGGAAACAATCATATTGCGTTTTTTTGCAGTAGTCAAATAGATGGCAAGAGGCGGTACTACCTCCGGTATCCTGTACAAGTTAATTCCCAAAGTAATAATAATAGCACAAGGCCTAGACTCATACACAACATGTCACCTCCGTAAGTATGGTTGGCCCAATAATACATCAGCTACATCAAGAGGAGCAACATCACACAATACCTCATCTATGAATGGCTTGATGATGTACGGAAGGCGACACTGTTGGCATATGCAGAGATCTCTCCCTGGGTGAAGCCACCCAATGGTATACGGCTGCGGGTGTGCTATGGTTAGTATAAGTCCGAGCTGCTTCACAGCCTCTATTGAAATGAGGTTCTTTTGGCTTCTGCTATCGACAAGAAATTGTAGTGGAGAATCCTTCACCCACATCTGCGAATGGAAGAGGCACTCCCCCTCCTCTGGATCCTCGGGATCCTCCCTTAGGAGATTGGTGTTGGTAACAATGGTACTAGGGTCTGAATCAATGATATTCTTCCATTTTTCATCTCCCTTGTCTGAATCTGGCTCAGGATCAGGACATGCATCTGATTCGGGTGCCTTTAATTTGGCCACCAGCGACTATTTAGCCCGACACTCGTTTGTGCTGTGAGTGGGGCTCTTATGAAATTTAGACCACTTCCCCGTGTCCTTCTTTGGATTTGTGGTGGTGTTTTGAGTCGCCTCGCTATGGCTCTGCCACCTCTTCCGTGGTTTGAGGGTGCCTTTCCATAGCTTCAGATTCGCGGATCCAAAGTATCGCTTATTCTGCTTAAATTTATGCTTGATCTTGGCGGAATAGCGATATGTCGTGCCAAGTGAGGTAATGGAATGTGTCTGTGTAGAGAGCTGCAGTACTTGAGCACCAAATTTCTCTCTAAATCTTTAATACCCAACTTTGTGCGCAGGGTATGGTACAAATTCGTCAATTCGTGCACATATTGATCCCTTTGCTGCCACAACATGGTCCATTGGATGTACTTGTCCTCATATCTTCCCACAGAATAATATTATTCCTCGATGCCGTCTCGAAACGAATGCCAAATGGGTGCAGCCGAGAACAGAGAGGGTTCCCTCTCATCCTTTTGATCACAGTAGGTTTCCCACCAGTCTTTGACATGGGGGGAAAAATTGAGAAGTGCAAAAATAATATTTTCTCGGTCGAAGAAATCCTGGACCGAGAAATAACCTTCCAACAAATTCAACCATCTATCTATGATGTCTGCATCTATCTAGCCTTCAAATACAAAAATTTCAAAGTTTACCTATACCTTGAAGGTTGTGGCCCCTCAAGAGTGGTTGTTGGATGCATAATTGCCATAGGTGGGCAACCATTGAAGGATCTGCACAAAGTAATCCATCATCGCGTTCCTTTATTTTTTGAGGGCCTCCTCAAGAAATTTTTTGATAGGATCTCCTGCTCCCTCGTCTTTCTTTTCTTCTGCCATGGGATGTCGTTGGGGTTTGCAAGGATGATCTTGCAAGGTTTTAACGAGATCGAGCCCTAACCCCTTATACCCTGCCCGCGTTGGGGAAATGCAAAGAAAAATAGAGAAAGAGAAGACCATTTTAATACCACTGAACCAGATTTATGCAGGAATGCAATAAAACACATAAATACTCATAAACACAGAGATGTAGCGAAAATAATATTTCATTTCATCAATATCAAATAACATAAATATGCTTACAAACATAATGGAAATAAACTAGCTAAGGCACTAGTAGCGTATCTCTAAGAAGATATGTGGCGGCTATAGGCCTCTGAACTATGTTACAATTAGGCTCGAGGGCCTATTTATTATTTAGAAATAATGTAAAACACTAAACTTCCAAAAACCTAACCCTATGAGATGAAGCGCCAAAACTATGGGCCTCGTTTGGGTAAATTGATGTTTAAACGTTCTGGGGATGTAAATTTGGCATACGATCTCTTTTTGACATGCACCATATTGCTCTCGGTTTTCGCAAAAAACATCGTTTAGGGCCTCAAAACGGCGCCAGAAGTTCAGGACCTGTAAAACTGCTAAAAATAGTAAGTTCTACTGAAACTAAAGAAATTATAGAACTAATGGTGGGGGTTCAAATGGAATAGGTGGGTGGCCACCAATATCCACTTGGATCATCAGGGCCCCAAAACAGCTCTAGAAGTTCAGGACTCGAAAACCTGCTAAAAATAGTAAGTTGTGTTGACAGTGAAAAAATGAAAGAACCAATGGTGGGGGTCCAAATGGAATAGATGGGTGGCCACCAATATCCACTTGGATCATTCCTCCCCCCTTATGAAGCAATGGTCCCCATTGCGTTGAGCTCCTCCATGAGATGAGGCAAATTTTGCTGAACTGGGTATTGGATTTGTCGAAGATCTAGGGGACCCGCAGGCGGACATGCTGGATGCGTTCAGTAAATTTGGTTTATTTATTAGACTCAGAGAGTACATGTGTGGATTATGACTATGTGGTCCATTATGTATGGAAATATCCAGCAGCAGTACACCTGGGGTCGGATCAAGGGAGTGCTTGACCTAACAATGTAGAGGAACCTCTGTGGGTGAGGAGAAAATGTCCTCATATTCCTCCATGCTTTTGTCCATATGTTGTTGCTGTGTAGGGGAGGCTTATTTCGAGGCTGTGGCCACAATTTTCTTCTTTCCTTATGGGCGAATGGTAATGCAAATAAATTTCCTTGTTTGGGAAAAAATCTTATTGCGTTGTTTTGCAGTAGTCAAAGAGATGGCAAGGGTCGGTACTACCTCCAGTATCCTGTACAAGTTATTTCCCAAAGTAATAAAAAAAACAAGAGGTCTATATTCATACACAGCATGTCGCCTCGACAAGTATGGTTGGCCAAATAAAACATCAGCTACATCAAGAGGAGCAACATCACACAATACCTCATCCGTGAATGGCTTGATGATGTACGGAAGGCGGCACTGCATTCGGCTGCAGAGATCTCTCCTTGGGTGAAGCCACCCGATGGTATACGATTGCAGGTGGCTATGGTCAGTAGGATGAGCCACTTCACAACCTCTGTTGAAATGAGGTTCTTTTGGCTTCCTCTCTCGACAAGAAATTACAGTGGAGAACCCTTCACCCACATCTGCGAATGGAAGAGGCGCTTCCCTTCCTCTGGATCCTCAGGATCCTCCCTTTGGAGCTTGGTGGTGGATTTGGGTGCCTTTATTTCAGCCACCAATGATTGTTTGGCCCGATACTCATTTGTGCTTTGAGTGGGGATGTTATCAAATTCACACCAATTCCACGTGTCCTTCTTTGGATTTGTGGTGGTTTTATAAGTCACCCCGCTTTGGATCTGCCCCCTATTTTGTGGTTCGGGGGTGCCTTTCCTTGGATTCCTATTCGCGGATCCAAAGTCTCGCTTATTCTGCTTAAATTTCTGCTCGATCTTGGCGACATAATGATATGCCGTGCCAAGAAAGGTAATGTAAAGGAACTCCATTTACTCTTGAATGTGTCTGTGTAGACAACTGAAGTACGTGAGCAACAAATGTCTTTCCAAATCTTTAATACCCAACTTTGTGCACAGGGTATGGAACAAATTCGTCAGTTCATGCACATATTGATCTCCTTTGCTGGCGCAGCGTGGTCCATTGGATGTACTTGTCCTCATATCTCCCCACATGGTAATCTTGTTCCTTGATGTCATCTCGGAATGAATTCCAAGTGGGTGCGGCTGAGAACATAGAGGTTTCTCTCTCGTCCTTTTGCTCACAGTAGGTTTCCCACCAGTATTTGACATGGGGGGCGGCTTTGAGGAGTGCAAAAATAATCTTTTCTCGGTCAGAGAAATCATAGACCAAGAAATACCCTTCTAGAAAATTCAACCATATATCTATGACATCTACATCTATCTGGCCTTCAAATACAGGAATGTCAAAGTTTACCTGTACCTTGAAGAGAGTGGCACCTCTAGAGTGGTTTTTGGATGCAGATGAGCCATAGGTGGGTATACGTTGAAGGATCAGAGAAAATTTATCCATCATCACGTTCCTTTGTTTCTCGACGACCTCCTTGAAAAATATTTTGATAGGATCTCCTGCTCCCTCATCTTTATTTTTTTCCACCATGGGAGGTCGTCGGGGTTTGTGAGGCTAATCTTGCAAGGGTTCAACCAGATCGAGCCTTAACTCCTTATACTCTGATCACATTGGGGACATGCAAATAAAAATAGATAAAGAGCAGACCGCTCTGATACCACTGATTCGGATTTATGCGGGGACGCAATAATACAAAAAAATAATCGTAAAGACAGATATGTAGTGGAAATAATATTTCAATTCATCAATATCAAATAATAGAAATATGCTTACTATAGGTTTTAACCCTGAACAAAAATTATCTACACACGAATCTTATAACAAAAAATAAACAATAGCGAGAGCATAAAACATAAAATAGATAAACATAGAGATTTTCCTCTGGATCCCAAATCGGGATGACCAGCTTGATATTTCATTATATTCCTTTTAGTGTTACAACACATATATATATACATGCCAAAGCATACATAAACCCTAATCCATTAACCCTGGATTAGAACATAACTGTAGTTCCCTTGAATGGATCTACAAAAATACCAGGGGCCGAAAACGATCGTACCCCAAAACCATGTGCAAAACCATGCACAAAACCATGGGCATGGACCGCCCACCGGAAATTAAGGACCAAAAATTTTCGTGGGCATGTGATTAGTCGTGGAAAGAATATAACACATACCCAACACTTACAAACATAATGGAAATAAACTAGCTAGGGTGCTAGTAGCGTATCTCTGAGAAGGGATGTGGCGTCTACAAGCCTTTGAACTATGTTACAATGAGGCTCGAGGGCCTATTTATTATTGAGAAACAATGGAAAAAACTAAACATCCAAAAATATAACCCTAGGAGATGAAGCGCCAAAACTATGGGCCCCGTTTGGGTAAATTGGTGTTTCAACTTCCCGGGGACGTAAATTTGGCATATGATCTCCGTTTGATATGCACCATACCTCATTAGAAAGATCTATCCGAGGAATAAAAATTTTGGTGTGAAAAATATTGGTCCACAGACCTATGTTTCTCCCAGTTTTCCCAAAAAATGTCGTTTAGAGCCTCAATGGATCTGGAAGTTCAGGACTCGAAAAACTGCTAAAAATAGTAAGTTTCGCTGAAACTGAAAAAATGAAAGAACTGATGGTGGGGGTTCAAATTGAATAGGTGGGTGGCCAAAAATATCCACCTGGATCATTAGGGCCCCAAAACGGCTCCAGAAGTTCAGGACCCGAAAACCTGCTAAAAATAGTAAGCTGTGCTGACAGTGAAAAACTAAAAGAAGCGATGGTGGGGGTCCAAATGGAATAGGTGGGTGGCCACCAATATCCACCTGGATCATTACTCCCCCCCTTAGGAAGAAATGGTCCCCATTGGGTTGAGATCATCCATGAGATGAGGAAAATTCTACTGAACTCGGTATTGGATTTGTCGAAGATCTTATGGACCTGCGGGTAGACATGCTGGATGCGTTGAGTAAATTTGTTTTCTTTATCAGCCTCAAAGAGTACATCTGTTGATTCTGTCTATGTGGTCGCATGAGGTATGTAAATATCAGGCAGTGGTACGCCTCATGTTAGATCAAGGGAGTGCTTGACCTGAGAGTGTAGAGGAATCTCTGTGGGTGAGGAGAAAATGTCCTCGTATTCCTCCATGCCTTTGTCCATCTGTTGTTGCTGTGCAGGGGAGCCCTTTTTTAAGGTCATGGCCACAATGTTATTCTTTCCTTGTGGGCGAATGGTAATGCAAATAAATTTCTTGATTTGGGAAACAATCTTATTGTGTTTTTTTGCAGTAGTCAAAGAGATGGCAGGAGGCAGTACTACCTTCGGTATCTTTTACAAGTTATTTCCCAAAGTAATAATAACATCACAAGGCCTAGACTCATACACAACATGTTTCCTCCACAAGTATGGTTGGCCCAATAATACTTCAGCTACATTAAGAGGAGAAACATCACACAACAAATCATCTGTGAATGTCTTGATGATGTAAGGAAGGAATCACTGCTGGCGGACGCAGAGATCTCTCCCTAGGTGAAGCCACCCAATGGTATACGACTGCAGGTGTGCTATGGTAGGTAGGCCAAGCCGTTTCATGACATCTTCTGAAATGAGGTTATTTTGGCTTCCGCTATCGACAAGAAATTGCAGTGGAGAACCCTAAACCCACATCTATGAATGGAAGAGGCGCTCCCCCTCCTCTGGATCCTCGGGCTCCTCCCTTTGGAGCTTGGTGGTGGAAATAATGGAACTGGGGTTTGCGTCAATGATCTACTTCCCTTTGTCATATCCCTTGTCTGATTCTAGCTCAAGATCAGAACATGCATCTGATTCAGGTGCCTTTAGTTGAGCCACCAACGCCTGTTTGGCCCGACACTCGTTTGTGCTGTGAGTGGGGCTGTTATGAAATTCACACCACTTCCCTGTGTCAATATTTTGATTTGTGGTGGTGTTATTAGTTGCCCCTCTTTGGCTCTTCCCCTTGTTGTGTGGTCTAGGGGTGCCTTTTCCTGGCTTCAGATTCGCGGATCCAAAATCTCGCTTCTTCTGCTTAAATTTATGCTTGATCTTGGCGGCATAGCGATATGTCGTGCCAAGCGAGGTAATTTCAAGGAACTCCATTTCCTCTTGAATGTGTCTGTGCAGAAAGTTGCAGTACTTGAGCTCCAAATGTCTCTATGAATCTTTAATACCCAACTTTGTGCGTAGGGTATGGAACAAATTCGTCATTTCATGCACATCTTGATCCCTTTGCTTCCGTAGCGTGGTCTATTGGATGTACTTGTCCTCATAGCTCCCCATGGGGTAATATTGTTCCTTGATGCCGCCTTGAAATGAATTCCAAGTGGGTGTGACCAAGAATAGAGAGGGTTCCCTCTCGTCCTTTTTATCATAGTAGGTTTCCCATTAGTCTTTGACATGGGGGGCAGCTTTGAGGAGTGCAAAAATAATATTTTCTCGGTCAGAGAAATAATGGACCGATAAATACCCTTTTAGAAAATTCATCCATCTATTTATGACACCTGCATCGATCTAGCCTTCAAATACAGGAATTTCAAAGTTTACCTATACCTTGAAGGGAGTGGCACCTCCAAAGTGGTTGGTGGGTGCATATGCGCCATAGGTGGGTAGTCGTTGAAGGATCTGAGAAAATTTATCCATGATTACGTTCCTTTTTTTCTTGAGGGCCTCCTTGAGAAATATTTTGATAGGATATCCTGCTCCCTCTTCTTTCTTTTCTTCCACCATGGGAGGTCGTTGAGGTTTACGAGGCTGATCTTGTAAGGGTTCAACCAAATCGAGCCCTAACTCCTTATACCCTGATCGCGTTGGGGACATGCAAAGAAAAACAGAGAAATAATAGACCGTTCTGATACCACTGATCCAGATTTAAGCTAGAACACAATAATACACATAAATAATCATAAAAATAGAAATGCAGTGGAAATAATATTTCATTTCATTAATATCAAATAACAAAAATATCCTTACAGAAATAATGGAAATAAACTAGCTAGGGTACTGGTAGCGTATCTCTGAGAAGAGATGTGGAAACTACAGGTCTCTGAAATATGTTACAATGAGGCTCCAAGGCCTATTTATTATTTAGAAACAATAAAAAACACTAAACATCCAAAAACCTAACCCTAGGAGATGAAGCACGAAAACTATGGGCCTCGTTTGGGTAAATTGGTGTTTCAACTTCCCCGGGACGTAAGTTTGGCATACGATCTCCGTTTGACGCGCACCATACCTCCTTAGAAATATCTATCCAAGGAATACAACTTTTAGTGTGAGAAAAATTATTCCAATCACCCATTTTTCTCCCAGTTTTCACAAAAAAATGTTGTTTAGGGCCTCAAAACGGCTCTGGAAGTCTAGGACCCGAAAAACTGCTAAAAATAGTAAGTTCTGCTGAAACTGAAAAACTGAAAGAATTGATGGTGGGGGTTCAAATGGAATAGGTGGGTGGCCACCAATATACACCTGGATCATTAGGGCCCCAAAACGGTTCCAGAAGTTCAGGACCCGAAAACCTGCTAAAAATAATAAGTTGTGTTGATAGTGAAAAACTAAAAGAACCGATAGTGGGGGTCCAAATGGAATAGGTGGGTGGAAAAAAATATCTGCCTGGATCATTCAACCCCCCTTAGGAAGCAATGGTCCCCATTGAATTGATATCCTCCATGGGATGAGGCAAATTCTGCTGAACTCGGTATTGTATTTGTCGAAGATCTCATGGACCTGCATGCGGACATGCTAGATGCGTTCAATAAATTTGGTTTCTTTATCATCCTCAGAGAGTACATGTGTGGATTATGTCTTTGTGGTCACATGAGGCATGGAAATATCAAGCGGCGGTATGCCTGGGGTCAGATCAAGGGAGTGTTTGACCTGACAGTGTAGAGGAACCTCTATGGGTGAGGAGAAAATGTCCTCGTATTCCTCCATGCCTTTGTCCATTTGTTGCTGTTGTGCAAGGGAGCCCTGTTTTGAGGCTGTGGCCACAATATTATTCTTTCCTTGTGGGCGAATAGTAATGAAAATAAATTTCCTGGTTTGGGAAACAATATTACTGTGTTGCTTTGCAGTAGTCAAAGAGATGGCAGGAGGCAGTACTACCTCTGGTATCCTATAAAAGTTATTTCCCAAAGTAATAATAACAACACTAGGCCTAGACTCATACAAATCATGTCTCATCCACAAGTATGGTTGGCCTAATAATACATCAACTACATCAAGAGGAGCAACATCACAGAATACCTCATCCGTGAATGGCTTGATGATGTACGGAAGGCGGCATTGCTGGCGGACGCGGAGGTCTTTCCCTGGGTGAAGTCATCCGATGGTATACGACTGCGGGTGTGCTATGGTTGGTATGCCAAGATAATTCATTACCTTTGCTGAGATGAGGTTCTTTTGGCTTCCTCTATCGACAAGAAATTGCAGCGGAGAACCCTTCACCCACATCTGCGAATGAAGACGCGCTTCCCCTCCTCTGGATCCTCGGGATCCTCCCTTTGGAGCTTGGTGGTGGAAACAATGGCACTGGGGTCCACATCAATAATCTACTTCCATTTTTCATCTCCCTTGTTTGGTTCTAGCTCAGGATTAGAACATGCATCTGATTCAGGTGCCTTCAGTTCAGCCACTAGCGACTGTTTGGCCTGACACTTGTTTGTGCTGTGAGTGAGGTTGTTATGAATATCACACCACTTCCCCGTGTCCTAATTTTGATTTGAGGTGGTGTTCTGAGTCACCCCTCTTTGGATTTTCCCCCTGTTCTGTGGTTTGAGGGTGCCTTTCACTGGCTTCGGATTCACAGATCCAAAGTCGCGCTTCTTTTGCTTAAATTTTTTGCTTGATCTTGGTGGCATAGTGATATAGTGTGCCAAGTGAGGTAATGTCGAGGAAATACATTTCCTCATAAATGTGTCTATGTAGACAGCTATTGTACTTGAGCACCAAATGTCTCTTTGAATCTTTAACACCCAAATTTGTGCGTAGGGTATGGAACAAATTCGTCAGTTCGTACACATCTTGATCCCTTTGCTGTCGCAACGTGGTCCATTGGATGTACTTGTCCTCATAGCTCCCCACGGGGTAATATTGTTCCGTGATGCCGTATCAGAATGAATTCCAAGTGGGTGCGACCGAGAACAAAGAGGGTTCCCTCTTGTCCTTTTGCTCACAGTAGGTTTCCCACCATTCTTTGACATTGGGGGCGGCATTAAGGACTGCAAGAATAATATTTTCTCGGTCGGAGAAATCATGGCCCGAAAAATACCCTTCTAGATTATTCAACCATCTATCTACGATGTCTGCATCTATCTGACCTTCAAATACAGGAATTTCAAAGTTTACCTGTACCTTGAAGGGAGTGGCACCTCTAGAGTGGTTGCTGGATGAAGATGCGTCGTAGGTGGGCAGCCGTTGAAGGATCTGAGTAAAGGTATCCATCACCGCTTTCCTTTTTTTCTCGAGGGCCTCCTAGAGCAATATTTTGATAGCATCACCTGCTCCATCATCTTTATTTTCTTCTACCATGGGAGGTCGTCAGGGTTTGCGAGGCTGATCTTGCAAGTATTCAACCAGATTGATCCCTAACTCCTTATACCATGATCACGTTGGGGAAATGCAAAGAAAAATAGAGAAAGAACATATCGCTCTGATATCACGGATTCAGATTTATGCAGGAACATAATAATACACAGAAATACTAATAAACATAGAGATGAAACATAAATATTATTTCATTTTATTAATATCAAATAATAGAAATATGCTTACAGACAAAATGGAAATAAACTAGCTAGGGCGTTGGTAGTGTATCTCTGAGAAGAGATGTGGCGACTATAGGTCTCTAAATTGTGTTACAATGAGGCTCGACGGTCTATTTATTATTGAGAAACAATGGAAAACATTAAACATCCAAAAACCTAACCCTAGGAGATGAAGCGCCAAAACTATGGGCCCCGTTTGGGTAAATTGGTGTTTCAACTTCCCAGGGAAGTAACTTTGGCATATGATATCTGTTTGATGTGCACCATACCTTGCTAGAAATATATATCTAAGGACAAAAACTTTTGGTGTGAGAAAGATCGGTCCATAGAAACATGTTCCTCTCGATTTTCCCAAAATACATAGTTTAGGGCCTCAAAACGGCTCCGGAAATTTAGGACCCGAAAAAATGCTAAAAATAGTAAGTTATATTAAAACTGAAAAAATGAAAGAAATGATGGCAGGGTTTCAAATGGAATAGGTGGGTAGCCTCCAATATCCACTTGGATCATTAGGGCCCCAAATCGACTCCATAAGTTCAGGACCCGAAAACCTGCTAAAAATAGTAAGTTGTGCTGACAGTGAAAAACTGAAAGATCCAATGGTGGGGGTCCAAATGGAATAGGTTGGTGGCCACCAATATCCACCTGGATCATTCCTCCCCCATTAGGATGAAATGTTCCCCAGTGCGTTGAGATCCTCCATGAGATGAGGCAAATTCTGTTGAAATGGGTATTGGATTTATTGAAGATCTCATGGACCCGCGGGCAGACATGCTGGATGTGTTCAGTAAATTTGGTTTCTTTATCAGCCTCAGAGAGTACATGTGTGGATTATGTCTTTGTGGTCGCATTCGGTATGGAAATATCAGGCGGCGGTAGGTCTGGGGTCAGATCAAGGGAGTGTTTGACCTGACAGTGTAGAGGAACCTCTGTGGGTGAGGAGAAAATGTCCTCGTATTCCTCCATGTCTTTTTCCATCTGCTGCTGCTATGCAGGGGAGCCCTATTTTGAAGCTATGGCCACAATATTCTTCTTTCATTGTGGGTGAATGGTAATGCAAATAAATTTCCTAGTTTGGGAAACAATCTTACTGTGTTGTTTTGCAGTAGTCAAAGAGATGGCATGAGGTGGTACTATCTCTGGTATCTTGTACAAGTTATTTCCAAAAGTAATAATAACAACACGAGGCCTAGACTCATACATAGCATGTCGCCTCCATAAGTATGGTTGGCCCAATAATACATCAGCTACATCAAGAGGAGAAAAATCACACAATACCTCATCCGTGAATGGCTTGATGATGTATGGAAGGCGACACTGCTGGCAGACGTGGAGATCTCTCCTTGGGTGAAGCCACCCGATGGTATACGACTGCGGGTATTCTATGGTTGGTAGGCTGAGCCACTTCACAACCTTTGCTGAAATGAGGTTCTTTTGGCTTCTGCTATCGACAAGAAATTGCAGTGGAGAACCATTCACCCACATCTGTGAATGGAAGAGGCGCTCCCCCTCCTCTGTGTTAGCCACCTATAATATTTTGTTATACCAAAAGGTGGCTAAGATATTTTTTGAGCCTCCAAGGAAAAAATTTTATCACTAAAAATTTGTTGGCTCTTGAAGTCTCTTTAAGGCCTCATGCCTCTGTCCAAAATCCTCATTACTGTTCCTATTAATTCTGCTGATTTCCTGTAAGAAACTGCTGAAGAAACCATCATTTTTCCCCTTTCTCCCACTCATAGCTAACCTTCATTTTCTCCCCCTTTTTTCTCCATATTATTCCTCTACTTTTCATAAGTTTCTCCCTCCATTCGTGAAAATCCTCCTGACATGGTTTAAAACTTCTTCTTGAGTTGTGCCGAAACCCCCAAATCCATTTAAAACCTTGAAATTTTTCATAAAAAACAAAGTTTTATTGCTATGGACCTAAGTCCCTTGGGCTAAGTCCTAAACCACTTCCCCCCACATGCCCATGTGTCAAAACCAAACGCCAAAGCTTTTCGGCGCTAATCGCATCGCAAATATCCAAGGGTGCATGTCTTTGAACCATTACAAAACTCCGATTGCGATTAGCCTTTCATATAAAACCCCCGATCATATTATTTTCTCATATAACTATAGAGCCTGCCTTGGCGCTTAAAGCTTGTAATATTCCATTCCAAAGTACAGATTTCCTTTATAAACCCAAAAACCCACTTCCCGAAGTTTTAAATTAAAAACTTAAAATCACGTGATAAATATAAATGGGTTGATTGAAAAGAGCCGATCGCGCAATCGCAATCGGAAACAACACAATGGGTTGATCGGAAAGACCAGGCTCAATGGCCCGATTGCGATTGGCCCTTGTCTTTATACTCCCGGGCATATTACATTCTGTGAAAACCACTGGCCCCACAATCGGGCGCCTTTTCCCTTTACTTATATATTTTTTCCGCCCGACCCATTTTTACTTGTTTTTATTAAAAACTTTGGTTTTCATATGAATGAAAGGTTTTCCCCCTGTTCCATCTCCACCGTCGATCACTGCCGATCGAAAGGCCATCGCTCAATCGCATCGGCGTTTTCCAATCGCGCCTTTTGTTTCTCCCCTCCGATTGCGATCCCTCCGATTCATTCCCCGCCGTTGATCTGGTCCTCAGATCGACGACCTGCGCTCAATCGCATCGGCATTTTCCAATCGCGCCCTTTGTTTCTCCCCTCCGATTGCGATCCCTCTGATTCATTCCCCGCCGTTGATCTGGTCCTCAGATCGACGGCCTACGCTCAATCGCATCGCAAAATTTTAAATCGCATGAGTTTTTATTTCACTCCCGATTGACGATCCCCGATTGGCTGTCCGCCGTTGATCTCCTCTCCGCCTTCGAAGATCCAACGGTCCTTATTCCCTCCGATCACAAGTCTTGCCGCCGTTTCAAAACCCGCTGATTCGTTTCCCACTGTTGATATGATCCTTAGATAAACGGTCATCGCTCAATCGCTTTGACCCTCCCAATCGCGCAATCGCATTGGAGTTTTTCAATCGCATCCATTTTTGTTTACCCCCCGATTGCAAACCCCGATTGCGACCTTCCGATTTAATCTGGACCGTCCACGTGTCTGGATCGGACGGTCCAAAACCACCCCGCCTTATTTCTTCTCCCCGCTCTCCTTTTCCTGTTTTGCGCTGATCTCCACCGTTAGATATTTTTATCCGACGGCTACGCTCCTCCCTCGCCATCTGAAGCAGTTTTAAACCTATTTTTCGCAGGATTTCTTAATTGTTTTGTGTTTGATGTAGGTGTTCTAAATGGTTTTCCATTGTATCACGAAGAAATGCCAAGGGCTGGGAATGACGATTCTCATGCCCTCGTTTCATTAAAGAGAAGCCATCCACGGGGCTCCATTCCATGTTTCGTCAGTACTCTATGAGTATTGATGCCGTAAAGCCCAGTGTGGGTCTGCACATCGACAAGACACTGTTTTAATTCGAACACAGTTAAAGAGTATAAGTTTGAAGACAAAGCACAGCAGATGAAGATCGAAGACAGTTTACGGGGATTACGGCTAAGATAGTTATCAAAAGCCTAATCCCCAATCTAAAACACAGTTTAAAAGAAAAACTAAAGTGTTTTATCAGACAGAAAGCCTCCACTGCTACATCTGAGGCAAATTGATTCCTCAGCTACCACCAAGCCACCTGTTGCCTCAAACCTTTCAAACAGAGGCCGTAGTTATTGAAGAAGATCAGATTTCGCCTCAGAGCAGCCAGGGAGTTACTTCTACGAGGTAATCAATGCAAAAATATCTGCAGAAGTTACTCCCCACATTACACAGAGCCCAAAAGTCAAAATAAAGCTCCCACCGAGCTTTGATATTTATTGTAAAAAGTTAATACAGTGATCCACCTATAAATTTCTCTCTCGAGCCCCTCAAAGGGCCGAGAAGTCTTGAACCTGTATTAATTATCCTGAGAGATATTTTCTCAGATCGCCTCCTCATTCTTCTATAAATGCCTCAGAAGAAGATGAGAAATTGTTGGTTGCAGAACTTTGAAATACACTTGAGCTCGAGACTCCTATTTGTGCATAGTGTTCACTGGCCCTTGAAGCTCTGTTTGTGCTAGAGTAGTTAGGTTGAATAGTGAAGATGATTGCTGAACTGAAACATTGGACTTGAAGATTGTAACTGGTTTGACATCAATATAAAAGATGTTTCTTGGGATCCTGGTCTTTATCACTGGTGAAGTGCTTCTTTCTTTGTTAATCGTTTCCCTTCTATGTATGCCATATTGTTCATTTTCCCTCTGTAAAGAACAGTTTAAACAGGGTTAGGATTTTCTGTATAGCAGTAACCTTCTCTGGCTGAGAAATCTTTATCTTAATGTTTTCTTCAGATTTTTTTATTTAAGAATGATTCAATATAGTTTAAACAGTTAGGAATGTTGGCGTTCCCTCGTCCTTCTGTTTGCTCAAACATTGTTCTCGAATGTTATTTCCATTATTTGTTATTAAAGTTAGACTAGAGAAGATATGGTTTGCCCTAATTCCTAGATTCTTTTCTCCAAAGGCAGATTCTGAAAGTTTCCCTTGGTGTTGACTGAAAGCAGACTAGGTTTAAAAGTACTTTATCTGATCTTAAGTTACACTATGTTTTTCTTATGTGTTTTCATACTTTCTGAAGGTAATTATGTGGATTACTGGATTGTTTGTCAATTAAGCTGCTTGAATACAGACTTGCCCAAGGAGTCAATGGTTAGCCCTGCACTTGGTTGGTTTTAAACAGTTACTTAAGAGGCTTTTCTTGTTTGGACTGACTATAAATCCTATGAGAAATTATTATCAGTTTCCACCCCTCCAACATTTTAATGTTTCCATTTCATCATTTTAATCTCAATAATCTTGTGGTATAGATGACTTTCCCCTTGGATCACACTTGATGTTGTTGTTCAATTAAAGCCCAGATATGACTCCGTAGCCCAATGGACTAAAAACCATCGTTATATCTATCTATCTGCCAAAACTGTTCTATTTGCTTGCAACTTCTCACTTTTGAAACTTTTTGCACTTAGGACTTTCTCCTCAAGTAACATTTCATGCTCAACCATCCAAAACAAAACAAAACCCTTGGACTTCATAACTAGCCTAATATCATTACCTTAAGCTTTTCAAAGACAATATCCATCTTTGTACATATTGGAGAGATCCCTCTCCGGATTCAGGAGGGCTAGATCCTAGAATCCCAAAGTTGGTTGAAATGATGCTAACTCTGTGATTGGACTCTCCCAATCTTGCTAATAAATTACAGAGACCTAACACTCTAGATCCTCGGGATCCTCCCTTTGGAGCTTGGTGGTGGAAACAATGGCATTAGGGTCTGAATCAATGATCTTCTTCCCTTTTTTATATCCCTTTTCTAGTTTTGGCTCAGGATCAAAACATGCATCTTATTCGGGTGCCTTCAGTTCGACCACCAGCGATTTTTTGGCCCGACACTTGTTTGTGCTGTGAGTGGAGCTGTTATGAAATTAAAAACACTTCCTCGTGTCCTTATTTGGATTTTTGGTGGTGTTTTGAGTCTCCAAACTTTGGCTCTTCCCCCTATTCCATGGTTTGGGGGCACCTTTCCCTGGCTTCGGATTCGTGGATCCAAAGTCTCGCTTCTTCTGCTTAAATTTCTGCTCCATCTTGGTGGCATAACGATATTTCATTCCAAGCGAGGTAATGTAGAGGAACTCTATTTCCTCTTGAATGCATATGTGCAGACAAATGCGGCACTTGAGCACCAAATGTCTCTCTGAATCTTTAATACCCAACTTTATGCACATGGTATGGAACAAATTCGTTAGTTCGTGCACATCTTCATCTGTTTGCTGCTGCAACGTGGTACATTGAATGTACTTGTCCTCATAGCTCTCCACGGGGTAATATTGTTCCTCGATGATGTCTTGGAAAAAATTCCAAGAGGGTGAGGCCAAGAAAAGATAGGTTCCCTCTTCTATTTTTTCTCACAATAGGTTTCCCACCAGTCTTTGATATGGGGGGTGGCTTTGAGGAGTGAAAAAATAATCTTTTATGGGTTAGAGAAATCATGGACCGAGAAATAGCCTTCTAGAAAATTCAACAACCTATCTATTACATCTACATCTATCTATCCTTCAAATACAAGAATGTCAAAGTTTACCTGTACCTAGAAGGGAGTGGCGCCTCGAGAGTGGTTTCTAGACGCAGATGCACCGTAGGTGGGTAATCGTTGAAGGATCTGAGCAAAGTTATCCAACACCACGTTCCTTTGTTTCTCGAGGGCATCCTTGAGAAATATTTTGATAGGATATCATAATCCCTGATCTTTATTTTCTTTCGCCATGGGAGGTCGTCGGGGTTCGCGAGGCTGATCTTGCAAGGGTTCAACTAGATCGAGCCCTAACTCCTTATACCCTGATTACGTTGGGGACATACAAAGAAAACAAAGAAAGAGCAGACCGCTCTGATACCACTTATACAGATTTATGCAGGAATGCAATAATACATATAAATACTCATAAACAAAAATATGGAGCGGAAATAATATTTCATTTGATCAATATCAAATAACAGAAATATGCTTACAGACATAAAGGAAATAAAATAGCTAGGGCACTGGTAGCGTTACTCTAAGAAGAGATGCGGCAGCTATAGGCCTTTGAAATGTGTTACAATGAGGCTCGAGGGCCTATTTATTATTGAAAAACAATTGAAATCACTAAACATCCAAAAACCTAACCCTAGGAGATGAAACCCCAAAACTATGGGCCCCGTTTGGGTAAATTGGTGTTTCCACTTCCGGGGGACGTAACTTTGGCATACGATAGCCGTTTGATGTGCACCATACCTCATTAGAAAGATATATTTGCTGAATACAACTTTTGGTGTGAGCAACATTGGTCAATGGTCGCATTTTTCTCCCATTTTTCTCGAAAAACGTTGTTTAGGGCCTCAAAATGGCTCTGGAAGTTTAGGACTCGAAAAACTGCTAAAAATAGTAAGTTTTGCTGAAACTGAAAAACTGAAAGAATTTATGGTGGGGGTTCAAATGGAATAGGTGGGTGGCCGCCAATATCCACCTGGATCATTAGGGCCCCAAAACAGCTCCCGAAGTTCAGGACCCGAAAACCAGCTAAAAACAGTAAGCTGTGTTGACAGTGAAAAACTAAAAGAACCGATGGTGGGGGTCCAAATGGAATAGTTGAGTGGCAACCAATATCCATCTTGATCATTCCTCCCCCCCTTAGGAAGCAATGGTCCCCATTGCGTTGAAATCCTCCATGAGATGAGGCAAATTTTGCTGAACTGGGTATTGGATTTGTCGAAGATCTCATGGACCTGCAGGCAGACATGCTGGATGCGTTCAATAAATTCAGTTTCTTTATCAACCTCAAAGAGTACATGTGTGGATTCTATCTGTGTGGTCACATGACGTATAGAAATATCATGCAGCGGTACGCCTGGGGTCAAATCAAGGGAGTGCTTGACCTGACAGTGTAGAGGAACCTCTGTGGGTGAGGAGAAAATGTCCTCGTTTTCCTCCATGCTTTTGTCCATTTGCTGCTGCTGTGCAGGGGAGCCCTGTTTTGAGGCTGTGGCCACAATATTATTCTTTCCTTTTCAGTTAATGGTAATGCAAATAAATTTCCTAGTTTTGGAAACAATCTTACTGCGTTGTTTTGCAGTAGTCAAAGAGAAGGCAGGAGGCGGTACTACCCCTGGTATCCTATACAAGTTATTTCCCAAAGTAATATAACATAATGAGGCCTAGAATCATACATAGCATGTCACCTCCACAAGTATGGTTGGCCCAATAATACATTAGCTACATCAAGAGGAGCAACATCACACAATACCTCATCCGTAAATGGCTTGATGATGTACGGAAGGCAGCACTACTGGCGGACACAGCGATCTCTCCCTGGGTGAAACCACCCGATGGTATACGGCTGCAGGTGTACTATGGATGGTAGGCTGAGATGCTTCATGACCTCTGTTAAAATGAGGTTCTTTTGGCTTCCACTATCGACAAGAAATTGCAGTGGAGAATCCTTCACCCACATCTGTGAATGGAAGAGGCACTTTCCCTCCTCTGGATCCCCAGGATCCTCCCTTTGGAGCTTGGTGGTGGAAACAATGGCACTGGGGTCCACATTAATGATATGCTTCCCTTTGTCATCTCCCTTGTCTGGTTCTGGATCAGGATCAGAACATGCATCTGACCTTCATTTAGACCACCAACGATAGTTTGGCCCGACACTCATTTGTGTTGTGAGTGGGGCTGTTATGAAATTCACACCACTTCCCCGTGTCCTTATTTGGATTTTTGGTGTTGTTCCGAGTCACCCAGCTTTGGCTCTACCCCTTGTTCTATGGTTTGGGGGGCCTTTTCTTGGCTTCAGATTCGCGGATCCAAAGTCTCACTTCTTCTGCTTAAATTTTATGCTCGATCTTGGTGGCATAGCGATATGCTATGCCAAGCGAGGTAATGTCGAGGAACTCCATTTCCTCCTAAATGTGCTTGTGCAGAAAAATGCGTTACATGAGCACCAAATGTCTCTCTGAATCTTTAATACCCAAATTTGTGCAAAGGGTATGGAATAAATTCATCAGTTCGTGCACATCTTGATCCCTTTGCTGCCACAGCATGGTCCATTGGATGTACTTGTCTTCATAACTCCCCACGGGGTAATATTGTTTCTTGATATTGTCTCAAAACGAATTCCAAGTGGGTGCGGCCGATAATAGAGAGGGTTCACTCTCGTCCTTTTGGTAACAGTAGGTTTCCCACCAGTCTTTGACATATGGGGCAGCTTTGAGGAGTGAAAAAATAATATTTTCTTGGTCGGAGAAATCATGGACCGAGAAATACCCTTCTAGAAAATTCAACCATCTATCTATGATGTCTACATCTATTTGGCGTTCAAATACAAGAATATAAAAGTTTACCTATACCTTGAAGGGAGTGGCGCCTCCAAAGTTGTTGCTAGATGTATATGCGTCGTAGGTGGGAAGCCATTGAAGGATCCGGGTAAAGCTATCCATCATCGCGTTCCTTTTTTTTTTTAGGGCCTCTTCGAGCAATATTTTGATAGGATCTCCTGCTCCCTCGTCTTTCGTTTCTTCCACCGTGGGAGGTCATTGGGGTTTGCAAGGATAATCTTGCAAGGGTTCAACCAGATCGAGCCCTAATGTAATATTCCTACATTAGCATGCAACTAATAGGAACATTGATTTTTGATTTTTGCACCTAGTAGATGAATAAATGGGGGAGGAGACCCATACTTGACTTAAATCAGCATAAAAACCCTCTTGATATGAAAGGGGATCATTGTAGTAGCTGGATTTCACACCCTTATGTGTGAAAATGGACTTTTGCATGTGGACAAAGTCAAGTTTGACCAAGTCAAAAACATGCATGAAGAGGAGTGGATCACCAATGTGCATAACTCAATGTGAACAAGGATTAGCTTAGACAGATATATGAAAGCTGGATTGAAGACACTTGAGTGTGAAAAGGGATGAAGCAGGTTGAAGAGGTCAACCTTGACCAAATCAAACATCGTAGTATGGAGGAGTAGCCTTGATGGAGACACAACGCAGTTTTGGAAGGAGATTGATCATGTGCATGTGGAAACCCTATTGGGTGGGACCCAAAGTGAGGAGCCTCACATAGCTTATAAGGGAGGGAATGGCAACCATTTGAGGTTAGCTTGATGATTATTGATATGATGGTCTGCATGAATCTTTGGCATTCTCTTGTTGTTTAGCAGAGTTGCAGTGCTGTTTAGCACAAGGCATTCCTGTTTAGGAATTCCTTCTCCTACATTGAAAGGCATCTTGGAGGAGTATTGTACTTCAGTTTTCCACATTCAGGCTTGATGCCAATCATCCTCCTTCAGCTACAATGTTATTTCAACAGCAGTATAACGTTGTGTTGCAGGGTGTTGCAGTGGAAGATCCCCAACACCACTTCCAAAACTTGTATTTCAGAGGAGGAAGCCTTTATTTCTCTGGGAGATTAGTGAGGGAGTCTTTGAGCTTCATTTCAGATCTTTTCATGTGGCCAATGTAATTTCCATCTTCTACAACATAGTCCTTTGTAGGAATTGCGTCATTTCTCTCTGTGTTGCAGTAGTAGGGTCAAGACCCTTGATCTTGAGCTTGTCCTTTGGGGAAAGAGCCAACCCTTCTCTCAGGAAGATTGTATAAAGCCTCTTCTTTTATTCTTGTATATTTCAGCTATATGTATTCATAGCTGTAGTGTAACTATGTTTTCCAGATCTAGATCTGCAGATCTGCTATTTTGTACTTGTGCTCTCATGAAACCCTTGCCGGGTTATCTCTCTGATGTGTAATAGGAGCTAGATCTCCATTTTTCTCTATTATTTGATATAATAAACTCTAGATATTATGTTTATACCATATTGTATCTGAAAACCTCAGAAAATCACACTGTATATGCTTTAGTAACTTTCTGTTGAGTTAAGTCATGGGGTTTGGGATTATTTGAGTTGTATTGGATTGGGGAGACCTATTTAGCTGGGTTAGAGGGATTTTGTTTGCTCCAATTCTGGATGTGAGATGTATAATACATATTCTAAGGGATCTAAGTCCCCTTTCTCATAGTGATAACATAATTTACTGAAGACAACCTTTTTATAGCCCTTATTGTTGCATTTCCCCAACTTTTGGGATCATAAAAGGCATATTAAATTGTTGTTGTAATATTAATTGATGTCTATGTGTTTCTTAACACATTTTATGAGTTGATATATTGCTTCTATTCTAACATTGTGTTTACATATTGCTGCAGTCCATTCCTTGGGCATTTTCCAAGCCATACTAGGTGTGGTCTATTTACCTCACCTAGTTTGATTTGTTTCTGTTATCCTCTTGGATTTGGGTCTTATATTATAATATCTAAGGGATCCAAGGGCTGATATTGGTTTTTGTAGCACACATTCCTGAAAAATTCATTTTTCAGGCATGTCTTGCTAACAGTCCCTATTTGGGGATATTACAGTGGTATTGAAGCATAGTCTTGGCTCAGCCTGTGAGTTACAGATATCAAAAGAATAAAGAGAAGGAGTAGAGATTAGAATTATGGAGAGGATGAGATTACTCTCATCACTTTTCAGATCTGGGAAGAACCTCTCCAAGGAGGTTAGACAGATGGAAGAAGAAAGATGCAATGGAACTCCTAGAGGGTTTCAAGAAGAGGAAGGACCATGCACTTCCTATTCTCACAAAGAAGAAGACAAGAAGCATGACGGACACTTGGATCATTGGATTCTAAGTGAATACCTTGTTGAGTACAAGTCTCAACCTAGAGCCTCCAAGGATACTCTAACCTTCCCATAGTTCATTCAACTGGAGGAAGAGAGGAGACCTTGCAGCAAGGGAGAAATCAAGGGCAATAGATTTCTATTGTCCACTTTTGATGGGACATCTGCAGCAAGGACTTGGGAAAGAAGACTTGAAGCATTCTTCCTACTACATCCAGTGGTATAGAGAGAAGCAATAGAGATTGCAGCACTGCACATGAAGGGCGAAGCAAGCACTTGGTGGTTCAACCACATAAGTCATGAAAAATTATCTACATTTGTGGATTTCACTCAGAGGTTGGTCAACATATTTGATGAGGAAAAATCAGAGAGGGAGGATCCCTCACCACCTCTTAAAGAGACTTGTATCAGTGTTGTCACAACCTTGGAGGAGCAGCCTTCAACATCAGTAGTTGAAGAAGCTAACATAGTAGGAGAAGGAACTCTTGCAGCCATACAAGGTGTTCCCAAAGCCCAACAAGGTATGATTTAATTTCCACTTTCTATTATTGCAGCAAATATTTTAGAGGATTGTGGAAATATGCTATTGCATGACCCAACATCATCACTTACGGCTAATCTAGAGTAGCAAGGTTGCACTGCGCTGTCCAAAAGCAGCAGTGAAGAAAGAAGGACCCATTCCTCGTGGGAGCACTTAAATGATAGCTTCCTTCAGGAAGCAATTGAGGAAGAAATGACAAAGGGTATACATCTTGAGATGAGAAACATTCTCTCCTCTCTAGATGACACTTTCTCAATGAGCATGCCACAACTCAAAAAGAGACTTCTACTTGCGGTAGATCCAATACCCCATTGGTTTTGGAAGGCCATGCATGAGGAGGAGATCTCATCAAGAGATCCCATTAGAGGTGCACTTCAACATTTCATGAAATGCAAATTTCTTCAAATATTTGAGGAGGATGGTGTCCTACCATGGGAGGATACCAAGTATTTGCAGAATGAGAACCATCACCCACATTGGGATGAGTGGATGACAGTATGGAGCAAGGGGTTTCCAAACCACTTGCAGATCTATGATACAGGCTAGCAAGAAGCATGGCTATGCTCGTTGTTCTTGGGTGAGTATAGTTACTACCCAAAATTTCATATTTTCTTTTCTCATGCCTTATGTCTCGATGATAGAATGCATAAGAAGAGGGCATGGTTGCTTTGGCTGTTAATAAGAGAGTTTGGACATCACATGTCAAATATTATGTCCATGTATTTAACCTTTCTTGAGGTATGTCTCACGTATTCACATGCATTTCTGTTTGAGATGTATCTCATATATGTACCTTGGTTTGGGAGGGAGGATGACTCCCACATGATGTGGTATAAGGGAGCTTGTGTGCACTATGTTGATGAGACATCTCACATGTCCATCATTGTATTATTGCTCCATGATTTGCATTTTGATAATGCAAGAAGGCAACAAGAGTCCTTGTTGCTATGGTTACTATTGGGAGAGTATGGGATGAAATTTATCCATACTCATCATGATATTTCCGGAGAGGGGAATGGCACATTCAAAGTGCGAAGAGGCTACCCTTCAACACTGGAGGACAAGGAGAGGCTTCCACATAGGAGGAGGAGCTTCTCACATAGAAGCATATTGGTGGATGGATTTGGCATGTGGAATGTCAAAGAAAGAAGTCATGGAGTGACAAGAGCCTTATCACTAAGGCCTACAATGCTGTCACTTGGGAGTTTGTTTTTATTGATGGAGTGTTCTAAGGGGAGTATGCATCCTCTCATTCTACAGACTTTTATGAGAAGATTCTCATGGAAGGACTCATTCATGGACCTCACTTTCAACTTACTCACCATGCATGGTAAGAAATACATTTCTGTACTTATTGATTATTCCATTGAGTATTTGTATCTTCTCACCATATATGAACAATGCATTGCTCCACAAGAGGGCAAGATTATTTTTGGGTTACATGGTCACTTTAGGGCCAACCTTTGTAATGATAATAACCCATCTATACATGAATTTGGGAAAGTTTCTTGTTATTTTGATCATATACAGCTGATATATATTTTTGCTTACTACCACATAGTAGATGAGAAATCATGCACAACTAATAACTTGTTGGAGGACAACTTGCCACATGAGGTTCTCAGGCAGCAGTTGGGAAGCCTACACTGTATCCACTTGATAAAACATTGGTATTATCCAATCCAAACTTACATGTAACCTTCAACATTTTTCTGATTTGGATGCCAAATGGTGATGATGTGCCATTCATTTTGAATGGGATGATTTGAGCCAACATGATTCATGACACGGGAGAAAGGATCTTTGGAAATCTAATCTTCTTCTTGCCACTTGAGGGAAACCTTATTTCAGCCACAAATAAACATGTTCTCTACACTTATCATGAGTTGAGAGGAAGAAAACGTGGGGTAGGCCATTTTGTCTACCATGTTCAGTTATTAAGCCCACCTACATTGCAGGAGCCAAAGGTGGAGGAGATTCTTCATGAGTTACCATTCTGGAGGGTGAGTCATCTTATATGGATGATAGCTTGGGGGTGGAGGTTTTACATGGGAATGATAGTTCCAAAACACATTTAAAACTCCATTCCTTGGGAGGAAACTCTTCAGTTCTATCCTTGCAGTTGCTTGAGGACAAGCAACATTTGGGAGGGGAGGACTGTAATATTCCTACATTAGCATGCAGCTAATAGGAATATTGATTTTTGATTTTTGCACCTAGTAGATGAATAAATGGGGGAGGAGACACACACTTGAATTAAATCAGCATAAAAAATCTCTTGGTATGAAAGGGGATAATTGTAGTAGCTGGATTTCACACCCTTATGTGTGAAAAGGGACTTTTGCATGTGGACAAAGTCAAGTTTGACCAAGTCAACAACATGCATGAAGAGGAGTGGATCACCAATGTGCATAGCTCAATGTGAACAAGGATCAGCTTAGGCAGATATATGAAAGATGGATTGAAGACACTTGAGTGTGAAAAGGGATGAAGCAAGTTGAAGAGGTCAACCTTGACCAAATCAAACATCGTAGTATGGAGGAGTGGCCTTGATGGAGACACAACACAGTTTTGGAGGGAGATTGATTATGTGCATGTGGAAACCATAATGGGTGGGATCCAAGGTGAGGAACCTCACATAGATTATAAGGGAGGGAATGGAAACCATTTGAGGTTAGATTTATGATTATTTCTCTGATGGTCTGCATGACTATTTGGCATTCTCTTGCTGTTTAGTAGAGTTGCAGTGCTGTTTAGCACAAGGCATTCCTGTTTAGGAATTCCTTCTCCTACCTTGAGAGGCCTCTTGGAGGAGTATTGTACTTCATTTTTCCACATTCAGGCTTGAGGCCAAGCATCCTCCTTCAGCTACAATGTTATTTCTGCAGCAGTATAACGTTGTGTTGCAGGGTGTTGCAGTGGAAGATCCCCAACACCACTTCTAGAGCTTGTATTTCAAAGGAGGAAGCCTTTATTTCTCTGGGAGATCAGTGAGGGAGTCTTTGAGCTTCATTTCAAATATTGGCATGTGGCCAATGTACTTTCCATATTCTATAGCGTATTCCTTTGTAGGAACTGCGTCATTTCTCTTTGTGTTGCAGTAGCAGGGTCAAGACCCTTGATCTTGAGCTTGTCCTTTGGGGAAAGGGCCAACCCTTCTCCTAGGAAGATTGTATAATGCCTCTTATTCTATTCTTTTATATTTTAGCTATATGTATTCAGAGATGCAGTGTAACTGTGTTTTCCAGATCTAGATCTGCAGATCTGCTATTTTGTACTTGTGCTCTCATGAAACCCTTGCCGAGTTATCTCTCTGATGTGTAATATGAGCTAGATCTCCTTTTTTCTCCATGATTTGATATGATAAACTGAAGATCTGATGTTTATACCATATTATATCTGAAACCCTCAGAAAATCATGCTGTATATGCTTCAGTAACTTTCTGTTGAGTTAAGTCATGGGGTTTGGGTTTATTTGAGTTGTATTGGCTTGGGGAGACCTGTTAAGCTGGGTTAGAGGGATTTGTTTTTGCTCCAATTATGGATGTGAGTACAAAATACATATTATAAGGGATCTAAGTCCCCTTTCTCACAGTGATAGCGTAATTTACTGAAGACAACCTTTTTATAGCCCTTATTGCTGCATTTCCCCAACTTTTGGGATCATAAAGGCATATTAAGTTGCTGCTGTAATATTAATTGATGGATATGTGTTTCTTAACACATTTTATGAGTTGATAGCTTGCTTCTATTCCAGAATTGTGTTTACATATTGCTGCAGTCCCTTCCTTGGGCATTTTCCAAGCCATACTAGGTGTGGGAGGCCTGTTTACCTCACCTAGTTTGATTTGTTTCTGTTTTCCTCTTGGATTTGGGTCTTAGATTATCAGATCTAAGGGATACAAGGGATGATATTGGTTGTTGTAGCATACATTCCTGGAAAATGTGTTTTTCAGGCATCTCTTGCTGACAGTCCCTATTTGGGGATATTACACCTAACTCCTTATACCCTGGTCTCGTTGGGGACATGAAAAGAAAAACATAGAAAGAACAGACCCTCTCATACCACTGATCCAGATTTATGCATGAACGCAATAATACATAGAAATACTCATAAACACAGAGATGCAGTGGAAATAATATTTCATTTCATCAATATCAAATAACAAAAATATGCTTACAGACATAATGGAAATAAACTAGCTAGGGCGCTGGTAGCATATCTCTGAGAAGAGATGTGGTAGCTACAGGCCTCTGAACTTTGTTATAATGAGGCTCGAGGGCCTATTTATTATTGAGAAACAATGGAAAACACTAAACATCCAAAAACCTAACCCTAGGAGATGAAGCGCCAAAACTACGGGCCCCGTTTGGGTAAATTGGTGTTTCAACTTCCCGAGGACGTAACTTTGGCATGCAATCTCGGTTTGAAGTTCACCATAGCTCGTTAGAAATATATATACAAGGACTGCAACTTTTGGTGTGAGCAACATCAATCGATGGACCCATGCTACTCCAGGTTTTCCCAAAAACCGTCGTTTAGGGTCTCAAAACGGCTCTAGAAGTTCAGGACCCGAAAAAATGCTAAAAATAGTGAGTTATGCTAAAACTGAAAGAACTGATGGTGGGGTTCAAATGGAATAGGTGGGTGGCCACCAATATCCACCTGAATCATTAGGGCCCCAAAACGGCTCCAAAATTTTAGGATCCAAAAACCTACTAAAAATAGTAAGCTGTGATGACAGTGAAAAACTGAAAGAACCGATGGTGGGGGTCCAAATGGAATAGGTGGGTGTCTACCAATATCCACCTTGATCATTCCTCCCCCATTAGGAAGAAATGGTCCCCATTTATTTTAGATCCTCCATGAGATGAGGCAAATTCTATTGAACTCGGTATTGGATTTTTCGAAGATCTCATGGACCCATAGGCGGACATGCTCGATGCATTGAGTAAATTTAGTTTCTTTATTAGCCTCAGAGAGTACATCTGTTGATTCTGTCTATGTGGTTGCATGAGGTATGGAAATATCAAGTGGCGGTACACCTAGGGTCAGATTAAGGGAGTGCTTGACCTGATAGTGTAGAGGAACATCTGTGGGTGAGGAGAAAATGTCCTCCTATTCCTCCATGCCTTTGTCCATCATCTGCCATTGTGTAGGGGAGCCCTGTTTCGAGGCTATGGCCAAAATATTCTTCTTTCCTTTTGGGCGAATGGTAATGCAAATAAATTTCCTAGTTTGGGAAACAATCTTACTGCGTTGTTTTGCAGTAGTCAAAGAGATGGCAGGAGGCGATACTACCTCCAGTATCCTGTACAAGTTATTTCCCAAAGTAATAATAACAACACGATGCCTAGACTCATACAAATATTGTCGCCTCCACAAGTATGGTTGGCCCAATAATACATCAGCTACATCAAGAGGAGCAACATCACACAATACCTCATCCGTGAATGGCTTGATGATGTATGGAAGGTGGCACTGCTGGTGGATGCAAAGATCTCTCTCTAGGTGAAGCCACCCGATGGTATACGGCTGCAGGTGTGCTATGGTCGGTAGGCTGGGCCGCTTCACGACCTCTACTAAAGTGAGGTTCTTTTGGCTTCGGCTATTGACAATAAATTACAGTGGAGAAACCTTCACCCACATCTACGAATGGAAGAGGTGCTCCCCCTCCTCTGGATCCTCGGGATCCTACCTTTGGAGCTTGGTGGCAGAAACAATGGCACTGGGGTCCGAATCAATGATCTTCTTCCCTTTGTCATCTCCCTTGTCTGGTTCTGGCCGAGGATCAGAACATGCATCTGATTCAGGTGCCTTCAATTCGGCCACCAGTGATTGTTTGGCTCAACACTCGTTTTTGCTATGAGTGGGGATGTTATGAAATTCACACCCCTTCCCCGTGTCCTTATTTGGATTTGTGGTGGTGTTTTGAGTTGCCCTGCTTTTTCTTTGCCCTCTGTTCTGTGTTTTGGGGGTGCCTTTCCCTAGCTTTAGATTTGCAGATCCAAAGTCTTGCTTCTTTTGCTTAAATTTTCTGCTCGATCTTGGAGGCATAGTGATATGACGTGCCAAGCGAGGTAATGTTGAGGAAATCCATTTCCTCTTAAATGTGTCTGTGCAGACAGCTATGGTACTTGAGTGCGAAATGTCTCTCTGAATCTTTAATACCCAATTTTGTGTGCAGGGTATGGAACAAATTCGTTAGTTCGTGCACATATTGATCCCTTTGCTGCCTCTACGTGGTCCATTGGATGTACTTGTCCTCATAGATCTCTACGAGGTAATATTGTTCCTTGATGGCGTCTTGGAATGAATTCCAAGTGGGTGCGGCTAAAAATAGAGAGGGTTCCCTCTCGTCCTTTTTCTCACAGTAGGTTTCCGACCAGTCTTTGACATGGGGGGTGGCTTTGAGGAGTGAAAAAATAATATTTTCTCGGTCGGAGAAATCATGGACCGAGAAATACCCTTCTATCAAATTAAACCATCTATCTATGATGTCTGCATTTATTTGGCCTTCAAATACATGAATTTCAAAGTTTACCTGTACCTGGAAGGGAGTGGCGCCTCCAGAGTGGTTGCTAGATGTAGATGCACGGTAGGTGGGCAGCCGTTGAAGGATTTGAGCAAAGTTATCCATCATCGCATTCCTTTGTGTTTCGAGGGCCTCTTCGAGCAATATTTTGATAGGATATATTGCTCCCTTTTCTTTCTTTTCTTACTCCATGGGAGATCATCGGTGTTTGCGAGGCTGATCTTTCAGGGGTTCAACCAGATCGAGCCCTAACTCCTTATACCCTGATCTTGTTGGGGACATGCAAAGAAAAATAGAGAAAGAGAAGACTGCTTTGATACCACTGATCTGGATTTATGCAGGAAAAAAATAATACACATAAATACTCATAAACACAAAGATGCAGCAGAAATAATATTTCATTTCATCAATATCAAATAACAAAAATATACTTACAGACATAATGGAAATAAACTAGCTAGGGCTCTGGTAGCGTATCTTTGAGAAGAGATGTGGTGACTACAAGCCTCTGAACTTTTTTAAAATGAGTCTCAAGGGCCTATTTATTATGGAGAAACAATGGAAAACACTAAACATCCAAAAACCTAACTGTAGGAGATGAAGCGTGAAAAATATGGGCCCCGTTTGGGTAAATTGGTGTTTCAACTTCCTGGGGACGTAACTTTGGCATACGATCTCCGTTTGACACACACCATACCTTGTTAGAAATTTCTATCCGAGGACTAAAAAATTTTGTGTGAGAAGCATCAATTCATGGACCCATGTTGCTCCCTGTTTTACCAAAAAAAGTTGTTTAGGGCCTCAAAACGGCTCCGGAAGTTCAAGACTTGAAAAACTGCTAAAAATAGTAAGTTCTGCTGAAACTAAAAAATTGAAAGAACTGATGGTGGGGGCTCAAATAGAATAGGTGGGTGGCCACCAATATCCACCTGGATCATTAGGGCCCCAGAACGGCTCCAAAAATTTAGGAGACGAAAACCTGCTAAAAATAGTAAGCCGTGCTAATAGTGAAAAACTGAAAGAACAGATGGTGGGCATCCAAATGGAATAGGTGGGTGGCCACAAATATCCACCTGGATCAGATCTCTTGCTACCTCTTATTTTTTTTCTTCCACCATGGGAGGTCGTCAGTGTGGGCAAGGAAATTCTTGCATAGTTTCAACGAGTTCAAGCCCTAACTCCTTATACCTTGACCTTGTTAAAAACATGCACATAAAAATAAAGAAAGTGAAAACTACTATGATACCATTGATCTAGATTTATGAAGGAATGAAATGAAATAAGGATATGAACAGAATAAAAAATATACACGAAAACAAAACTTCAATTCATTAATAACAAAGAACTTATAACTGTTTACATGTAGAATGGAAATAAACTATCTTAGGCGATGATAGATTATCTATGAGAAGAGATGTGGTGGCTACATGCCTTATAAACTGTGTTACAATGAGGATCGAATGCTATTTATTATTTATAAATAATGGAAAACCATAAACATCCAAAAACCTAACCCTAGGAGAAGAAGCGCCAAACGTTTGTGGGCCTTGTTGGGGTAAATTGGTATTTCAGCTTCCCAGGGTCGTAACTTTGGCATACAAACTTCAGTTTATGAGTACGATACCTCATTTGGAAGATCTATACAACTCTAGAAGTTCAGGACCAAAAATATTTCCAAAAATTGTAAATTGAGCTACAATTAAGGAAAATGAAAGAAACAATGGTGGAGGTCCAAGTGGAATAGGTGGGTGGCCACCAATATCCACCTAAATCATTCCTTCGCCCATAAGAAGTAATGGTCTATATTGTGTTGAGTGCCTCCATGTGATGGGGAAACTTCTGTTGAACTTGGTCCTTGATGAGCCACTTGCCTCGGTGCACGAGTTGGCCAGCTTTTACAACCTGATATAGTTTGATATTCTGCTAGCGAATGTTCTTGATCTGCATGCCTATGATCAGATCAGTTATGGCATGTTCCAAGAAATTTGGGTTTAGCTCTGTTAGTGTGAGCTGTTATGTAATGTATGATGTGTCTAGTAATGGTGGAAAGTATGGCCAATGACTGTCCACATTGAAAACTGGGAGCATGCCAAGGAATGAGGGAATGTTGAACTCAAAATAATTGTATCCCACAATCTTGGTGATGGTGTGAGGCTCATATCAGAGTGGTTTGAACTTCCGATGGGCTCCAATAAGACTTTCTTTCTGCAAATGCAACCAAAATTTCTCGCCCACCTGAAACTTGTGTGGTGCCTGATGTTGATCATGTCGCTACTTGTACTTGGATTTGGAATTCTCCAAGATGTCATGAAATTGCTGGTAGACGTGTTCAATTTTTTTTGTTGATTTATCATGCTCAAACTGTACATGTGTGGATTGTGTCGGTGTAGTCATGTGATCCATGGCGACATCAATCGAACACAATGGTTGAAATCCCATACCACTTGAGAGGGACTACGACCAATCGAGCTATGGAGAGCTTTGTTATAGTTTTGGTGCACATAGGGAAGGCTCTCACCCCAGGTTCGTGGATTCTTGGAGTTGTACAAGTGGATATGTGCACTATCATCCTATTGATGACATATGTTTGGCCATCAGTCTAGGAATGTAATGTAGTCAACTTGGTGAGCTTGGTGTCCAATAGTGTCCAAAGGCTCAGACAAAATGTGCTCAGGAACTTGTTATCCCAATATGATATAATGGTATGCAGTATCCTAAAATGTACCCACACTCGTTCAAATAAGAGTTTTACAGTGTCCTCTGTTGTGATACTCTTATTGTAGGCCACCAATATATCCATCTTAGAAAATTTATCCACGACTACAAACACACAATCATTAACATGCTTGGTAGAAACGAGGCCAGAAAAATAGTCCATGGATATGGATTCCTAGGGCTGGCTAGGAGTAGGCAAAGGAGTGTACATGCATTACTTCTTGATGGTTGGCTTGGAGATGGCACAAGTGGTGTAGGATTTGATATATCTTCAAACATCTTGTCAGAGTTTTGGATAATAAAAGTACTTCTGTAGTACAACCAAATTTTATCCACACCAAAGTGTCGTGCAACCCAACTATAGTGCGCCTCCCAAATTATCTTGGCGTGCTTTCTTGAAGGAACACAAAGGTGGTACAGGTAGCATAATAATACGTCTCAGAGGTGGAAATCGAGTACTTTCTTTTCATCAACTAGCATACAGTATCTGGTGTCAAACTCTTGATTATTTTTTTATAGTTGGGGCCATCCAGAGGTCTCATTGCCACAAGAGTTGAGAACAATAGTCAGTGCTGCAACTGGGGGCTGGATGAGGAAATATGCAACATGATTGGTGTTGCCCTTTTTGTATTTAATGTTCAAGTGGAATTGTTGAAGATGTGTAGACCACTTCTGATGGCGATCATTAAGAAACTTCCGTTATGTATGTATAAACTTAAGAGGTCGGTGATTAGTGTGGATGATCATCTCCTTCCCCAGAATGTAATGTTTCCATTGCTAGCAAGTATACATGATAGAATACATCTCTTTATCATAGGTTGGGTACTTCCAAAGTGCATCAGAAAGTGCCTCACTATGATAGGCCACTGGATTCCCATGCTGGGTGAGGACTGCACCAATCACATAGTCAAAGGCATTTGTATCAATTTAAAATGGATTCTACAAGTTTGGAAATATGAGTACAGATGCAAAGCAAAAGTAGTGCTTCAACTCAACAAATTCTTTGTGTTGGGACTTAGACCAAGAAAAATTTTCTTGCGCTCTTCCCTTGGTAATTTGACTCAAAAGGCAAGTGGTATGGGAGAATCCCAACACAAACATTTGATAAAAATATGTGAGGCCCCAAAAGTTTCAAAGCTCTATTAGACTGGTCAGGGTTGGCCAATCCCAAATGCCTTGGATATTAGTGAGATCAACATACACACCTTTCTCATATATGATGTAATCCAGATATTGGACTTGAATCATGTCAAAGGTGAATTTATCCAATTTAGCACACAATTTGTGTTGTCACAGGGCTTGAAGGACCTACCGAATGTGTTGCAAGTTCTCTTCCCAACTCTTGTTGAGGATGATTATGTCATTCAGATAAATAAACATAAACGAGTTGGTGAAGGTCCACAAGATTTCATCCATTAGCCTCATAAAAATAGCAGGGGAATTTTTAAACTCGAAGGGTACGACCAACCATTTAAAATGTTATTCCTTGGATTTGAAGGTGGTCTTCCATAAATTTTTGGGCTCTATTGGAACTTGGTGATAGCCATAATTGAGATTGATCTTGTTGAAATAATTGGTCCCTTTGAGCTGGTCCAAAAGGTCCTAAATCCATGGAATGGATACTTTTTCCTGAAAGTGATTTTTTTTAGTGCTCGATAATAATTGTAGAGCATCCAGGTCCCATCCTTATTTTGTACAAGTACAATCAGGCTCCCACGAGGTTAAAAACTTGGTCGAATTTACCCTTTTTGTAGAAACTCCTAGATACCGCTTGATATCTTCATTTTACATAATGGAGTGATATTATATCAACTTATTGGGTAGGGGTTCTCTGGGAGTCATATCGATTGAATGATTGACCTAATAGTGCAAGGGTATCCTTGTGGGTGAGGATAATATGTCCATCTATTATTCCATGACCTTATACACCTACTTTTGATAGTGGAGGAACCCTTCCCGTGGGCCATGGATGTGGCCATGATATTCCCCTTACTTTGAGATCAAATCAGAAAGAAAAAAAATTTCCCAGTCTGGGAGATGATCTTACTAAATTTCTTAGCAGATATCAAAGAGATGGCAGTGGGCAGGGCTACCTCCAATATCCTGTATAAATTATTTCCCAAATTAATAATAACATTGCGAGTCCTAGACTCATACACAACATGACACCTCCAAAAGTATGGTTGACCTAATAATACATCACAAACTTCAAGATTAGGAACATAACACATTACATTATCCATGAAGAGATTGATGTTGTAGGGAAGGAGGCACTCCTTGCTGACACAGAGATATCATACTTGGTGAAGCCATATGATGGTGTACAACTGCGGGTGTGGTTTAGTAAGTAGGCCCATTTTCTTCATGACCTCTACTAAAATGAGGTTATTTTGGCTCCAAGTGTCGACAATGAACTGCAACGGATAACCCTTCACCCACTTATGTGAGTGGAAGAGACACTCCTCCTCCTATGGATCTTTTGGATCAATATTCTGGATCTTGGTGGTGGAAACAATGGCATTGGGCTCCAAATAATTATTATTTTTCCATTATTCATTCACCTTGTTGGGTTCTAACTCATATTCGGAACATGCATCTGACTCTGAAGCCTTCAGTTCGGCCACCAGATACTTCTTTGCTTGACACTCACTTGTGTTGTGAGTGGGGATTGTTGAGTCTCAAAAGTGTTTTCCATATTCATACATATTTCCATTATGTCATAACCGTTTAAATCTTATTTCATAGCCATTTGACCTAAAACCCTACATCAAGTAACCATTTTCATAAATATATGAGTTAGGATCCTTGTTTTCCAAAGTTATTCATTTTATGTATTTAAAGTGAATTTATGATTAGAAACTAGAAAATTAACATAGTTTCATATATCTATATATGTGTTATGAGTTTTGTGACATGTGTAGGTCAAAAATGAGACTTCTAGAAGACCCTTATGTGGCACTCTAAGGCCAAATTCGAAGTTGGTTGGAGAAGATCATGGGATCAAGAGGATATGTGTCTCATTTCCTTGTTGTATTGAAACTCTAAGATGATATGTGTCTCATTCCTTAGTTGTGTTGAAACTTTAGAAAGACATGTGTCTTATCATTTCCTATTTTGATTGTAACTCTAGAGATGGAGGGAGAGATTCATGGACTCCCATTAATGAGATAACTTCTCATATTTTGTATAAATAGGAGAAACTTTCTCCTATCAAGGGTAATGAAGAAGTAGTGAAAAATAGGAGAATGAGATAAAGGAATAGAGTCTTTTGTAACAAAGCTTAAAATGGAATGAGATGTAGATTTGTGAGGTTTTCAATAAATAAATTCAGTTCTTTGATGATGTTTTGATTACAACTTTAAGGAGCTAAAGAATTTCACCAAATTGGTAGCAGAGGGCCCCTGCTATCCAATGAGGCTTCTACATGCTTTCTAGATAAGTAACTTTTAATTACGTGTTGTTAGCTTTTAATTCATGTCTTGCATTATTTGTTTAACTAACAGATCCTCATTATCTTACAACCATTCTTTTTCTTAAAAACTCTTCCAACATATCAATATTAGATGAAAGAGATTTGGTTGTATTATGTTGAGTTAATTAGCATTTTCTGTTTTGCAATTAGATTAAAAGATCTTCATTATCTTACAACCATTCTTTTTCTTAAAAGCTCTTCCAACATATCAATATTAGATGAAAGAGATTTTGTTGTATTATGTTGAGTTACATTTCATGTTCATTTTCAAGTTAGGATATCAATGGATTAGAATGCTCTGTTTTTCATCATTTTCCTAATTAGGGATAGAATTTACACTCTGTTTTGAGTCTAAGGTTTTCTTTTCTTTTCTTTTTGACATAGATTTGATTTCGTCTTTTGAACATAGAGTAGCGTACTAAGTACTAAAAAGACAAAACCCCCACAAACAATAAATAAAACACATACAACGAAGTAAGGAAGAGGTCACTTAAGCACATATAGTGTACTGCACTTCATCAGTTTACTAGCCCTGGTTGATAATTTATGTTAGTCAATTTAGGACACTAAATTGACTAGACATTTTGGCGCCGTTGCCGGGGAAGTGTAATTAGGAGACCTTATTTCTTATCTAAAAAAAAAATTATTAATAATTCTTGAGTATGCTCTCCTCCTGCACTTTGTGTGATCTGGAGGATCAGAAAAATGATTGTTATGTAAAAAAAAATTAATAATTCTTGAGTATGCTTTCCTCCTGCACTTTGTGTGATCTGGAGGATCAGAAAAAGAATTGTTATGTAAAAAAAAAGAAAAAAGAGACAAAATAAACTTCAACATTTCAATTGATTCAATATAAAAATTAAATTAAAAAAAAAAAAAAAATACCAATACATTGCTTTGTTTAATGAAATATATATGTGTATTTTTAATTTTTTTGAAAATATAACATACATAATTTTATTAAACAAATCAATTATAAAAAAATAAAAAAAATAAAAAAATAATTTTTTTTTTTAAATTGTTTTGTTTACTAAAATATATATGTATATTTTTAAAATTTTTGAAAAAATATATATCATTTCAATAACAAATCATTTAAAAAAAAAAAAAATTAAATAAATTATTTTGTTTAGTAAAATACATATGTATATTTTTAATTTTTGAAAATATAACATTTGTCATTTTATTAACAAAAAAAAATAAAAAAATAAAAAATAAAAAACAAATCAAATCAATAAACAAAAACCGTGGCTTTTTGGAAAACTTTGAACAATAAAACAAAAACAAAAATTAAATACACATTTCACATAATAAAACAAATAAAAATGCATCATTTGAAAAAGGCCGATAGCATAGTTTGAAATTGCGAAATTTGGAACTGCATACTCAGCAAGTTTGTGCCAGTGTTACAAATAGGCAGAATTTTGCTTATTACTGCAGGGGATCACATTTTTCCTAGACTGGGATACACAGCGCTTCCTCCTTGGTACTACTCCCTGAAACAGAAACGCTTTGGAGTTATTGCAACTACCTGGCTTCTTGGAAATGCATTGCAAAAGCCGGCTTCGATACCCAAACTGATAGAGAATTCAAGCGTTGAAAAGCAATGGAAGAGTTTAAATCAAATTTCTCAAATGACATGTTACTTTGATAGATAGACAGGTAAGTTGATGATCTAGCAGACAAATCCAAGAATTGATTTTTGTTGCTTGAGGCAGAAGCTAGAAAAACGCAACTACTACTGACATGTAATTTTGAAACACGTTTTCTGATCAAACCGAAATGAATTTCAAAAAATGGAAACATGGGTTTTTTCGCCAACATGGTCGATTAGATAACCCAGAACTCGTTTTACGAAATTTGTGGCGGTTTGGGAGAATTTCTCGGTTCTTTGAAGCCCATTTTTGTCTGCCGCATGAGGAAAAACGATTTTTTTGCACAGTGGAGAGTTTGAGAACGGCACTCTGCATTCATTTAACTCATAATCCGGTTTCCTATATCTCAAGAAAGAAGAATTTTAATCGAAATCAAAGTCTATCGTGGCATTCAGTCCACATTTCACATGATTTTGATAAATCGAAGAGGTCAAATCGACTTCGTTTACTTTCTAAATGTTGGATTTCGTTGTGATTAATTATTCTCCCTTGCATTGTTTGAACGGCTGACACTTCTGACTCTTCAGCGTACAAAGCACTAACATTTCTTTCAAGTTCAGAAATGTACTGAAGTTTCCGAACACGAGAACGCTTTCTTGAATCAGCAACACCTTATTTTGAATTTAGATAATCAAGCTCTCAAGCAGCGTATCACTGGGCTTGTTCAAGAAAAGTTAATCAAAGATGTTGAACATAAATTGCTGATAAAGGAGGCACAAAGATTGAAACATTTGTACCAACAACAACAAATGTAGCAGCATTATTCATTACAGCCAAGTCATATGCATCAGCTCCCAACTTCTTTGGATCTTGATTTGCAGTAGTTGCAGTTTAGCAAGCTTAGTCTTGGTACAGTGAAACCTGTAGATTCAATGTTTCCTGCGTCAAATGTTTTTTTCGGACAACCAAAAGATACGGGAGAAATGTCTGTAGTTGATGGAAATGATGGTGGAACAACTCATAGGAATGGAAGATCTGAGGTTTCGAAGGGCAACATTCCTTCATCTTGCTTGATATCTGGCACTAGCAAAAAGCTCGATGGCAGAAGGATGATGACTGGAGGGCATATTTATAAGCTGGATATGTACATAATGATCAGCCAGGCTGCGTATACTTCAGTTTCATCTCCGTGAACTGAATTGTTTTGGAATATTTAGTTTTGTTCTCTCACAGGTTATTTGTGTCCCATTTTTTTTTTGCAAAATAGCTTATTTGAAGGGTGATAATTTAGTTGACAGATTATACCTGTTCTGTCACCTGTGACTTTATATTGTGATTTCTAACTGTTTACAGGTTAACTCAGAATGTATTCATTCTTGAGTTGCATGATTTACATGTTTAACAAGTTCTCTGAACATTGTACCTTGAAGCAAAGTCAATAGAAGACAATTGTGTTTTGATTAAAAATAAAAAATAAAAAAATAAAAAAAACACATAAAAAAAATATTTGCATTTCTCTTTTTCAACTTTGTTTTGATTTAAAAAAAAAAAAAATTAATAATAATTTTAAATCAATGAAATGAATAAGTTATTTGCTCACTTTTTTGAAGGTATTGATTAATTTTGTATTGATGATGAAAGCTGAATGACTAACTTTTTATTCAAGATTTTTAGCTACAGAAACCATCGACATTCTGCAACTAAAGTCCAATTCCGCAGCAGAAAAAAACCTCATTATTCAAATCAGCCTAACTTTCTCATACAAAATCAGATTTTGATGATTCAAGTATCGTTGGAAATGTCTCAACAAGATCTACACAGTGAGAAATCCATCATTAGAGTTTGAAATGGTAAATAATGAAATAAATTGTTGAAAAGAAGCAACATTCAACTTGAGGCACTAATTCCAAAACATGTATAAATTCTTTTGATTTTTCCTTTGAGAACTTGTTTCATTAATACAAATTCTTGGTTTTGTGTGTAAATATCATAACTAGAGATATTGATCACCTCTCTCCTTTGATAATTTTACATTCCATTGCAGAAGAAGTATTATTTTTTTTTGCAGGTTCCAGAAGGAAGGACAAATGACTCCAAGAGAATGGTGTCTCTCTAAGAGACCAATTTGTTTCATAAGAGGATGATCAGCAACAAAGAGGAAATATGCTGATGCAAAATCAGATCCAAACACTTGAAAACTTTCAGATACTATTGTCTCCATCACATCCATACCTCATAATAAACCATTCACCTCATTTCACTTCATATTTTCCATTTACATTCACATCCACTTTCCATTTCTTTTTGTCCATTCATAACCCACAAATAAAATCAAGAGGCTCATTCATATGCTTATTGCCCATTGCCATTTCTACTCTCCATTGCCATCTTCCATTTCTTGTTATTTTCATTCCGCAAATAAGCCCTGCTTCAATGCAAATTATTGAGTCCATAGTCCTTTGAGTCTAAGTTCTTTGTAAAAACACCATGAGGCTTGCATGCCTTAATGGCAAGTTTTCATGCTGACAAACAATGAGAATACATTAATGTCTCTTGTTCGTCAGATCTTCTAGGTGACTCGACATCAGCAAAATCATTTGTATCTAGCAAGATGTGTTTGGGCATCTTGACTCTCATTTTCATCAATGGTGAGAGTTCTCGTGTTGACTAGTGGCATCCATTAATGGCCACTAAGTCAACAATTTCCTACTATGTTCGACATCAGAACATTTTTTCACATAGTAGGAATTATGCCAATGAGTTTTGAAGACATGAAGACTCTTATTTTCAACATTTTGGAGCAGATTCAGCAAGTTTTAGTAGGAGCAATAAAAAGTCATCTTATCTCTTTATCCATGACTCTTCTTGTTCAACCGCTTGAAGAAGAATATGATCAGAATTTTGCAGCCACCACACATACACAACTCATCTACATTTAAGGTAAGTGAATGTATGTTGTTTTATAACTTTTAGTCATGTAATTCATTAGAATGCTAAAATTGTAACTTTCGAAAAATTTCTCACTCTCTTTTTCACATTGTCATATCTTTAGTTGGGGGGGAAGGGACATCATTTCATATCCACATGTCATACACTATCACATATTTTCATTTCATTTCCACCCACATATACTTCCCAACCAACTATTGTTGCAACATGATCCAAAAGATTATATGCCTTGCAAATGATCAATTCATTGATGAAGTAATTGATTCTAAATGTTTTTATGAATTTTAATGCAACAAATAAAATAAAGCATTGTTACACAAGAACCATTGCTAAAAAAAAATTGGTTATCACACAAGAACCAACCATTAAAAAAAAAAAATGTTGCAATCAAATATATTATACTTTGCCAAAAAAAAAATATCAAGAAGAAAAGTTTGGAACAAATCTATATGAGTCAAAACTCATAAAAGATCAACTCATGAACAAATGAATCATTGTAATAGTTGCATGAGGACATGCAACAACTTCAGTTGGGGGGTATGTTGAGTCTCAAAAGTGTTTTCCATATTCATACATATTACCATTATGTCATAACCATTTAGCTCTTATTTCATAGCCATCTGACCGAAAACCCTACATCAAGTAACCATTTTCATAGATATATGTGTTAGGATCCTTGTCTTCTAAAGTTATTTATTTTATGTATTTAAAGTGAATTTATGATTAGAAACTAGATAATTAACATAGTTTCATATATCTATATATGTGTTATGAGTTTTGTGACATGTGTAGGTCAAAAAGGAGACTTCTAGAAGACTCTTATGTGGCACTCTAAGGATAAATTCGAATTTGGTTGGATAAGATCATGGGATCAAGAGGATATGTGTCTCATTTCCTTGTTGTATTGAAACTCTAAGAGGATATGTGTCTCATTTCTTAGTTGTGTTGAAACTCTAGAAAGACATGTGTCTTATCATTTCCTATTTTGATTGTAACTCTAGAGATGGAGGGAGAGATTCATGGACTCCCATTAATAAGATAACTTCTCATATTTTGTATAAATAGGAGAAGCTTCTCCTATCATTGATAATGAAAGAGTAATGAAAAAATAGTGAAAAATAGGAGAAGGAGAAAAAATAATAGTCTTTTGTAACAAAGCTTAAAATGGAATGGGATGTAAATTTGTGAGGTTTTCAATAAAGAGATTCAGTTCTTTGATGCTGTTTTGATTACAACTTTAAGGAGCTGAAGAATTTCACCAAATTGGTAGCAGAGGGCCCCTGCTATCCAAGGAAGCTTCTACATGCTTTTTAGATAAGTAGCTTTTAATTATGTGTTGTTAGCTTTTAATTCATGTCTTGCATTATTTGTTTAACTAAAAGATCCTCATTATCTTACAACCATTCTTTTTCTTAAAAAGCTCTTCCAACATATCAATATTAGATGAAAGAGATTCGGTTGTATCATGTTGAGTTAATTAGCATTCTCTGTTTTACAATTAGATTGAAAGATCCTCATTATCTTACAATTATTCTTTTTTCTTAAAACGCTCTTCCAACATATCAATATTAGATGAAAGAGATTTGTTTGTATCATGTTGAGTTAATTAGCATTTTTTGTTTTGCAATTAGATTAAAAGATCCTCATTATCTTACAATCATTCTTTTTCTTAAAACGCTCTTCCAACATATCAATATTAGATGAAAAAGATTTGGTTGTATCATGTTGAGTTAATTAGCATTTTCTGTTTTGCAATTAGATTAAAAGATCCTCATTATCTTACAATCATTCTTTTTCTTAAAAAGCTCTTTCAACATATCAATATTAGATGAAAGAGATTTGGTTGTATTATGTTGAGTTAATTAACATTTTCTGTTTTGCAATTAGATTAAAAGATCCTCATTATCTTACAGCCATTCTTTTTCTTAAAAGTTCTTCCAACATATTAATATTAGATGAAAGACACTTGGTTGTATTATGTTGAGTTACATTTCATGTTCATTTGCAAGCTAGGATATCCATGGATTAGAATGTTTTTTTTTTCACCATTTTCCTAAGTAGGGATAGAATTTACAATTACACTCTGTTCTGAGTCTAAGGTTTCATTTTCTTTTCTTTTTGACATAGATTTGATTTCATCTTTTGAACATAGAGTAGCGTATTAAAAAGACAACCCCCAAAAACATCAATAAAATACATACAATGAAGTAAAAAAGATGTCACTTAAGCACATATAGTGCACCACACTTCATCAGTTTACTAGCCCTGGTTGATAATTTATGTTAGCAATTTAGGACACTAAATTGACTAGACATTAAATGTCTAGTCAATTTAGTGTCCTAAATTGATTAACATAAATTATCAACCAGGGCTAGTAAACTGATGAAGTGTAGTGCACTATATGTGCTTAAGTGACATCTTCCTTACTTTGTTGTATGTGTTTTATTTATTGTTTTTAGGGGTTTTGTCTTTTTAGTACTTAATACGCTACTCTATGTTCAAAAGATGAAGTCAAATCTATGTCAAAAAGAAAAGAACATGAATGAATGAGTGTAAAGTTATCTATTGAAAAATGATGAAAAACTTAGAGCATGATAATCATGTATATCTGGCGAAAATAGACATGAAATGTAACTCAACATAATACAACCAAATCTCTTTCATCTAATATTGATATGTTGGAAGAGATTTTAAGAAAAATAATGGTTGTAAGATAATGATGATCTTTTAATCTAATTGCAAAACAGAAAATGCTAATTAACTCAACATAATACAACCAAATCTCTTTCATCTAATATTGATATGTTGGAAGAGTTTTTTAAGAAAAAGAATGATTGTAAGATAAAGAGGATCTTTTAATCTAATTGCAAAACAGAAAATGCTAATTAACTCAACATAATACAACAAAATCTCTTTCATCTAATATTGATATGTTGGAAGAGATTTTTAAGAAAAAGAATGATTGTAAGATAATGAGGATATTTTAATCTAATTGCAAAATAGAAAATGCTAATTAACTCAACATAATACAACCAAATCTCTTTCATCTAATATTGATATGTTGGAAGAGCTTTTAAGAAAAATGATGGTTGTAAGATAATGAAGATCTTTTAATCTAATTGCAAAACAGAAAATGCTAATTAACTCAACATAATACAACAAAATCTCTTTCATCTAATATTGATATGTTGGAAGAGCTTTTAAGAAAAAGAATGTTTGTAAGATAATGAGGATCTGTTAAACAAATAATGCAAGATATGAATTAAAAGCTAACAACACATAATTAAAAACTACTTATCTAGAAATCATGTAGAAGCTTCATTGGATAACAGGGGCCTTCTGCTACCAATTTGGTGAAATTCTTCAGCTCCTTAAAGTTGTAATCAAAACAGCATCAAAGAACTGAATTTCTTTATTGAAAACCTCACAAATCCACATCCCATTCCATTTTAAGCTTTGTTACAAAAGACTCTCTATTCCTTTCTCTCATTCTCCTATTTTTCACTACTTCTTCATTACACTTGATAGGAGAAAACTTCTCCTATTTATACAAAATATGAGAAGTTATCTCATTAATGGGAGTCCATGAATCTCTCCTTCCATCTCTAGAGTTACAATCAAAATAGGAAATGATAAGACACATGTCTTTCTAGAGTTTCAACACAACTAAGGAATGAGGCACATATCCTCTTAGAGTTTCAATACAACAAGGAAATAAGACACATATCCTCTTGATCCCATGATCTTCTCCAACCAAATTCGAATTTGGTCTTAGAGTGCCACATAAGGGTCTTCTAGAAGTCTTTTTTTTGACCTACACATGTAACAAAACTCTTAACACATATATAGATATATGAAACTATGTTTATTTTCTAGTTTCTAATCATAAATTCACTTTAAATACATAAAATGAATAACTTTGGAAAACAAGGATCCTAACCCATATATTTATGAAAATGGTTACTTGATGTAGGGTTTTAGGTCAGATGGATATGAAATAAGAGCTAAATGGTTATGACATAATGGAAATATGTATAAATATGGAAAACACTTTTGAGACTCAACATACCCCCCAACTGAAGTTGTTGCATGTCCTCATGCAACTATTGCAATGATTCATTTGCCCATGAATTGATCTTTTATGAGTTTTGACTCATATAGATTCGTTTCAAACTTTGCTTTTTGATATTTTCTTTTTGGCAAAGTATAATACATTTGATTGCAACATTTTTTTTTTTTTTTTAATGGTTGGTTCTTATGTGACATCCAATTTTTTTGAGCAATGGTTCTTATGTAACAATGCTTTATTTTCTTTGTTACATCAAAGTTCATGAAAATATTTAGAATCAATTACTTCATCAATGAATTGATCATTTGCAAGACATATAATCTTTTGGATCATGTTGCAATAATAGTTGGTTGGGAAGTATATGTGGATGGAAATGAAATGAAAATGTGTGATAGTGTATGACATGTGGATATGAAATGATGTCCATTCCCCCCTAACTAAATATATGACAATGTGAAAAAGGGAGTGAAGAATTTTTTCAAAGTTACAATTTTAACATTCTAATAAATTACATGACTAAAAATTATAAAACAACATACCTTCACTTACCTTAAATGTGGATGAGTTGTGTATGTGTGGTGGCTGCAAAATTCTGATCATATTCTTCTTCAAGTGGCTGAACAAGAGGAGTCATGGATAAAGAGATAAGATAAAAAGAAACGTTATCCTACTAAAACTGTTGGGTTGGGTCACTGCTCCAAAATACTGAAAATAATAGTCTTTAATGTTTTCCAAAACTCATATGGCACAATTCTACTATGTGAAAAGATGTTACGATGTCGGCAAGTAGAAATTGTTGACTTAGTGGCCATTAATGGATGCCCGCTATCCGTGCGAGGCTTTCTGCCATTGATGACAATGAAGTCAAGGTGCCACACACGCATCTTGCTAGTCTGAATGATTTGTAAAGTGTCAGTCACCTAGATCTGGCTGAACAAGAAAGAGACTGATAATGTATTCCCATTGTTTGTCAGCATGAGAACTTGCCATTAAGGCATGTAAGCCTCAAGGTGTTTTTACAAAGAACTTAGACTCAAAGGACTATGGACTCAATAATTTGCATTGAAACAAGGCTTATTTGCGGAATGAAAATGACAAGAAATGGAAGATAAAAATAGAAGATGGCAATGGAGAGTAGAAATGACAATGGGAAATAAGCATGTGAATGAGCCTCTTGCTTTTATTTGTGGTTATGAATGGACAAAAAGAAATGAAAAGTGGATGTGAATGTAAATGGAAAATATGAAGTGAAATGATGTGAATGGTTTATTATGAGGTATGGATGTGATGGAGACAATAGTATCTGAAATGTTTTCAAGTGTTTGGATCTGATTTTGCATCAGCATATTTCCTCCTCTTTGTTGCTGATCATCTTCTTATGAAACAAATTGGTCTCTTAGAGAGACACCGTTCTCTTGTAGTCATTTGTCTTTCCTCCGGAACACGAAAAAAAAAAACAATACTTGTACGCGTGGAAATGTAAGATTATCAAGAGAGAGAGGTGATCAATCTCTCTAGTTATGATATTTACACACAAAACTAAGAATTTGTATTAATAAAACAAGTTCTCAAAGGAAAAATCAAAAGAATTTATACCTGTTTTGGAATTAGTGCCTCAAGTTGAAAGTTATTTCTTTTCAGCAATTTATTTCATTATTTACCGTTTCAAACTCTAATGATGGATTTCTCACTGTGTAGATTTTGTTGAGACTTTTCCAACGATACTTGAATCATCAAAATATGATTTTGTATGAGAAAGTTAGGTTGATTTGAACAATGAGGTTTTTCAGCTGTGGAATTGGAGAACAGCGGCGAAATTGGACTTTAGCTGCAGAATGTCGATGGTTTTTGTAGCTAAAAATATTTGAATAAAAAGTTAGCCATTCATCTTTCATCACCAGTCCAAAATTAATACCTTCAGAAAAGTGAGCAAATAACTTATTCATTTCATTGATTCAATTTTTTTCTTCTTTTTTTTTCTCTTTTTTTTTTTTTAATAACAAAATTGAAAAAGAGATGCAATTTTTTTTTTTTAATATTATATATGTTATATTTAAAATATATATATACATATATAATTTTATTAAACAAAACAATTGATTAGAATTTTTTATTTTTATTTTTTAAACCTTCTTCTCACGAATTTGCCCTTTACTCACAAGCCTCTTGGAGATTCCAGAAAGTAAAGAAAATAGTGAAAAACATATAAGACATAGATGGAATGAGCAATACAGACAACATCAGCATTCAATTTGGGCTTAATGATATTCGAAAAATCATACAGTGTGAAAGAAACATCCCAAAAGAACCAATTGTCCACGTACAGTTTCAAATATATAAGCTGGAAAAAAATAACAGTTAATTTGTGCACGCCTTCTAGCCAGCTTAAAAATCAGTCAAAGAAAATCCCACCAAGCATGCAGATCTTAAAATGACGGAGGGGTGGACGATGGCTGTAACAACAGCTCTTATTCGATCAAAATGAAATGTTCAATCTTCAAATGCCATGTGGAAATAGACTTTGATTTCAATTCGACTTTTCTTTCTGAAGGATGCCGTATTTCTCTCAACTGAATTCCTACAGAATTGGATCAGGAAATCAGATTATGGGTGAAATCAATGCAGAGTGCCATTCTCAATTTATCCACTGTGCAAAAAAATCGTTTTTTCTCATGCAGTAGGCAAAAATGGGCTTCAAAGAACTGAGAAATTCTCCCAGACCGCCACGCATTTCTTAAAACGATTTCTGGGTTATCTAATTGAACCTATTGGCAAAACAACCCATGTTTCCGTTTTTTGAAATTCATCATTTATCAACCAGAATATGTGTTTCAAAATCACGTGTCAATAGCAGTTGCGTTTTTCTGGCTTCTGCTTCAGCAACAGAAATCAATTTTTGAATTTTTTCTGTTAGATCATCAACCTACCTGTTTATCTATAAAATTAACATGCCATTTGAGAAATTTGATTTAAACTCCTCCATTGCCCTTCAACGCTTGAATTCTCCATCATTTTGGGCATCGAAGCCGACTTTTGCAATGCATTTCCAAGAAGCCAGGTAGTTGCAATAACTCCAAAGCGTTTCTGTTTCAGGGAGTAGTACCAAGGAGGGAGTGCTGTGTATCCCGGTCTAGGAAAAATGTGATCCCCTGCAGTAATAAGCACAATGCTGCCTATCTGTAACATTGGCACAAACTTGCTGAGTATGCAGTTCCGGATTTCGCAATTTCAATTACAGCAATGGATATTTTTTCGAAGGTTTTTCATATTGTGGTTGGAGATCATTCATTTTACCGGGTGAGAAAAGAGGATGCACAGTGCCTTGCAGCTGTACATTGGCATGTAAGGGATCACCATGTGCCTTGTCGTTCTTTCAACTCCCCTCCTCACCAGTGGATCACATTCTATAACACCATATCTCTTCACAACCTTTTGCTCCATCAATACTGTCTTCATTCTGTGTTTAAATGCAGGTCTAATTTCTGGAGGTCCTTCTGCAGACTGATCAAGAGGTGGTTGTATGAAGGTTGCTCGTAGTAGGAGCTGTATCAAACAACTTCCCACCTTGGCCTGCAGAGCATGACCCCAAGGTTTTGAATCATCTTTGTTTTTAACAATCGTCCTCACTATTCGTCCTTTTTGTTTTTTCATGGGCCATGTTATGGCATTTGTTTTTTTTTTTTTTAAATTATTATTATTATTATTTTTAATATATATATATATATATATATATATATATATATATATATATATATTTTATTTGTTTTGTTAATAAAACGACATATCTTGTATTTTCAAAAATTAAAAATATACATATGTATTTTACTAAACAAAATAATTTATTCAATTTTTTTTTTTTTTTTTAAGAATTGATTTGTTAATGAAATTATGTATGTTATATTTTCAAAAATTTAAAAATACACATATATGTTTCATTAAACAAAACAATGTATTGGAATTTTTTTCATTTTTTTTTTTATTGAATCAATTGAAATGATGAAGTTTATTTTGTCTCCCTTTTTTTTCTTTTTTCGTTTTTTTACATAACAATTCTTTTTCTGTTCCTCTAGATCATACAAAGTGCAGGAGGAGAACATACTCAAGAATTATTAATTTTTTTTTTACATAACAATCCTTTTTATGATCCTCCAGATCACACAAAGTGCAGGAGGAGAGCATACTCAAGAATTATTAATTTTTTTATATGTAAGAAATAACGTTTCCTAATTACACTTCCCCGGCAACGGCGCCAAAATGTGTAGTCAATTTAGTGTCCTAAATTGCTAACATAAATTATCAACCAGGGCTAGTAAACTGATGAAGTGTAGTGCACTATATGTGCTTAAGTGACCTCTTCCTTACTTCGTTGTATGTATTTTATTGATTTTTTTGGGGGTTTTGTATTTTTAATACGCTATTTTATGTTCAAAAGATGAAATCAAATCTGTCAAAAATAAAAGAAAAGGAAACCTTAGACTCAAAACAGAGTGTAATTGTAAATTATATCCCTAATTAGGAAAATGGTGAAAAACAAAACATTCTAATCTATGGATATCCTAGCTGCAAATGAGCATGAAATGTAACTCAATATAATACAACTAAGTCTCTTTCATCTAATATTGATATGTTGGAAGAGCTTTTAAGAAAAAGAATGGTTGTAAGATAATGAGGATCTTTTAATCTAATTGCAAAACATAAAATGCTAATTAACTCAACATAATACAATCAAATCTCTTTCATCTAATATTGATATGTTGAAAGAGCTTTTTAAGAAAAAGAATGATTGTAAGATAATGATGATCTTTTAATCTAATTGCAAAACAGAAAATGCTAATTAACTCAACATGATACAACCGAATCTCTTTCATCTAATATTGATATGTTGGAAGAGTTTTTTAAGAAAAAGAATAGTTGTAAGATAATGAGGATCTTTTAGTTAAACAAATAATGCAAGACATGAATTAAAATCTAACAACACATAATTAAAAGCTATTTATCTAGAAAGCATGTAGAAGCCTCCTTGGATAGTAGGTGCCCTCTGCTACCAATTTGGTGAAATTATTCAGCTCCTTAAAGTTGTAATCAAAACAGCATCAAAGAACTGAATTTCTTTATTGAAAACCTCACAAATCAACATCCCATTCCATTTTAAGCTTTGTTACAAAAGACTCTCTATTCCTTTCTCTCCTTCTATTTTTCACTACTTTTTCATTACTCTTTCATTACCCATGATAGGAGAAAACTTCTCCTATTTATACAAAATATGAGGAGTTATCTCATTAATGGGAGTCCATGAATCTCTCCCTCCATCTCTAGAGTTACAATCAAAATAGGAAATGATAAAACACATGTCTTTCTAGAGTTTCAACACAACTTACAGAAAACTGGCACACATATCCTAGTTTCTAATATAACAAAAAGAAATGAGATATCCTCTGATCCCATGACCTTCTCTACTCACCTGAATGGTCCTAGATACCACATATGGGTCTTCTGTAGTTTCTCCTATTTTTTGACCTACACATGTCACAAAACTCATAACACATATATAAATATATGAAACTATATTAATTTTCTAGTTTCTAATCATAAATTCACTTTAAATACATAAAATAAATAACTTTGGAAGACAAGGATCCTAACCCATATATTTATGAAAATGGTTACTTGATGTAGGGTTTTCGGTCAGATGGCTATGAAATAAGAGCTAAATGGTTATGAAATAATGAAAATATGTATGAATATGGAAAACACTTTTGAGACTCAACAGGGATCTTATGGAAATCACAGCACTTTCCTATGTCCTTCTCTATCTTCATGGTGTTTTTATTTACTTTCAGATTCAATAGGTTGTCCTGGGTTACCCCACCTTGGCTTTGTCCTTTTTTCTACAGTTTGGGGGTGCTCTTTCCCTGATTCTAATTCGTAGATTCAAGGGCATGCTTCTTTTATTTAAATTTTTGTTCAATCTTGAAAACATATCGATATGCTACACCAAGAATGGATATGTCCAAGAAGTACATTACTTCCTAAATGTATTTTTTCATAAAACCATGATACTTGAGCACCAGATGTTGCTCATAGTATTTGATACCTAATTTTGTGCTTAGAGTATGAAAAATATTTGTGAGCTCATGCACATCTTGGCCCCTTTGATGTCATAGTGTGATCGTATGTACTTGTACTCATAGCTCCCCACAGGGTAATATTGTTCCTTGATAGCACCTTAGAAAGAGTTCCAAGAGGGCATGAATTTAAATAGAGAGGTTCCTTGACCCTTTTCTCATAGTAAGTTTCCCACCAATACTTGAAATGGGGAGCATCCTTAAGCAGTGCAAAAGTAATCTTCTCCCTATCATAGAAACAATGGACCGAAAAGTAACCTTACAATAGATTCAACCATTTATCTACAAAATTTTCATCTATTTGACCTTCAAATATAGAGATATAAGGGGACGACGCCTCTGAAGTGACTGCTGGATGAAGACATGTCATCGATGGGCATTCGTCGAAGGATCTGGGCAAAGTTATCCATCATTGTGTTCCTTAATTGCTCGAGGTATTCTTCAACCACTACTTTGAAAGGATATTATCCTCCATTGTCTTTCTTTTCTTCTTCCATGGGAGGTCGTTGAGGTCAGATAGGTTGATCTTGCAAAGGTTTAACCAGTTATATCCCTAACTCCTTACACACTGACCTCGTTGGGGACATTCACAGGAAAACTGAGAAAGAGTAGATGACTTTGATACCACTAATCCAAATTTATGAATGAACCAAATGAAATACATAAAACACATAGATAAAATGGAAAAAAATAAATCAATTCATTAATAACAAAGTACTAAAAATTGTTTACATGCAAAATGGAAATAAACTAGCTAAGGTGATAGTAACATATCTATGAGAAGAGATGTGGCGGCTACATGCCTTCTAAAAAGTGTTACAATGAGGCTCGAAGGACTATTTATTACTGAGAAAAAATGGAAAACCCTAAACATTCAAAAACTTAACCCTAGGAGATGAAACGCCAAAACTCTGTGGGCCTCGTTGGGGTATATTGGTACATCAACTTCCTGGGGTTGTAACTTTGTCATACGATCTCTAATTGGCACATATGATACCTTGTTAGAAATATATATCCCAAAACTAAAAATTTATAGTCCAAAACCCTGTTGTAGGCTATGGGCTTTTCCATTTTCCAAAACGGGCAAAACGACTCCGAAAGTTCAGGACCCAAAAAATTTATAAAAATAGTAAACTCAGCTACAATTAAGGAAACTGAAAGAAACAATGATGGAGGTCCAAGTGGAATAGGTGGGTGGCCACAAATATTCACCTAGAGTAGTCCTCCCCCTAGGAACAAATTGTCCCCATTGCATTGAGTGCCTCCATGAAATGGGGAAACTTTGCTAAACTTGGTCCCTAGTGAACCACTTTCCTTGGTGCAGGATTTGGCCATCTTTGAAAACCCGATATAGATGTATCTTCTACTAGCGAGTGTTCTTGATATATATTTCTATGATCTAATCAATTATGGACTATTCCATGTAGTATGGGCTTAGATATATTGGTGTGAGTTATTCTGCAATGTATGATGTATCCAATAATAGTGGAAAGTATGTCCGAAGGCGATCCACATTGAACACTAGGTGCAGGCCAAGGAATGGAGGAATTCTTAACTCAAAACAATTGTCTCCCACAACCTTGGTGATCATGTAAAGCCCAGATAAGAGTGGTATAAGATTTCGACGGGCTTTGGTAAGGTTTTCTTTCTACAAATGAAACCAAACTTTGTCGCCCACCTGAAACTTGTGTGGCACCCGATGTCGATTATGTCACTGCTTGTAGTTGGCATTGGAATTCTCTAAGGTGTCATGAACCTACTGGAGGATGTGTTGGATGTAATTAATAAACATAGTTTCTTTGTCAGCCTTAGAATTTACATGTGTGGATTATGTCTGTGTAGTCACATTAGGCATGGAGACATCAATTAGACACAATGGTTGAAATCATAAATGCATATGAAAGGGACTATGACCAATCGAGCTATGGAGAGATCTATTATAGATGTGCTGCACATAGGGAAGACTCTCATCCCAGGTTCGTGGATGCTTGGAGTTGTACATGTGGAGTATGTGCACTATTATCTTGTTGACGAACTTTGTCTGGCCATCAGTATGAGGATGGAATGTCATTATATTGGGGAGCTTGGTGTCCAATAGTGTCAAGAGGCTCAACCAAAATGTGCTCAGGAAACTGCTATCCCGATATGAGATAATGGTCTACGAGATCCAAAAATGTATCCACACTCCTTCAAAGAAGAGTTTGGAAATGTCCTCTATTATGATACTTTTCTTGCAGGCTGCCAATATAGCCATCTTAGAAAAATTGTCCACGACCAAAAATACAAATTCATTACCATGCTTGGTATAAGGGAGACCAGATAGATAGTCCATGGATATGGATTCTCATGGTTGGTTTGGAGTAGGAAAAGGATAATACAAACCTTGCTTCTTAATGGTTAGCTTAGTGATGGCACAGGCAGTGCAGGATATGATATCTTTTCCAAAATCCTATTAGGGTTTTGGCCAATAAAAGTACTTTTTTAGTATGACCACAATTTTCTCCACACCAAAGTGTCCTGCAACTCGACTATAGTGTGTCCGCAAAATTATTTTGGCACGCTTGCTTTAAGGAACACAAAGGTGGACCAGGTAGTATAATAATGCGTCCTATAGGTGGAAATTGGGAACATGCTTTCCATCCACTAGCATTTGGTGTGTGGTGGTGAAATATGGATCATTTTTGTATAGTTACAACCATACAAAGGTCTCGTGGCCACAAGAGTTGAGAAAAATAGTCAATGATGCAAGTAGGGGCCAACTGAGGCAATATGTAACATGATTGGTGCTACCCTTTTTCTATTTAATGTTCAAGTGGAATTGTTGCAGATATGTAGACCACTTCTGATGGTGATAAGGTGAAGAGGTCGGTGATCAGTGTGGATGACTATCTTCTTCCCTAGAATGTAATGTTTCCATTGTCGACAAAACTATACGATAGAATACATCTCTTTATAATAGGTGGGGTACTTCCAAATTGTTTCGGAAAGTGTCTCACTATGATATGCCACTAGATGCTTGTATTGGGTGAGGACTGTACGAATAGCATAGTAGGAAGCATCTATCTCAATTTCAAATGGCTTCCTCAAGTCTGGAAATGTGAGTACAGGTGTAGAGCAGAGGCGGTGCTTCAGCTCAATGCACATCTTCTATTGCGAATCACACCAAGAAAATTTTTATTTCGCTCGACCCTTGGTAATATGACTCAATGGCCAAGTGATATGGGAGAATCCCAACAAAAACCTCCAATAAAAATTTACAAGGCACAAAATTTGTGAAGCTATGTTAGAGTGTCCGGGGTTGGATGATCCTAAATGGCTTGTATATTAGCTAGATCCACATGCATGCCTTGATCATCTATGATGTAACCTAGATATTGGACCTAACTCATGCCAAAGGTGGATTTCTCCAAGTTGGCACACTGTTTGTGTTTTTGTAGGGTTTGAAGGACATACCGAATGTGTTGCAAGTTCTCTTCCCGAATCTTACTGAGGATGAGAATGTCATTAAGATAAACAACCATGAACGAGTTGGTGAAGGGCTGAAAGATGTCATCTATCAACCTCATAAAAGTTGCAAGGGAATTTTTTAGCCTGAAGGGTGTGAACAACCATTCAAAAAGGCCTTCCTTGGATTTGAAGGTGGTATTACATACATCTGTGGCCTCTGTTGCAACCTGCTGATAGCCAAAGTTCATATCGATCTTGCTGAAATACTTGGCCCCTTTGAGTTGGTTTAGAAGGTCATCAATCTATGGGATTAGATACGTGATCATGACAGTGAATTTTTTTAGTGCCTGATAATGAATGCATAGCCTCCATGTCCCATCCTTCTCCTATACAAGTACAATCGGGCTCCCATAGGGTGAGGAACTTGGTCGGATGTGCCCTTTTTGTAGCAAGTCCTGGATATTTCGCTTGATCTCTTCATTTTTCTTAATGGAGTGGTGATATATCAAACCGTTGGCTAGGGGTGCTCTAAGAGTTAGATTGATCAAATGCTTGACCTGAAAGTGCAAGGGTACCCCCGTGGGTGAGTAGACTATGTCCCTATATTCTTCCATGACATTATCCACCTACCTCTGTTGTGTGGAGGAACCCTTCCCAGGGGCCATGGATGTGGCTTTGATATTACCATTACTCTAAGATCGAATAAAAATGAAAACAAAATTCCTAGTATGGGAGATGATCTTACTACATTTCTTAGCAGAGATCAAAGAGATGGCGGAAGGTGGGGCTACCTCTAGTATCATGTATAGCTTATTTCCCAAAGTAATAATAATAGTATGAGGCCTAGATTCATACACAACATGATGCTTCCAAGAGTATGGTTGGCCTAATAATACATCACAAACTTTGAAGAGGAGGAACATCACACAATACCTCATCCGTGAAGGGCTTGATGCTTTAAGGAAGGTGGCACTGTTAGTTCATGCATAGATATCATCCTTGGTGAAGCCACCTGATGGTGTATGGATGCAGGTGTGGTGTGGTCAGTAGGCCTAACCACTTCACAACCTCTGCTGAAATGAGGTTCTTTTGGCTCCCACTATTGAAAATGAATTTTAGCATAGAACCCTTCACCCAAAGCTGTGAGTGGAAAAGACTCTCCCCCTCCTCTGGATATTTGGGCTCAATATTCTAGAACTTGGTGGTGGAAACGATGGTGGTGGGCTCCACATCAATAATTTGCTTCCATTTGTCATTCCCCTTGTCAAGTTTTGACTCAGATTCAGATCATGCATCTAAATTTGAAGCCTTCAGTTCAACCACTAGTGACTGCTTGGGTCAACACTCACTTTTTTTGTGAGTGGGGCTCTTATGGAATTCACACCACTTTCATGTGCCTTTACTTGTCTTTTTAGTGTTGTTTTTTGCTTACGGCTTAAGTGGGTTGTCCTGGGTCACCCCATATTGGATTTTTCCCTTGTTCAATGATTTTAGGGTGCTCTTTACCTACTTCTGATTCACAAATCCAAATTCATGCTTATTTTGTTTAAATTTTTGTTCAATATTAGCAGCATGTCGGTATGCTGCACCAAGTGAGGAGATGTACAAGAACTCTTTTCTTCATGAAAAAATTTGTGCAGACAACCATAATACTTGAGCACCATATTTCGCTCAGAGTCTTAGATACCGAAATTTGTGCGTACAGTATGAAAAATATTTGTGAACTCATGCACATCTTGGTCCCTTTGTTTTCGTAGTGTGGTCCCAGTGTATGTACTTGTCCTCATAGCTCCCCACATGGTAATACTATTCCTGAACAATGCCTTTGATTTGAACTTAGACATGAACACAACATAATACAAATATAACCATAAACACATATATTAAGCACAAATAACACCACATTTCATTAATATCAAAGAGCTAAAACATGCTTACAAACATAATGGAAATAAACTAGATCGGGCGATGGTAGCTTACCTCGGAGAAGATATGTGGTAGCTACATGCCTATGAAATGTGTTAAAATGAAGCTCACTGGCATTTTTATATTGAAGAAAAATGGTAAACCATAAACATCGAAAAACCTAGCCCTAGGAGATGAAGCATGGGCCTCGTTGGGGTAAGTTGGAACGTCAAATTCCCGGGGTCTTAACTTTGGCATATGATCTCCGTTTGGCTATCAAAATACCTCCTTTCGAAGATCTTGAAGAGGAGGTTGAAAAAAATTGAAATAATGGTTTGATACTTTTTTGGTATCTGTGTTTTCCCTAAAAAATGTCTTTTAGTACTTGAAAATGACTCCAAAATTTTATGACCCAAAAAAGTGCCAAAAATAATAAATTGTGCTACTATTAAGGAAAATGGAAAATTGAAAGAAACAATGGTGGGGGTCCAAGTGGAATAGGTGGTTGGCTACCAATATCCACCTAGATTAGTTTTTCCCCTTTAGGAAGCAATGGTCCCCATTTCATTGAGTGCCTCCATGAGATGGGGAAACGTCTACTGAACTTGGTCCCTTGTGAGCCACTTGCCTTGGTGTAGGAGTTGGTCAAATTTGACAACCTAATAAAGTTGGATATTTTGTTAGCAAGTGTTCTTGATATAAATTTCCATGATTCGATCAGTGGTGGCATGTTCCATGCAGTTTGGCTTTAACTCTGTTGGTGTGATTTGTTCTACAATGTCAGATGTATCCATTAATGGTGGAAAGTATGGCTGAAGGCAATCCACGTTGAACGTTGGGTGCAAGCCAAGGAGTAGTGGAATTATGAGCTTGAAATAATTGTCCCCTACAGCCTTGGTGATGGTGTATGGTCCATATCAAAGCAACCAGAGCTTATGGTGGGGCCCAACGAGGCACTCCTTATGAAAATGTAGCCAAACTTTTCCTCCCACTCGAAACTTGTGTGGAATCTGATGTTGATCATGTTGCTGATTTTACTTAGCATTGGCTTTGTCCAATATGTCATGGACCTACTGGTGGATGTGTTGGATTCACTTTGTGAAGCTGTTAGCCCTGTTGGTTTCAGAATAGACATGGGCCAAAGCTTCCTCAGTGTCTACAAATAGTATGGCCACTTCAATGGGACATAGTGGTTGGAATCCCAACCCCACCTTAAAGGGGTTGTGTCCAGTTGAGCTATGGAGAGCTATTTTGTAGTTGTGCTGGACATAAGGGAGGCTTTCATCCCATGTGTGAGGATGCTTCAAGTTGTACATGCGTAGAATGTGTATGATCATCCTATTGATGACCTCTATTTGGCCATTATTTTGGGGGTGGAAATTCGTGGAATTAGTGAGATTGGTATCCAGCATTGACCAGAGACTTGACCAAAATATACTCAGGAACATGTTATATCGATTTGAGATAATGGAATGTGGGATACCAAAGTGTACCCACACTCGTTCAAAGAATATATTAGTAGTGGCTTCTGATATGATACTCTTATTGTAGGGTGCCAAAATTTCCATCTTAGATAATCTATTGATGACAACAAAACACAGTCATTTCCATGCTTAGTCGAAAGGAGGCCCAACATGTAATCCATGGATATGGACTCCCAAGATCGACTAGGAATGGGCAGAGGAGTATATAGGCCTTGCTTCTTGTTGATTGGTTTGGAAATGGTGCAAGTAGTGCAGGATCTAATGTACTTCCCGACATCATGTCGAAGGTATGACCAAGAAAAATACTTCTATAGCACTGCCATTGTTTTCTCTACTACGAAGTTTCCAACGACCCGACTATAGTGCGCCTCCCAAATCATCTTGGAATTCTCACTTGAAGGAACACAAAGGTGTCCTAGGTGACATATGTAGAAATTTAAACAATACTGTAATGTATTACTCAACTCTCCTGATCTAACAATTATATCCACTGTTAAATACATAATCCTTCTACTTAATTCTTTGTGGAAATTGAATCACCAATTACAAACACATGAAAAATCAATTTCACATACCAAGATGTTTTTACTGGGAAAAATTAAAGCTAAAAACCCGACTATAATATATTATGTATATCATGGATCATGAAACAATCTAATACAAATCTCTAGCTCCAAGAGCTCTCAATACAATATACAATCGTCTCACACTGTCATACAAAAATTGGTTCACACATGCACCAATTTACTGCCTCTTGACAGCCTGTAATCCTTGATGGTCAAGAACCTCTGAATGATTTCGATATGTCCAGCCTTGACTACACAATCCTCATAAGCATCTCCAATGTTTGTGTGGTTTCATTGAATGCACCACTATAGTCACAACTGATAGTCAACCATACCCTTTCACCTATCTCTCAACTGGGTCTCCACTGGATTTGACATGTATGTAGTTAACAATAGTATTTCTTCAGTTGCATGTGGGATCACTCCATGTGAATTAATTTAATATTTAATTCATTGATCTCTCACTAGTGTATCTTTAGTTACAACCAGTTACAACTAGCACAACTGAGTTTAACTCACTTAACTGAGTTAAACTAAATAACAACTCACATAACAATACATCCAACTCTGTTACAACTTTGTATCACTCAGTTACAACAAAGTCCTTTGCATGGTCCACCAACCAACCACTTCAACTTGAAATCCACTTAGATAACTGATTTTCCACTTCAGTTAACTAGTTCCAAGTGCTCATTGAAAATAGATAATTATTTATTGTCTAATTTTGTTGGCATTAATAAAACTACATGCATTTGACTAGACATACCCATCAAACAACTCATTATTGTATCTAAAACCAGAGTGCCCATCCATCCATCTAATTTTCTCAACCATCAACAGATTTCTACTGTGCAAGACTTGATCCACCTCAAAAAATAGACATCACCTGCAATATCTTAGTAAGTCACAACCTAGTGTAGGTGCTTATTTTTCACTAGGATCAAGGATGATGTTTCCGGATGCGAATTTCACGATTTCTTGTTGCAATCTTCAACACTACCTCTCAACAAGAAAGGAATGTTTCTGCATGCGACATGAAACTCCATGCATTCGCCCTGCAACCTTTGCATGAAACACTTCCGAAACTGAATAGACTCCAAACAATTGAATCAGTATAATGCATCTGTCATCAAAGTCTTATGACTTCTACTTAGCTATTGCACATGTCTTCAGGAACCTCTGTGATGTTGAACTCTGCACCCATGCACTCTACACTTGCTTTCAACTTTGATCCGCTCTCTAGTATCCGACACTGTCACTTTGATCTAACTGCATCAATCCAAATGATCCTGCTACTGCTGTACTATGGGCTCCTCATAGCTAGGCTAAATTCATGAGATCCACACCATATTAATGAATCCTGCCTAAAAATATCTTCTTGGGATTATCCATGCATGTCGCCCCACCTCTCACCTGGTGGTATAACCGCATGCACTCCCTCTTCCCATCTGGCTCGAAATTTCTCTACATGAGTGGTTTCTCCCACTCCATGATCCTCATCTTGTGGCTACTCCACACCTTGAGGTTCAATCTTACTGCAAATCCTGCTCCCTCTCAAGCGTCAATTGCATGGATTTATCACACTTCCCAATAGTAGGAAGCTCAGTATAAATCCCATCTACTTCAAGTCTATAGAGATTCTTAACTCAAATCCCAACCTTCTTGGCTTGCTCTGTTGCTTTGTGTTGCAGGAAAACTTTTCCTTCACTAAAGACAACATCATAGCCTTTATCCTCTAACATTGCGACCGAGAGTAAATTTTTCTTTAAACTAGGAACATGCATAACATATTTTAAATGAAAGAGTTTACCTAACACCCTTTGAAAGGTAATGGTACCAATTCCGGTCGTACTGTATCGTCCATCGTTTCCCAACTCAATATTCATCTAGAGATCTTTCTCCTTCAATTTTCTCATCTCCCGTCATGTGAAAGGAAGCACCACTATCAAAGTACCACCCTGATCCCAATGCACTAGAAACCATGCATGCAATCAATTAGAAGTCAAGCCCAAATTACGAGGCAAGATCCTCACCAGCTGCAGCTCCAACATCCATATTTTTCTTCTTCTTATGTGGACAATTTGTGGCAATATGTCCATACTCGTGACATTGAAAACACTTCACTTTGGACATGTTTTTCTCCTTGCCATCTTCACCGGCCTTAGATTTAGAATGGAATTTCTTCCCCTTCTTCTTCTTCACCTTGGCAACCAAATTACAATCCTCTTCATCATCATGCATTGATGAAGAGCCATCTCTGGTGCTCTGCTTGAACTCCTCCTGCACTAGATCCGACCATAGTCGTTCCCAATCCGACAGTTTTTCCGTCCGTTGACAAAGTCCTGATAACTGTGCCAACTCTTAGGAAGTCCCAAGTGAGCCAAAATCACCAAATCATCATCATCAACACTTACTCCTACACTCCCAAGCTCATCCCTACATTGGAAAAACTTTGTTAAGTATACCGGAATAGTCTCGTTCTTCTGCATCTTGATTTTTTCGAGTTTATCCTTCAGCGCCAATTTCATATGGTCGCTGCTGCTTTGGAAAAGATCTGTCAAAGCCTTCCACATTGCAAATGGAGTGGATTTTCCATGAATTCTTGAGACAATGTGGTCTCTCACACCTTCCAACATAATCCTCCTCATCCTTGCTACTTTCTTTTGCCAAGCATCAAGTACTGCAACATATGTCGAAGTAAGCTTAGGAACATATCTGTAGATGAATTCCTTCAAGCCATTATCTTCAAGCATTGACTCCATCCTGTCCTTCCATGCAATTTATTTTGAGATACCCTTGAGTGCATACTCTAATTTAAAACCATTGAAAGCCATTTCGATGTTTACTCAAGTGTCACACCAAGAAATTATTGTAGCAATTTCGAATTGTTTCCACCAACAAAACTTAGCTACTACTTCAATATTGCAATATTTTATGATTAACACTGCTCTGATACCATGTAGAAATTTAAAAAATACTATAATGTATTAACAGACTCTCCTGATCTAACAATTATATCTACTGTTAAATACATAATCCTTCTACTTAATTCTTTGCAGAAATTAAATTGTTAATTGCAAACAGATGAAGAAAAACCAATTGCACATACCAAGATGTTTTTACCAGGAAATCTTGAAGCTAAAAGACACAGCTATCATATATTATGTATATCATGGATCATGAAACAATCTCATACAAAGCTCTAGCTCCAAGAGCTCTCAGTACAATATACAATTGTCTCACACTGTGATACAAAAATTGGTTCACACATGCACCGATTTACTGCCTCCTGAAAATTTGCCTCCACTGCGCAATCCCTGATGGTCAAGAAACTCTGAATGATTTCGATATGGCCCGCCTTGACTGCAAAATCCCCATAAGCATATCTAATGTGTGTGTGGTTGCATTGAATGCACCACTATAGTCACAAGTGACAGTCAACCAAACCCTTTCACCTATCTCTCAACTGGGTCTCCACTGGATCTGACATGCATGTAGTTAAAAATAGTATTTCTTCAGTTGCATGTGAGAACACTCCATGTGAATTAATTTAATATTTAATTCACTGATCTCTCACTAGTGTATCTTTATTTACAACCAGTTACAACTAGCACAACTGAGTTTAACTCACTTAACTGAGTTAAACTAAATAACAATTCACATAACTACACATCCAACTCTGTTACAACTTTGTGTCACTCAGTTAGAATGAAGTCCTCTGCATGGTCCACCAACCAACCACTTCAACTTGAAATCCACTTAGCTAACTGCTTTTCCACTTCAGTTAACTAGTTCCAAGTGCTCATTGAAAATAGATAATTATTTGTTGTCTAATTTTTGTTAAGGGCTTAACAAAAATCGACATGCATTCTAATTTTAGACATGCATTCCACGAAACAGCTTCGCACATGCATTCCAAACTTAGACGCCCATCCATCCATATAGTTTTCTCAACCATCTATAAATAGATTACTACTAAAAATATACTTTGATCCAAATTTTAAAAATAGACATATCACCTAAAAATAGCTTGTGTGGGCCACACCTAGTGTAGGTGCTTATTTTTCACTAGGATCAAGGATGATGTTTCCGGATGCGAATTTCACTGTTTCTTGTTGCAATCTTCAACAACATAATAGTGTATCCTGGAGGTGAAAATTTGGAACTTTCTTGTCTTCTAGGAGTGTCTGGTATGAGTTTATGAATTATAGATCACTTTTGTACAGATGCGGCCACTTTGAAGTCTCGTGCCCATAAGAGTTGAGCACAGTGGTCAGCGCCATGACCAGTGGTCGGCTAAGGTAGTCTGCAACATTATTGGTGTTGCCCTTCTTGAAATTGATGTTCAAGTGGAACTGTTGCAGGTATGTGGACCATGTATGATGGCGATCATTTTACAACTTCCCCTATGTCTGTATGAATTGTAGGGGTCAATGGTTTGTATGGATGACCGTTTCCTTCCCCAAAAAGTAATATTTCCATTGTCGGCAGGCCTGCACAATAGAATACATATATTTGTCATAGGTGGGATACTTTCGAATTGTATCTGAAAGTGTCTCACTATGATATTCCATTGGATGCGCCTATTGAGTAATAACTGCACTGATAGTATAGTAGAAAGAATTTGCATCGAGCTCAAATGGTTGCTGCAGGCCTGGTTGTAATATTCCCAAATGGGAAAAGCAGGAATATAGTGCATAAACATGGAAATAGTAGTGAATATCAATGCATAAATATGAGAGACCAATATGGGGCTTCTTTATTAATCATAACAACAACAAACACATACAAAATAATGGGGCCCAAACCATACAACATGAATCAACAAGCCTCCAATAGAGTAGATCCCTCAAGAATGAGGTGCTGCTACTATACTAAAATGCTGAAAGACTGCTACAACGTAGTCATAAGAGAACTGATACAACAAATGAACATACAAAAGATCTGATGGCTGATATATGCATCAAGAGATAATATACAATGAGGATCAAGGCTCTATACAACCTCCAACAAAGAACCCAAGAGGGTTTTCAAAAATACACCAATATACAATAAATGAATCAAAGCCCTAGGGCTAAAGATTCACTGTAACAACACAGCTGGAAATATGTGGCTAATATTATGTATCAAAGAATATAGCTTCCTCCAATAGACTCTCCAGATGAAAGGTTGATCCCTTCACTGGAAAAACTTCTCCCCAAATGGTGTACTGAAACCACCCCTGCAATTCCTCCATAAAATAGCGCAGTCCAAGACTAAAACTGTGATGTAGGGGGAAATAATAGTGTGGTCTGGTGCCAAATTCTGCAATAAGGCTCAAGGGCCTTCCTTACTAGCCTCCCAATGGAAGGAAACCTTCCTCCTCTAAAATCTAGATTAGAAATCACCCAAATGTATTCTCCACTGCTGGAACCTGCAACACATCACAACCCTCTACAGAAACTGCGTTGTATATGAATATGGAGATTTGCTTGTTGTCGGAATGTGGGAATGTAGTGCAATCACTTCTCTTGAGTAGGCACTCGAAGTCCCCCGAGGATGAATGTGGGATTCCAACTCGAGAACACCCTGTGTTAATCAACACTGCAGTCTTAGCTAAACAACTAAAGAGAGAAAACAAGTCTTAACAGACCATATCAAAATAATAATCTCAAAGATGCTCACAATGGCTACCATCCCCTTCCTTATATTCTTGGTGAGATTCCTCACCCTTGGACCCACTCATTAAAGGCACTACTTCCATGCAAAGGACCCCCCTCCAAAACTGAGCTTTCCCTCCTTGAATGTTCACTACTTCCATACAAGCGCTGTTGATTTGGTCAAATTTGACCCAGTCCACATGCTTCATCCCTTGTTCACACATAGGGGAGATTTATCCAGCTCATTTGATGCCCTCCATTCACATTTGGAGTGGTTTTATTCCTACTAAGGAGATTTATGGGTCTCCCTACCCTCTTATTCTTCTAACTAAGAAGCAAAATCAAAATTTAATATTCCAATTAGCTGCATGCTAATTTAGGAATATTACAATCTTCCCCTCTCAAATGTTGCTTGTCCCCAAGAAAATGCAAGGATAGATCTGAAAAATGTAGGGAACCTTCATTCCCACGTGAAGCTCCAACCTCCAAGCTATCATCCATATAAAATGAATCACCTTCCATAATGGTAATTCATAGAAAAAATCCCCCCGCATGCTCATGAGAGGCTCCTCCCAAAGGCTGAAGTCAACCATATGGCTCACCTCATAAGGAAACAAGTGATATAATGTAGCAGCCATATAATGTCCCATGCTCCTCCTAAAGCATGAAGAAGTGTGGGAAATTTCATTCCCAATGGACACATCCAACCCATGTGTCTTTCCTCCAATCATGTCCCCAACAATGATAAGAGCATCATCAACATATGGGACCATAATCAATGTCATGCTAGCTGCCATGTGTAGTATTGGAGAAGTGAAATGGTCCCTCAAGTGCAACCAACGCAGTTTTACTCCTAACTGCATCAGAATATGGCATGATGAGTGGTTTCCCAACCACTTGCTTGCTGCCCCAATCTTCTCACATGCTTGGAGAAGGTGTATGATGTATGGTGTAAATTGAGCACACCTTGAATAAGATATCATCTCCCCAAGATCTCCTAGGGAGTGGCCATCATCAATTTTGCTTATGGCCTCAAGTAGGCCATGAAGTCTAGAAGGAAGAGTGGCCCCTATTGGAGAAATTCCCTGCACATGAATGGTAAGGAAATGAAAGTACATAGTAAATGAATCATGATGTACAGAAATACAATTTTTACCATGTACTTGGTTCAAGCTAGTAAGGTGGCTCATAGATGGGCCTCCTCTCACTCCCAATGAGAAAGGAAGTGGCTATGATAACTATACCAAAGAGTTATGTCTCTCTTCATCCTTCAGACAATTTGTGCATCTCCTCATATGGTGGTGCATCTCCTCTTTGAAGCCTTCCCAAATGAATCCCTCCAGGATAGTATGGTATGCTCTTATAAAACTGGTGGGTTTAGAGAGAAAATCCTCATATGATTCATGTAGTAGCTTATCATTGAGCTTAGAAGCTCTAGTCAATAGGATTCTACTCTGAAAATAGATGACCCATCTCTCACTTTATATCTCCCATATAATAACTTGCCATCAAGCACTCTGCATGAAAAGAGATCCTTGGAATATTCCACTAATCGCTGGGATCTCCAATATGGGTCAATACTGAATAATGACAATGCTACTAATTTATCATGTAAAGCACCTGTCATGTTGCTACTCTCTTCTTTGACATCTCCCATGCCAAAGTCATACATCGGGATGCTGCAATCTTGCCTTTGATGTTCCTCCTGTAGCTACTCATGCTCTAGTGAAGGTGGAAGTTTTTTGGAGGCTAGCCTTCCATGGGAAGCTATCACCTATAAAAACGTTTATGAGTTTGGCCAATGCAAGCATGAGTGGCCACCAACCTCTACCATATGTGGAAGATCCCTCCCAATGTGGAAGTATCTTCTGATTCTCCAAAGCCATGGAGTGGTATCCTTGCACCCTGATGGTGCAATTTATCCCTGAAACATCTTCTCTCAGCACAAGATGTTTTGTGAGAGTGGGTGATAATGATATTTGGAGAATGTCTCCCTCCTCCTTGAGCCTACCCAAGACTCTCTGTGTTGTGTCAATTCTTCCCAAGGTTTTCCCCTCTCTGGGATCTATGAGTGGTGCCACCTGATGTGAGGCATCTCTCATCAACTCCTGATCTGGTGGTCTCCCATGTGGAATACCTCCATGTAATGAGACATCAATGTCAAGAGTAGAATGCATATATGATTGGACTACTTTTTCCCTGCTCTCACTGCGCAAATCAGTCTGCCTCTTTTGTGCATCAACCTTCTGAAATAGATAGGGGTGTGTACTCCTAATCACCTGATGTTGGCCATCTTCCCTATCTTCTTCTTTAATCTACAAGGTCTCACAATCTATCATCAATGGCACATGAGGCTCATGGATTGTGCCTTGTTCTCCGCATATGAGATCCTTTGGAACTTCTTGCAAGGATACAAGAACTCCTCTCATTGGAGCAATTTCTCCATCTTCCTCTCCATGAGGTACTAGATCTTATCCTGATGTGACATCATTGTTACCTCTTGCCTACTCTTCCCCTTCATCATGAATGGAGGTTACCTCATCATGATTAAGAGGCTCTTTGTTTTGATCCTCTTTTAAAAAAGAGATCTCCATGTATTCCTTTTGAGAAGAGAGCTCTTCTTGAAGTGGGGATCTTGGCTCTAGCAAGGTATTCTGCAAGTTTTTAACCCCCTCAATAGCATTATGGAATGGATTTGGGTTTATGGATCCTTCCAAATCATGCAAAGGTTTTGTTTTTTTAGGTTTGGATAGCTCAAGCATGTTTCAGAATGTTTTACATCAAATATTTTCACTAACCTCCTAGTGAACTTTGCATAAGTAGATACATTTAATTGATTCAAGGAAGAAGTTTCATAAAACCACCAGTCATAAACCTTACCTTCAATATGCAGTGATGCTGCTCTAATGGCTTCATCTTTTGAAACTTGGTGCTGCTGCAAATAGGTGTTTAGATTCTTCACCCAAGCCTTAACTGTACATTTAGGCAACCCATCAAAAGTTGGTAGAAAGAATCTACCCAAGTCATGCTGCTTGCACCTCTTGCTTCTATTGTGATTGCTAAGTCTTATATTCTCCTTGATCTGCAAAACCCTTGGAATTTTAGATAATATTTGAACCTATTAGATTGAGATTCATACTCTTGAAGATAATCACCAAGAGTATCCTCCTTTGGTACATATCCTTCCTCCATATCTCTTGCTATGAATATAGGCATGGTAGAGCGTTGTGGATCTAATTGTGTGGCAGAATTCTCACACCCATAATATGAAGAACTAGATATTTCTTCATATGAAAATATTTTTGAGGGATCTTCATGTCTTTCCTTCCTCATTCCCTTGATTTCTCTATTAAGCTCATGCTTAGTTTGGAGAAGAAGTTCTGAAAACTTCTTTCCCTCCATTTCTCCAAATAATGGAGACTTACCTTTGTCTCTTCTGTGATTCTTCTCTTTTCTGTGAGAAGCTTCTTCTTCTTCTGATAACATAGATGCAATGTATTCACAGGCTGAGCCAATAATATGTTCTGATACCACTGTAATATTACCAAATGGGAAAAGCAGGAATATAGTGCATAAACATGGAAATAGCATTGAAGATCAATGCATAAATATGAGAGACCAATATGGGGCTTCTTTATTAATCATAAAAATGACAAACATAAAAAAAATAATGGGGCCCAAACCATATGCCATGAATCAACAAGCATCCAATAGATAGATCCCTCAATAATGAGGTGCTGATACTATACCAAAATGCTGGAAGACTGCTACAACGCAGTCATAAGAGCACTTCTACAAAAAATGAGCATACAAAATATGTGATGGTTGATATATGCCTCAATAGATAATATAAAATGAGGATCAAGGCTCTATACAACCCCCAACAAAGAACCCAAGAGGGTTTTCAGAAATACACCAATATACAAGAAATGAATCAAATCCCTAGGGCTGAAGATTCATTGCAACAATACAACTGGAAAGGTGTGGTTGATTTGATGTAGCAAAGAATATAGCCTCCTCCAATAGACTCTCCAGATGAAAGGCTGATTACTTCACTGGAAACCTTCTCCCCAAATGGTGTACTGAAACCACCCCTGCAACTCCTCCCTAAAATAACGCAGTCCAAGAATGAAACTGCGTTGTAGGGGAAAATAATAGTGTGGCCTGGTGCCAAATGATGCAATAAGGCTCAAGGGACTTCCTTACTAGCCTCCCAAAGGAAGGAAACCTTCCTCCACTGAAATCTAGATCAGAAATCACCCAAATGTATTCTCCACAGCTGCAACCTGCAACACATCACAACCCTCTGCAGAAACTGCACTGTAGGTGAAAGATGGAGCTTGGCCTGCTGCCAGAATGTGGAAATTTAGTGCAATCACTTATCCCGAGTAGGAAATCGAAGTCCCCCGAGGATGAAGGTGGGATTCTCGCTCGGGAACACCCTGTGCTAAACAACACTGCAGTTTTAGCTAAAAAGCCTAAGAGAGAAAACAAGTCTTAACATACCATATAAAAATAATAATCTCAAACATGCTCACAATGGCTGCCATCCCCTTCCTTATATTCTTGGTGAGATTCCTCACCCTTTGCCCCACTCCTTAAAGGAACTACTTCCATGCAAATGATCTCCCTCCAAAACTACGTTGTCCCTCATTGAATGTCCATTACTTCCATACGAACACTATTGATTTGGTCAAAGTTGACCCGGTCCACATGCTTCATCCCCTGTCCACACATAGGGGAGCTTTATCCAACTCATTTGATGCCATCCATTCACATTTGGAGTGGTTTTATTACTACTAAGGAGATTTATGGGTCTCCCTAATCTCTTATTCTTCTAAATAAGAAGCAAAATCAAAATTTAATATTCCAATTAATTGCATGCTAATTTAGGAATATTACACTGGTAATGTAAGCACTAGTGCAGAGCAAAGGTGATGCTTCAAATTAGAAAACACCTTTTTTTTGGATTCAGACCAAAATAATTTTGCTTTCGCTCTGCCCATGGTGACTTGGGTCAAAGGCCAAGTGATATAAGAGAACCCAAACATGAACCTGCGGTAGAAATTGGCAAGAACCAGAAATATGCAAAACTTTGTTAGCGTGGTTGGGGCTGGCCAATCCCGAATGACATGTATCTTGGCTGTGTCCACATGCATACCCTTCTCATCAATGATGTACCACAGATATGGAACCTGGGTCATACCAAAAGTCCATTTCTCCAAATTGGCACACAACCTGTGTTGTCGTAGAGTTTTGAGGACTTATCAAATATGGCGGATGTGATCTTCCCAACTCTAGCTGAAGATCATTATGTCATCCAGATACACCACCACAAATGAGTTGGTGAAGGGTAAGAATATGTTGTCCATTGGCCTCATGAAGGTTGTGGGGGAATTCTTCAACCCAAAAGGCATGACCATCCATTCGAAAAGGCCATCCTTGGATTTGAAGGTAGTATTCCACACATCAGAGGGTTCGATTGGTACCTCGTGATACCTAGACTTCAAGTCGATCTTGCTAAAATATTTATCCCCCTTGAGCTAGTCCAAAATATCATAAATCCAAGGGATTGGATACTCGTTATAGATAATGATATTCTTCAGCACATGATAATCAATATTGAGTCTCCATGTCCCGTCCTTCTTCTATACCAACATGATCAGGATCCCACAGGGTGATGAACTTGACTTGATTTTCCCTCTATGCAACGAATCCCGAATCTGCCTCTTGATTTCACCATTGTACAAAATAAAGCATCGATAGATCGGTCCATTGGGAAGTGATGCACCTGAGGTCATATCAATTTGGTGCTTGACCTGAAAGTGTAGAGGTACCCCTGTGGGTGAGGTGCATATGTCCCTATACTCCTCCATGACCTTTTCCATCTGTTCCTGCCGTGTGGAGGAGCCCTGTCTAGAGATCGTGGCCATAATATTCTTCTTTCACTGAGATCAAATCATAAGGAAAATAAATTTCATGGTCTGGGAAATGATCCTATTGCATTTCTCAACAGTGATAAAATAGATAGCATTAGGCGATGCTACTCCTAGTATCCTATCCAAATTATTTCCCAAAGTAATAATAACAGTGCAAGGCTTAGAATCATACACAACATGTCGCTTCCACAAGTATGGTTGGCCTAATAATACATCAATAACTTCAAGATGAGAAACATCACACAATACATCATCTGTGAAGGGCTTGATTTTGCAGGGAAGGAGACACTTCTTGCTGACGTAGAGATATTGTCCTTGATGAAGCCACACGGTGGTGTATGGCTGTGGGTGTTCTGTGGTCGGTAGTTCCAGCCGCTTCATGACTTATGCTGAAATGAGGCACGTTTGGCTTCTGTTGTCGACAATGAACTGCAATAGATAAACCTTCACCCACATCTGGGAGTGGAAGCATAATAAGTAGTGAAAGATATGATGTACTTCCCAACATCACGTCGAAGGTTTGACCAATAAAAATACTTCAATAGCACTGCCACTGTTTTCTATACTCTAAAGTGTCCAACGACCCGACTGTAGTGCACCTCCAAAATCATTTTGGCACGCTTGCTTGAAGGAACACAGAGGTGTCCTACGTGACATAACATTGTATCCTAGAGGTGAAAATTTGGAACTATCTTGCATTCAAAGAGTGTCTAGTATGTGTTGCCTAATTTTGGAACGCTCTTGTATAGATGTGGCCACTCTGAAGTCTCATGCCCACAAGAGTCGAGCAAAATGGTTAACACCATGAATGGTGGACAACTAAGGAAGTCTGCAACATTATTGGTGTTTCCCTTATTATACTTGATGTTCAAGTGGATCTATTGCAGGTATGTGGACCCTTTCTTATGGTGATCATTTTGCAACTTCCCTTGTGTCTGTATGAAATGCAGGGGTAGATGGTCTGTATGGATGACCATTTCCTTACCCAGAATGTAATGATTCCATTGTTGGTAGGCCTACATAATGGAATAAATATATTTTTCATAGGTGGGATAATTTCAGACTTTTTTTTTATAGTGTCTCACTATGATATTCCACTGGATGCCCCTGCTGAGTAAGAACTACACCAATAGCATAATTAGAAGCATCTGTCTAGATCTCAATGGTTGATTCAGGTCTAGTAATGTGATCACTGATGCAGAGAAGAGGTGATGCTTCAACTTAGAAAAAACCTTTTGTTTGGATTCATACCAAAATAATTTTGATTTCACTCCACCCTTGGAGACTTAGATCAAAGGCCTAGTGATACAATAGAACCCCAACACGAACCTGCTATAGAAATTGGCAAGACCAAAAAAGTTGCAGAGCTCTGTTAGCATGTTTGGGGTTGGCCAATCTAAAGTGACTTGTATCTTGGTTGGGTCCACATGCACACCCTTCTCATCAATGATGCACCATAGATATTGAACTTGGGTCATACCAAAAGTGCATTTCTCCAAATTGGCACACAAATAATGTCGTCGCGGAGTTTGGAGGACTTGTCGAATATGGCGGAGGTGCTCTTCCAAACTCTGGATGAAGATCAAGATGTCATCAAAGTACACCACCACGAATGAGTTGGTGAAGGGTCACAAGATGTTTTCCATCAGCCTCATGAAGGTTGCGGACGCATTCGTCAACCCGAAAGGAATGACACACTATTCGAAAAGGCCCTCCTTGGATTTGAAGGCAGTATTCTACACATCGAAGGGTTTTATTGGTACATCGTGATACCCGAACTTCAAGTATATCTTTCTGAAATATTTGGCCCCCTTGAGTTGGTCCAAAAGGTCATCAATCCATAGGATTAGATACCTATTACAGAAAATGATCCTCTTCAGTGCCTGATAGTCAATACATAGTCTCCAGGTCCCATACTTCTTCTGTACCAACATGATCGGGCTCCCACAAAGTGATGACCTTGTCCTGATGTGCCCTTTCTGTAACAAATGCTGATTCTGCCTCTTGATTTCATTGTTCTATAGAATAGAGCATCGATATATTGTTCCATTGGGCAACGATGCACCTGGGGTAAAATCAATGGGGTGCTTGACCTGAAAATGTAGAGGTACCCATGTGGGTGAGGTGAAGATGTCCCTGTACTCCTCCATGAACTTTTCCATATTATACTATAATGCGGAGGAGCCCTATCTAGAGGACGTTGCCACAATATTATTCTTTCCCCAATGGAGAATAATAAGGAAAGAAAATTTCCCGGTATGGGAAAAGATCTTACTGCATTTCTTTGTAGTGATCAAAGAGATAACGATTGATGGTGCTACCTTCGGTATCCTGTACAACTTATTGCCCAAAGTATTAATAACAGTGAGAGGCTTAGAATCATACACAACATGCCACTTCCACAAGTATGGTTGGACTAATAATACATCACAAATTTCGAGAGGAGCAACATCACACAGTACCTCATCTGTGAAGGGCTTGATGTTGTAGGGAAGGTGACACTGCTCACTGATGTAGATATCTTGTCCTTTATGAAAACACCCGATGGCATACAGTTGCATGTGTGTTGTGGTCGATAGGCCCAGCCTCTTCATGACCTTCACTGAAATGATGTTCTTTTGGCTTTCGTTGTTGAAAATTAACTAAAACGGAGAACCCTTCACCCACATCTAGGAGTGGAAGAGGTGCTCCCCCTCCTCTGGATCTTCAAGCTCATCCTTCTGGATATTGGTGGTGGTAATGGTGGCATTGGGATCCATGTTAATAAGCTTCTTCCCTTTTTCAATCCCCTTGTTGGGTTCTGACTCAGAGTCAGACCATGCATCCAATTCAGAAACCTTTAGCTCAGCCACCAATGACTGCTTTTCCTGACACTCGTGTTGTGAGTGGGGCTCTTATGGAAATCACACCACTCTCCCATGTCCTTCTTTGTATTAGTGGTGTTGTTATTTTCTTGAAAATTCGGTGGTTATCCTGGGTCACCCCGCCTTGGCTTTTTCCTTTGTTATGTGGTTTGGGGATGCCTTTCCCTTGCTTCAGATTCACAGATCCAAAGTCTCGCCTCTTATGTTTAAATCTTCACTCGATATTGGTAGCATATCGGTATGCTGCACCAAATGAGGATATGTTGAGGAAATCCATTTCATCCTGAATATATCTATGCAAACAACTGCGGTACTTAAGCACCAGATGTTTCTTTGAATCTTTGATACCCAACTTTTTGCGCAGGGTATGGAATAGATTCGTCAGCTCATGCACATCTTCATCCCTTTTTTGCAGTAGCGTAGTCCATTGTATGTACTTGTCATCATAGCTCCCACGGGGCAATATTTTTCCTTAATGGCATCTCATAAATAATTCCAAGTGGGTTCTGCTGAAAACAATGAGGGTTATCTCTCGTCCCTCTGTTCATAGTAGGTGTCCCACCGGTCTTTGACATGGGGGGCGACTTTGAGGACCGCAAAAGTAATATTTTCCCTATTGAAAAAATCATGAACTAAAAAATATCCCTCCAACAGATATAACCATATATCTACGATGTCTTCATCTATCTGGCCTTCAAATATGTAAATGTCAAAGTCTACTGGGAAAATTTTAAGGATGCAATTTTTTGTTAAAGTTTAGCAACCTTGGCGAATCTTACTAGTCCCTAATATTCAAATTTTAAAATATTTGAAGATAATTTTGTAAAAATGTTTATATTTCTAATTATCTAATATTAGAAAATATATAATATTGGCGATTTTCAAGGTAAAATAATTTTATACTAAAAAATTTGGGAGAATTCATTTTTAGAAAAATGGAAATTGGCGAATTTTTTTTTTGGAAAAAACATGGAATATTAGCCCACCTGCGAATATTAGCCCCTAAAAATTTCCATAGGACTCTGACTCAAAGTTGACTTGTACCTTGAAGGGAGTGGTGCCTACAGAGTGATTTTTGGACAAATATGCATCACCTGTGGTCATTCACCGAAGGATCTAGTAAAAGTTGTCCATCATCATGTTCCTATGTCGCTCGAAGGATTGTTCGAGCAATATTTTTAAAGGATGTCTTGTTCCATCATATTTATTTTCTTCTGCCATGGTAGGTTGTCGGGGTTTGTGAGGTTACTCTTGCAAAGGTTCCACTAGTTCAATCCCTAACTCCTTATACCTTGACCTCATTAGGGACATGAAAATAAAAACAGAGAAAGAGCATACCACTCTGATACCACTAATCCAAACTTAGACAAGAACACAACAAAATAAAAATACAACCATAAACACAGAGATGCAGCAAAAATAACTCCTCATTTTATTAATATCAAAGAACTGTGTTATCACCAAAAAATGATCATCTAGCCATTTCTAACTAGATGGATCGAGGTACACCATGTAAGACCAATTTTACCATACTAAAATTGTTTTCACTATAAGGAATAATTTAACAAACCATATTTTATTAAGTTATTTCTAGTTAAAACAAGAAAAGCCATGAAGAATAATTTAATAAATCATTATTTATTTAATTTTCCTAGGAATAATTAATTAAACCACTGTTTAACTAATATTCCTTGTCACATTTGACCAAATTTTGAAAAATAATTAGATAAATCATTATTTTTCTTATTTTTCTCTAGGAATAATTAATTAAATCATTATTTAGTTATTATTCCTTGTTAAATCTAACTAAATCACCTAGGAATAATTAAACAAATCATTATTTGTTTATTATTCCTTAATAACAATATTCTTGAAATGATAAATAAATAAATTATTTTATTATTATTTCTAAATAAGGGTATTTATCCAATTTAAATATCTTTTCCCTCCAACAAAATATAATAAAATATGCCAAGCAGTTAGATCTAGATTATGTTTAATGATATTTTATTATTCTCCATTTTCGAGGATAACTCAATATTTTGTTATAAATAGGAGGGTTTTCCATTCATTCTTCAATTTGATTGTTCTCATTATTGCTACAATTTTCTTTTTCCATCTGAGCTCCCACTTGAGTTCATCACATAGTTCAGGTTTCTATATCATTAAGAAAGAAAGACTCACGAAGCTGAAGCATTGAGGACAACCAAGAACCCACCCCATTTGAGGGTGACTAGTAATCACATACTTGTTTCCTTCTCTAGGTGTTATATATAATATTGAAAATTATTCTTTAAACTTGAATTTTCTATTGGTCATTTGGAGTTATTTTTGCATCAGTTCTTATTTATTTTTGCTGTTTAGCTGCTTTTGCTGCATACATCTGGGTTTTTGTAGGATTTGTTTTAAATTTCTATTGCAGATCTAAGGGGTTGAGTAGTCATTTCCTTTTGTAGGGATATAAGTCATCCGAAGCTTAAGTAAGGTCTTTTTGGTGCACTTGCCAAAAAAAATTACACTAGCAAATGGCGACTCCACTATTGTAATTCAGATTCCTAAATGACCATCAACTTCAGCGATTAGGGTTTTTCATTAGCTATTTTTAGTATATTGATGTTTTTTTCTATATTTTTTTCCCTAATTCAGTCAAAATTCTAAATTCCGAAGGATTTCTAGTGTTTTCCACAGGTAATAGGTATCAGCTGCACTAGAGACGACACTTTTTCCACAACTTGCCACCCGAGAACTCAGGAGAAGAAATCATAGTTTTCAGCAAAAAAAAGTGCAATTTCTCTTATAAATCACACTTATATACCCAAAAAGTGTGATATCACCTCTTGCCAGGTCAAAATTTGCGTTTTGGAATCTTTTTCTAAGTTTTTTCTAAATCTGTCAGGGTTTTCTGAGAGCACTGTTTTGGGTTTTCTGACCTCTGTTTCAGCCTGTCTTAGAGCTGGATATGCTCAATTTATCTCCTTGAAGTAGAACCAAACCCCCTACGGCTTTAGTACACTTCCACCTTTTTAGGAGGAGTTGAGCTGAGTAGGTAGTTTGAGATTTGTAGCATTTTCAGCCATTGTTTCAGGGTCTGATACATCATTTTTTTCAGATCCTTGAGATAGGTTATTGTTTCATCCAAAAGTCCCTCTTGATTTTTGTTCGGTATTTTCCCTTAGGGTCCCATTGTTTTCCCTAAGATTTTTACCTATATTTTGCAGCACTTTTCCCCTCAAGTTTATTTTTGTTTTCTATGTCAGTTCTAGTAGCATAGAGTCATTAGATCCCAGTCCCATCAACATTAGATCTTGTGGCCATTTTAGTGTGTTTTTTGTCAATTTCGCCCCCATTTAGTCTGGTTTTTTTAGAGCCTTGTTTGGGTTGGATTTATGCATGATTATTTGTTTATTTTACTATCATTTCAGTTTTATTTACAATTTTCAACTTTTTTTCTTTTTTTAAACATCCGTCTGGGCTTAGTTAAAATAAACAAACTTATTGCACATACTCACAACTAAGGCGAAGAGCTCTTGGTTTACACAACCAAGCCAAGATATAAACACCATAATTTAATTAATTTACCTCACAAAGCCTTGTTTATCACTCTTCAACCTTTATGTGTCAGTTGTATCTTTCCATCATTGTACCCCCAAGTCATTTGTCATAGAGACTCCAAGGTCTTCAACCTCAGTTTCCATCAGAATATCTCACTCCACCCCATAGGGTCTGAGTTAGTCCTACCCAGAGTCCCCATTTTGACTCTGGTTCTTCTGGTTCATCATATTCTTCCTCTGATTCCGCTTCTTCTCAACCTCATATAGTCACCATGTCAGGCGCCAATGCAAGTGTGGGAAACCAACCCAGCAGTGACTCTGGCCCTAATCTTGGAGTCAGTTACAGTGGAACTGCTACAGGATCCGTCCTGGATACTCCTTTACTACCTTTCATGGTGGGTTTAAGCCTTCCCAATTTTAGCCAGTTAGTCAATGAACCGATACACCACAATGTGGGTTGGCCAACCATGCCATCTAAGCTCCCTGCTGACATCCCTAATTTTGAAGGAAACAATGGAGAGGACCCCACTGATCATGTCTACTCCTTTCATATGTGGTGTTCATATAATTCCATCACTGATGACTCCATTCATTTTTAGTTATTCCAATGCACGCTCACTAGATAAGCTACAAAGTGGTACATTGGACCAACCCGTCGTATCTTATATCATTTTTGTGACTCTTGATAAAACATTTATGTCATATTTCCAGTTACCCCTCCATTATGATACCAATATCGAACTTTTGACCGCATTTCGTCAAACTTCTGCCACCGCCTTTCTGACCATGTCCAGGAATGGCGTAGAAGGAGGAGCATGTGTAGAGATCCTACATTAGATGATCGTGTCTATATGGATTTTTTTCTTAGAACACTCTTATCCCCCATAAGTAAATATGTCGCATATCATTTTCCTTAGACTGAGGAAGAAGCTATCCATATTTCTTTAAAATGTGACTTGATCTACATCTAGTCAGGTTACGTTTATACCGTTTTACCAGATGTTCCTAGACCTGGCGATGCCACTGCACTGGGGGAATCTCACGCCACTGATGGTATCATTGGATCCCTTTCACACCCATCACCATATTCTCATCCTAATATGATTTATGGTCACCCTCAAGGGGGGACCAGTTCCTCCAACATCTATCCCCCTCCAAGCAACTTGTATCCTGGTCAAATCACGTCTTATGAATTTTTCCAACCGCATCAACCAATGTCAGGGCCAGCTGTTGCTCAACCTCTTTACCAGAATGTTTCCCCAACTCATTTTTATCCTTATGCACAACCCATTTCTCCATCCCCTCCAGCATTAGTGCCCCCGCCTCCCATGCCTTCTCAACCTATGGTGCAACAACCACCTCCTCCTCAAGGTCAAGTGTATGCTCATCAGAGCATGACTAATCCCACCAATTCTAAGAAAAATAATACGGGGAAAGGAAAATAGAATCAACAACCATAGGGTAACTAGGGTTTCCAAGGTACTCAACTGAATGCACCCTAAGGGAACCAACATAATACTACAACACAACAACAAGGTGATCAACCCAAGAAGAACAAGGCTATTCATACGCACAAGCCTTGTGCATGTTGTGGTGTACATGGCCATTACACGCATGATTTTCCCCTTCTACCCTAGATGCATCAACTGTGAGATGCTTAAGCAACATCTTGAGGATAACAACCCACGACATCACTTCCTCAAAACACTGGTCCAACTCAATTTGATGTGTTCACTAATCCTTTCCCTCAGCAAGGATATATTGCTACCCAACCACCACAGGGTCAGACCACCCCTAAACCTCACAATATGGTCACACAAATTACCTTATTCTCATGATGAACTCTAACGAGGTCAATACCACTAATGTTAACCTTCAGACCTAGTGATGCCAATATGATAAGAAACCCACTACATCTGCAACCGAGTCCCAAACCAAAGTATCCACAGAGTCTATTCTGACACCAAATGGTCCCTTACAGAGCCCTCAACCTAAGGCAGAGGTCATCCCTAATATCCCCAAAGGGCCATTACGTCGTAATGCTACTTTTTCCAAAGCCTCCCATACATATATCATAGTAGATGACTTGGTGCAATCTCCTACCACCATGTCAACACTGGAATTTATCCACATGTACCCATCCCAAAAAAAATATCTACTATCTAATCTCAACGCTGTGGAACCTTCAGATGATGACCTGATCGTCTTTGATGTTGAAAAATCAAAACATCCTCCTTTATCCTCATCTGTTGCTTTTCAAATACTAGCTGCAATTCGAAACGCCACTGTCCAACGGTGTATCATAGACGAAGGCACATCCACATGTGTGTTGTCCGCCACTGTTTAGAAACAACTTGGGTCACTTGATCTATCCCCATCCACCATCACTTTACGCGCTTGGGATGGTCATCCTTCACAACCCCTTGGCATGTATCACAATTGTCTTGTCACAGTTGCAGGAAATAATGTTTGTGTTGAGATAGAAGTCATCAATTCCCCCTTGGATTACAATATTATTTTGGGTCATAAATACATCTATGCGATGTCAACTTTCACAACTTTGGTTCACCATAAGATGTGATTTCCCCATAATGGAAATATCATTACCGCCGATCAGTTGAAATATTAAGATCTAAAGTCTCAGACATCACCCCAATCTATCATCTTGTCGATGACCAAAAATTGACCTATCTCGCCTCTCACCAATGTCTCTCTAGAAGTCTATAAATATTCCACATTTCTTAGTGAATTTCATGGTCCAACACCTACCCCTTCTAAGCCCAACTCATTCAGTGTTTTCATGTTGCAAGCATCACAGTATAGCCACAAGCAGTCTGGTATGACTATCCAACAACCAACACCTTCGCAACCTGCTGTTAATTACTCGACCCAGCCATTAGGACAACCTACTCAAGGACCATCTCCTTCTGCTGGTGTCTCTCCTCATCTTTTTCAACTAGGAATAGTTCCCCCAAGTCTTAACCATATGGGAGTCGTTTCGCCAGGCCATTATCCTTCAGGTCAGATACCATTTTTACCTCCCCCATCTAGAGTATTTTCTATGTCTATCCTGGATATGTTGAGTTTACCCAATTTGAACCTATGGATCCCAGTTTGGTACATTGATCCCCCAGCACACACTCCACCTGATCAACTCAAACCATATACTGCTTTGACCCCGATTCAATCGATCATGATGACCCATTCCTTTACTACAGTTCCAAAATAGCCTAAAAAAGAACCTACTCTTGTTGCGACAACATCTGGAAAGGGGGACATAACCAAAAAGAAGGAACATAAGGACAAAGCTCCCCGAACAACTCCAACTCCACCTAAGCCTCCAAAGCCAACACCTCTATGTTGTTTGTGTGATTTTGTCGGGCATGCAACCAATAATTATCCTGACCTCCCTCATCTCAAAGAGGTGGTCGAAAATTAGTTTCCTGACTCTAACATCTTGAAGGTCCATGTTACCTTACCTGAGTCAACCAAGAAAAACAAATCGTTATGCACAAATCACCCTTATGCTTTATGTGACAACTTTGGCCACTACTCTCATTACTGTACTTGTCTCGAATATTTTCTCGATACTGGTTAGAAACTTCGTGAAATAGAGGTTGTTCGTAATGAAACCACCACTTCTTTACCCACAAATTCTAGAACCATTGTTGAAACAGAACAGGAACCACACATTGTGATTCCTCCTCATGATATCAATATGACAGATTGCATTTCCACCATTCTCTACCTATCATCATCCATTGGATCCTCTTCTGGAGACTCCTTTTGAGTTCTCCATACTGATTCGACCGAACCTCCTTCGGCGGATACCTAGGTCTCAACATCAGTAGATATACCATCTACTTTTTATTCATCCCCTCCTATTGTTGATGCGCATGTGAACCTTGTTTTGCATGAATATGCTTCAGGTAGTCCATCCAAATCAAGTGGTCTCACTTCCTCCAAGTTTCCCATCTTCCATTCAGATTAAGACATCATGGAAGCCATGAACGCACCTGATTATCCTTGGGACACTATGCACCATCATGCGTATTTACTTCCGCAGCAGACACATGACCAATATGCTGTGGAGTCCAAAGACTTCATCCATAGTGAGGTCGATTGTTTCAATAAACCCTTCAAACCCATGCATTCAAACCACATACAACTTATGGCCATTACATTAACACCCAATGTTTGGGTAAGGGGGCACCCATATTTGAGAGTCCACGAGAAGAAATTCTCCCCAACCCTCCTAGTGTATCTACTAGTGTCGACTCTAGTACCATTCTTCTTCCCCATTTCGAAGAACCTCTAGAGTCTCATGTCACTTCATATCACTCCAGGGTATGGGTATGCCACCCCCGCCTCATTGAGATCATGTAATGCAACATAAAAGGAGACTTATATCAGTTCGTAGGTCTTGCCCCCTTAGTTTTTGTCCTCTCTCGCATCGCTTCTTTTGTGTTTCTCTCTCTCCAACTCCCCTTCGATCTCTAGTAATTGTGTTCTTACAACGTACTTCGGTCATACGATTTTCTCCTAACACTTGTATGTTAGGGGGAAATCTGTTATTAACTAAAATTGATCATCTAGCCATTTCTAACTAGATGGATCGAGGTACACCATGTAAGACCAATTTTACCATAGTAAAATTGCTTTCACTATAAGAAATAATTTAATAAACCGTATTTTATTAAGTTATTTCTGGTTAAAACAAGAAACCCCATGAGGAATGATTTAATAAATCATTATTTATTTAATTTTCCTATAGGAATAATTAATTAAACCATTGTTTAACTAATATTCCTTGTCACAATTGACCCAATTACGAGAAATGATTAGATAAATAATTATTTATGTTATTTTTATCTAGGAATAATTAATTAAATCATTATTTAGTTATTATTCCTTGTTAAATTTGACTAAATCACCTAAGAATAATTAAACAAATCATTATTTGTGTATTATTCCTTAACGATATTCTTTAAATGATAAAGAAATCATTAATTTTTTTATTATTTCTAAATAAGGGTATTTAACCCAATTTAAATATATTTTCCCTCCAACAAAATATAATAAAATATTCCAAGCAGTTAGATCTAGATTATGGTTAATAATATTTTATTATTCACCATTTTCAAGGATAACTCAATATTTTGTTATAAATAGGAGGTTTTTCCATTCATTCTTCACTCTGATCATTCTCATTGTCGCTACCATTTTCTTTTGCCATCCGAGCTCCCACTTGTCTTCATCACATATTTCGGGTTTCCATATCATTGAGAGAGAAAGACTCACGGAGTTGAAGCATTGAGGACAACCAAGAACCCATCCCATTTGAGGGAGACTGGGAATAACATACTTATTTCCTTCACCAGGTGTTATATATAATATTGAAAATTGTTATTTAAACTTGCCTTGTCTATTGGTCATTTAGAGTTATTTTTTCCTCAGTTCTTATTTCTTTTTGTTGTTTAGCTGCTTTTGCTGCATAGATCTAGGTTTTTGCAGGATTTGTTTTAACTTTATATTGCAGATCTAAAGTGTCGAGTAGCCATTTCTATTGTTAGGGCTATAAGTCATCCGTAGCTTAATTAAGGCCTTTTTGGTGCGCTTGCCGGAATATTTTACATTAACAAATGGCGACTCCACTGTTGTACTTCAAATTCCTGGGTGAGAATAAACTTCAGTGATCAAGGTTTTTCTTTAGCTATTTTTAGTCTCTTGATCTTGTTTTCTATATTTTTTTCCCTAATTCAATCAAAATTCTAAATTACAAAGGTTTTCTATTGTTTTTCGCAGGTAACAAGTACCAACAACACTGGAGACGACACTTTTTCTGCAACGTGCCGCCCGAGAACTAAAGAGAAGAAATCATAGTTTTCAGCCAAAAAAGTGTGATTTCTCCCGAAAATCGCACTTATCTACCCAAAATGTGTGATATCACCTCTTTCCAGGTCAGAATCTACATTCTGGAATCCTTTTTTCTGAGTTTTTTCTGAAATTGTCAAGGTTTTCCGAGAGCAATGTTTTGGGTTGTTTGACCTTTGTTTCAGCCCATCTTAGACCTAGATATGCTATGTTTGTCTCCTTGAAGTAGAAACAAGCCCCCTAGGGTTTCAATACACTTCCACCTTTTTAGGAGAAGTTGAGATGAGTAGGTAGTCTAATATATGCATCGTTTTCAGCCATTGTTTTAGGGTCTAATCCATCATTTTTTTCAGATCCTTAAGATAGGTTATTGTTTCATCCAAAACTCCGTCTTGAGTTTTGTTTGGTCTTTTCCCTTAAGTTCCCATTGTTTTCCCTAGGTTTTTTACCTATATTTTGTAGCATTTTTCCCCTCTGGTTTCTTTATGTTTTCTATGTCATTTCCAACATCATAGAGTCATTAGATCGTAGTCCCATCAACATTAGATATTGTGCTAGTTTTAATTTTTTTTGAGTCAATTTCACCCCCATTTAGTATAGTTGTTTGAGAGCCTGATTTGGGTTGGATTTATGCATGATTAGCTGTTTATTTTACTTGCATTTCAATTTTATTTACAATTTTCACCATATTTTCTTTTTTAAACAACTGTCTGGGCTCATCATCCCCTCTAGAATCAAGTCAGTCGCTGCTAGGTCAAACATGCATTTTATGCTCTGACAAGAGAAGTCATCCATCCACCTCTCAATATCCCTCCTTCTATCATTATCCCTAGTTTCATTCCATCAGTCGCTCTACTATGATCCCTCGCACCTTAGTTGAGGATTCCTCATTACCTTAGCTATGACAGAACTTATTTTGTCAACTTCACACATTCATTCCAGAAGAACGATCTAAAGGGCGGTGTGCCTTGGTTCCTGATTTCATTATTGTTTGGTACCTCAAATCAAGCAAAGGGAATCACTATTTCCCTTTGAATTGGTTGTTTCTCACGTGCTCAACCCCAACTCATTATCACACGATTGAGAATAATACACTTGATGGTCTGTTGATCTAGCAGATTGTACTAGTGATTCATGGGTCTGTGTGAGATATTTCAGACCTCATGAGGGGGTGGAATTTCAGGTAGCCCCTCACATGCCAAAATGACCTTAGATTATGCTACAACCTTAGATGCAGTTCCATAGATTTGATGGGTTTGGTTCTAGTTGCTTGCAACACCCATATCGTGCATGTCTCATTAAGATGATCCATTCAGCTTTGCAGAGCCCTTTCATGTTCAACAAGGATTCGTTTGTTGCTATACCCACCCCTGCTCCTATATAATATCAAGGGGAATTATATCTCATGTACTTAGATACTATTTATTTCAGCCTTGACCTATGTTTTTCTAGGCACATTATGTATGTGGGATTCATTGTATTATTTTATGGCCCATTGATGCTAGCATGTCATGTACCATTTGCCATCTACTTTATTGCTCAGTTTCAAATTATTGGGTCCATTATTATTCTTTGTACTTATTTATTGTAGAAAATTAAATAACTCATAAAACACTCATAAAAATACTTGAGACTCAGAACTAGCAGAAAAAGGCCTAAGAGCCTTAAGGCATTCCTCACATATTCTTCATTATTCAAATAATGTTAAAATACAAATAAATAGATGAGGAAGTTGTCTCAAGATAGTGCGTCTATCTTGGACAACTTGGTTGAGAAAATATCTCAACCACACACTAATCTAGGAGCTAAGTTAGGTATGCCTAAACTAACTCCTAATTAAGAGGACCCAACTTAATTTAGAAAATTAAGCATACATTCCTAATTTTCAAGATTAATTAATTTAATTATATTTTTGGATTTATAATGGTTTTGCTCACATGAGAGTGAGGCTAAAATTCCCCCCCTTAATGATAAATCCAAAATAAGAATGAGGAACCATCTTCCAAGTTCTCATGTTGATCCTTAAAAACATTGCCTCAAAAACTGCCAAAGTTGGATGCCGAAAAAATTGCAATCTAAAGAGACCATGAGTTAGCTGCATGTCTGATCATCTCTGAATTTTGATTGACTACTCCATCACGTGCCAAGCTACAAAAGGATCCATCTATCCCTTTTTTTCAATCAACATCCTTTGTCCACTGAAAAAAAAAATTGATGATGCCCATTGGCGAATTTTCTTGTCCACTGACAAAATGTTGAAGACGTCCACTAGAAAATTTGATCTGGATTTATGCAGGAACGTAACAAAATACAGAAATAACCATCAAAATAGAGATGCAGTGGAAATAATTCTTCATTTCATTAATATCAAATAACAGAAATATGCTTACAAACATAATGGAAATAAAATAGCTAGGGTGCTGGTAGCGAATCTCTGAGAAGAGATGTGGCAGCTACAAACCTCTGAACTGTGTTACAATGAGAATCAAGGGCCTATTTATTATTGAGAAACAATGGAGAACTATAAACGTCCAAAAACCCAACCTTAGGAGATGAAGTGCCAAAACTATGGGCCCCGTTTGGGTAAATTGGTGTTTCAACTTCCCAGGGACGTAACTTCAACATACGATCTCCGTTTGACGCATATGATACATCGTTAGAAAGATCTATCTGAGGACTACAACTGTTGCCATGAATATAAATTTTATAATGAAATCATATTCACCGAAAAAATGATGCCCAAAAAACGTCTTTTAGGGCCTCAAAACGGCTCCAGAAGTTCAGGACTCGAAAAACTACTAAAAATAGTAAGTTGTGTTGAGTGTGAAAAACTACAAGAATTAATGGTGTGGGTCCAAATGGAATAGGTGGGTGGCCATCGATATCCACCTGGATTAGAATTTGATGATGATGATAGCCCACTGGCTGATAATGTTGATGATGTCAAAAAAAAACTCACTGTTGATTTTGTTGATGCTGTCGGAAACTGCTCATTGTTGATGCCCACTGGCTTCTTGGATGTTTGAATTCCCACTGGCTATTGACGATGCCCACTGGATGCTTTTTTTTATGTTGTCAAAACTTTTAGTCTGACAATCACCATCAATTTCATTAACATTTTCCCCCTTTGTCAACTAAAAGGAGAGACAATCATCTAGAAATTATGTTTGAACTCCCCCCCTTCAGGTGTAGGAGAGTTTCACTGGTGTACTCCCACGTTCATCTGCACGAGAGTACCATATTCATTTGACTATCAGCTATAATAGGTGTGATTTAATTCGGTTGTAAAACTTTTGCATTATTTTGATTGTTGACGACCATTCCCAAGGATCAATCCATTCATAATTGATCTTTAATTTGCCCAGTTGGTTTTGGTTGTAGCATTTCCTTGATGAATGATTTGGCTTGCCACAATGGTGACAAGGATGGAGATTAAAACAATGATATTCCATATGACCCGTTCTTTGAAAATGTGAGCATTTTGGTTTGATTGCAACTTTGGTTTGCGTGCATGTCGATTTTTCTGCAAGTTTCGCAGAAATTTTTGATGTGATTTGTTCAAGAAATCCTGCACTGATGAACTTTATGGGCTTTGAATACTCTGGGATATGCAAGTTGTCATCATTTTTGTCATATCCCAATCCTTGTCGATTTCTTTTACTTTTAATTTCTTCCCATGGCTCGATGATTGATTTGGAAGAAAGTTGAACTTGAACAACTTCGAAACTTGAAGTTTTTTGGATGAATGGTTTATCCTCTTTAGATGTATGGTTCAAAGACTCGGAAGCATCACTCTTCTATTGCAACTCATTTCTTTGTAGTTATGAATCCAGTTGAAGGAACTCAATCATTTCATTTGTCTGTTGTATATGCCTTGAAATATCAACAAGAGTAGCTTTGTTGATTTGAACCATGTCTTCTACACTTGATAAGATCAAATGGTGAAGAACTTGTAAAAGCTGTCTATTTTTCCATGTGAACTCACTCGCTTGAATTCAGGCTCGCTTGTCTTGAACTTTCTCACTTGATTTGAATTTTTTGGATTGAATTTTCTCACTAGATTTGAATGGCACGCTCTCTTGCATTAGAATTTTCTTGATCTCTTGCTTGGTGAAAATTGTTTTGCTTGTTTCACGCTCACTAGAACTCACGCTCGCTTGCTGTATATTTTAACTTGCTTGATTGTTTTTTGAATATTACATTTACTTGCGTTAGGGTTTAACTTGCTTGCTTTCTTTGATTGTTTCTTCAATGAACTTCATGTTGGCTCACTTGATGTTGTGAACTTTGTACTGGCTTGATTGTGCTTATTGGCAAAGGGTGTCGAACACTGTCGAAAATGCACCCAAAAGACAAATGACAAGTTCAAATAATATGACTCAATTGAAGACTTAATTGACTTAATTGTATTAGTTTTACCACCTTATCAATTCAAACTAGGGTGTCGGTTTCAACCGAGAATGCAGCCTGATAATTCAACTTAGTTACATAAATGTTTATCTGCAGGTGATACAAAAAGTGTTGCTGATGTCATCTTGTCTTGGAATTCTTGATTTTTTGGTGTCCTTAACTTGATTATTTTGATTGTAGGATGTGGAATATGGCTGTAGAAGACCTCTTTATCAACTTAATGACATGTTGCACAAACACATGTGATTGTTTTTTCTTTTTTACTGAAGCTTGATTACATGAGTTTCATTACTTAAGCTTTATGACTTGTATACTTAAGCTTGCTTATGTTCATGTAGTTGTTTAATTTGTTGTGTACCATATTACAAAGAAAGTGTCAAAACATTGGACATAAGTCATGCAAACACATTCACTACATATTGTGTACCTAATATCCCCTTATTCAATTTCGGGCAGATCTAGGACACAAGCACAAAAAAAAAATATGATTTTATTAAGTTTCAAGGTACATCAATCTTCCATCTTTACAACATCTTCGTTGAAACTTCTCAAGCACAGATTGTGAGAACTCCTTGTCTTCAAAAACTAGATGGACTGACTCAAACTCTCTCAAAGTAAAACATTACTTTGAATAATAACTCATGCTTCTAAAAATATTCCCTTATCACTCCAAAAATTACATTTAAAATAAGACATCCATCTCTCCAAAATTACAAAACTTTAAAACATCAACCTTATTACTCCAATATTTTTTTTATTTTTATTTTTAGAAATTCACTTTATAAAAAGTGAATCAATTTTCCAATACTTCAATTCTATTAACTTCAATTTTCCAAATATTTCTTTTATGCTGTCATAATAACGAAGATGAAATACAATTTATACCTTTAATTTCACCCCAACATTTTCACCTCTTGTTCTTTATGCAATCCATAATCTAGGATTCCATCAATATTTTAAGTCACTTATTTGGGTGGTCCATCCCTTGATTTGGTGATCAAATGTAACCCATTCCAATATTTAAAGCATTCCAACAAAATGCATATTCTCCTCTGCTGCTTCTACATCTGTTGAACCTCGCCTTCGATCGATTTTCCAACTAACAATTTTAATTATTTCTTTGCCATTGCCCAAGACCTCTACTGTTGTATGCTGAATCAATCAACACAACCATCGTGACTGGGAAGGTACCTTAAACAATATCCCAAGTGAAAAAAAAAAAAATGCTCCATAGAAGTCGACACAGAAAGGTTCAGATATGTCGAAAACGATGCATAATTTATCGAATTCGAGCAAGAAATTGGCGAAAGAAGTAAGAGTTTATTACTGTCTCTCATTCATGGAGTATCAACAACATCTATCTGACTATATCATGGCTTGAAATGATCGTTGTTGCTCATAAAGATAATTCAGGGGAGAATTGAATGTGTGACCAATGACTTAGCTCGAGGTCGAACTGTGAAAGTGGCCGTAGATCTGTCACTTGCAATGATGGCGAGGGGTAGGACCGCATGGAGTCACACTATCCTTAAAAAATTCCTTTTCAAGCTCAGCAAATCCTGCTGCCAACGACAATCGGTACTTAAATTCAAAATGAATTTAATAACAGAAAATATACATTTCTGTAAATATCCCCCACATGATCTGTAATATGCAGATTAGGAGTCTCGGAGTTCGGAAATTGTTTACAATATTAATGACTAGTAGGGAGAAAAAAATGGGTATAGTAGCAGTGTATTAACTAAACACACAACGACATCACTATGTATTTTCTCAACACCGCAATCATAAATCTGAAGTCGATTTCACAAATGCGGAAGGCGAATTGCTGAATTCAATATCCAAATGTTGAAGTTTCAAGGATCCAAATTTGTTAATCACAATATGACAAGATTTCTAGTGAGAGAGAATAAATCTAGAAGCAAAGCAAGACGAACGTCGCTATGAGTCCATTCGAGAGCCTACAACATAACTTTTAGGGCGAGAGGAAGACCCAACATCAAGGGTAACACTAGTTTAAGTAGTAGATCTCGCAACAGGAGCAACACTACCAGCAACTAAGGCAGAGCTAGTGAAGGAAAAGGTGAGAGAAACACCATAGGTATTCGAGGAAATTGCATCTACCTGGACACATTGCGCTCTTCACTGAAAAAACATTGTGCTCTTCACTAAAAAAAAAAAATTGATGCTAGAATGGACCCGTAACTTCATTCAGCAATCAGTTCTCGGTCATGGGTTTATATCCACGCTAAAAATAGAAGAAATGAGGCTCACTTAGCCCCAACACCCATAGCATCAGCATCGGTGGAATCGCTTATCAATGACATTCGTACCAAGCAGATCCAAACTTAATGATTGTTGCTTGCATATTGAGTGAGAAGCCCTTTTCTCTTTAAGAATTTGAATGAAGAGACTAATCCAATTATAGGAATCATTGTCAATTGGATGTGGAAGAACGGAGGGTTAACAAATTTGAAACATGAAGACTAAAAGAGGGAACTACAACTCACAACGGTTCCTCCAACACAGCAGCTACACGTAGACCTCTGCAAATTATGACTGAGAATATTTTTCCACAGAGAGGCTACATGAAGATGTTTGCAAGCCCTCAATAACATAACATGCAACGAAAGGAAAATCTCTAATACATCACTATTTTAGCACAATGCTACTATCAATTATTCAACATAGTCGAACAAAAAACACATTGTTACTGAACATAATGTCAATACACTCTCAAAAAATATACATATATTATCTTACTTCTCTCAGCCTCAGGGGTGAAGGTCCAAGTCCAAAGGTCTCTGATGCCACATGTATAAAATTAAATAACTCATAAAACATTCATAAAAATACATGAGATGTAGAACTGGCGGAAAAAGGCCTGAGAGCATTAAGGAATTCCTCACATATTCTTCAGTATTCAAATAATGTTATCATATAAATAAATATATGAGTAAGTTGTCTCAAGATAGTGTGTCTATCTTCGACAACTTGGTTGAGAAAATATCTCAACCACACACTAATATAGGAGCTAAGTTAGGTAGGCCTAAACTAACTCCTAATTAAGAGGACCCAACTTAATCTAGAAAATTAGGCATACATTTCTAATTTTCAAGATTAATTAATTTAATTATATTTTTTGTCTTTATAATTTTTTTGCTCACATGAGAGTGAGGCTAACAGTTATCTCGGAGGGTATGGGTATGCCTCCCACACCTCATTGAGATCAAGTACTGCAACATAAAAGGAGACTTATATCAGTTCGTAGGTCTTACCCTCTCAATTCTTGTCCTCTCTCGCTTTGCTTAATTTATGTTTCTCTCTCTTCGACTCCCCTTCGATGTCTAGTGATTGTGTTCTTACAACGTACTTTGGTCAAACGATTTTCTCCTAACACTCATATGTTGGGGGGCAATCTTTTATTTCCAAAAATTGATCATATAGGCATTTCTAACTAGATGGATCGAGGTACACCATGTAAGACCAATTTTTCCATAGTAAAATTGCTTTCACTATAAGAAATAATTTAATAAACCATATTTTATTAAGTTATTTATGGTTAAAACAAGAAACCCCAAGAGGAATAATTTAATAAATCATTATTTATTTAATTTTCCTCTAGGAATAATTAATTAAGCCATTGTTTAACTAATATTCCTTGTCACATTTGACCCAATTAGAAGAAATAATTAGATAAATAATTATTTATCTTATTTTTATCTAGGAATAATTAATTAAATCATTATTTATTTATTATTCCTTGTTAAATTTGACTAAATCACTTAGGAATAATTAAATAAACCATTATTTGTTTACTATTCCTTAACCAAATTATTGAAATGATAAATAAACCATTTATTTGTGTATTATTTATAAATAAGGGTATTTAACCAATTTAAATATCTTTTCCCTCCAACAAAATATAATAAAATATTCCAAGCGGTTAGATCTAGATTGTGGTTAATAATATTTTATTATTATCCATTTTTTAGGATAACTAAATATTTTGTTATAAATAGGAGGGTTTTCCATACATTCTTCACTTTTATCATTCTCATTGTCACTACCATTTTCTTTTTCCATCTAATCTCCCACTTGAGTTCATCACATATTTCAGGTTTCCATATCATTGCGAGAGAAAGACTCATGAAGCTGAAGCATTGAGGACAACCAAGAACCCATCCCATTTGAGGGAGACATGTAATTACATAATTGTTTCCTTCACCAGGTGTTATATATAATATTGAAAATTATTCTTTAGACTTGCCTTGTCTATTGCTCATTTGGAATTATTTTTGCATCAATTCTTATTTCTTTTTGTTCTTTAGCCACTTTTGTTACATATATCTGGGTTTTTGCAGGATTTGTTTTAACTTTCTATTGCAGATCTAAATAGTTGAGCAATTATTTTTTTTGTTAGGGCTATAAGTCATACGTAGCTTAAGCGAGGTCTTTTTGGTGCACTAGCCAGAATATTTTACTTTAACAAACTGAAATATGGTTACAGATAGAATGGAAATAAACTAGCTCAGGTGATGGTAGCTTATCTTTGAGAAGAGATGTGGTGGCTATATGCCTCTGAATTATGTTACAATGAAGCTCGATGGCATTTTTATTATTGAGAAACAATGAGAAACCCTAAACATCTAAACACCCAAACCTAGGAGAAGAAGTGTGGGCCCCGTTGGGGTAAGTTAGAATGTCAACTTCATGGGGTTGTATATTTGGCATACAATCTCCATTTGGCTATCATAATACCTGGTTTCGAATATCTCGAAGAGGATGCCAAAAATAATAAATGAATTGGATTGGGAATTTTTCGGTCTCTCTATTTTTAACAATGTCTTTTAGTCCCTCAAAACAGCTTCAGAAGTTTAGGACCCAAAAGTTCCAAAAATAGTAAACTATGATGCAATTAAGGAAGCTGAAAATTTGAAAGAAAAAATGGTGGGGGTACAAGTGGAATAGGTGGGTGGCCACCAATATCTAGCTAGATTAGTACTTCCACCTTAGGAAGTAATGGTCCCCATTGTGTTGAGTGCCTCCACAAGATGGAGAAACTTTTGGTGAACATGGTCCCTAGTGGGCCACTTGCCTTAGTGCAAGAGTTGGCCATCTTTGACCACCCGATATAGTTGGATATTCTATTGGTGAGTGTTCTTGATCTGTATGTCCATGATTCGATCAATGGTGGCTTGTTCCTTATAGTCTGGGTTTAACTCCATTGGTGTGAGTTTTTCTGCAATGTCGTATGTATCCAGTAATGGTGGAAAGTATGGCTGAAGGAGGTCCACATTGAACATTGGGTGTAGGCCAAGGAATGGTGGAATGCTGAGCTCAAAATCATTGTCTCCTACAACCTTGGTGATGGTGTATGTCCCATATCAAAGCAGCTGAAGCTTATGGTGCAGCCCAACGAGGCGCTCTTTCTGCAAATGTAGCCAAAATTTGTAGCCCACCTGGAACTTGTGTGGTAATCAATTTTGATCATGTCATTGCTTCTAATTATCATTGGATTTGTCCAATATTTCATGGACCTATTGGTGGATGTTGTGGATTTTCTCAATGAAGTTGTTAGCCCTGTCGATTTCATACTAGACATGGGTTGAAGCTGTCTGAGTAGCTGAAAATGGTATGGACACATCAATGGGACATAATGGTTGGATTCCCAACCCCACCTGAAATGGGTTGTGGCTAGTTGAGCTATGGAGAGATATGTTGTAGCTTTGCTGGACATAGGGGAGGATTTCGTTGCATGTGTAAGGATTATTTTAGTTGTACATTCGCAGAATTTGTATGATCATCCTGTTTATGACCTCTGTTTGGTCATCAGTTTGGGGGAGGCAATCCATGGAATTAGTGAGCTTGGTATCCAGCATTGACCAGAGACTTGAACAAAATATACTTAGGAACCTACTGTCCTGATCTGAGATAGTGGAATGTGGGATCCCAAAGTGTACCCACACTCATTCAGAGAAGATCTTAGCAGTGTTTTCTACTGTGATACTCTTCTTGCAGGGCGCCAGAATGGCCATCTTAGAGAATTTTCTGATGACCATGAAAAAATAGTCATTTCCATGCTTAGTTGAAGGGAGGCCTGACATGTAATCCATGGATATGGAATCCCAAGGTCAACTAGGAGTGGGAAGAGGAGTATATAGGCCTTGCTTCTTTATGGTCGGTTTGGAAATAACGTAAGAAGTGTAGGAGTTGATGTACTTCCCAACATCCCATTGAAGGTTAAGCCAATACAAATACTTTTGTAGCAATGCCATTATTTTCTCTACTTAAAAGTGTCCAATGATTTGACTGTAGTGCGACTCCAAAATCATCTTGGCTTGCGCGCTTGAAGGAGAACATAGGTGTCCTAGGTGACATAACAATGTATCCTGGAGGTGAAAATTTAGAACTTGCTTGCCTTCCAGGAGTGTCTGGTATGTGTTGTCGAATTTTGGATCACTCTTGTATAGATGCAGCCACTCGGACGTCTCATGCCCACAAGAGTCGAGCACAGTGGTCAACGCCATGACCGGTGGTTGGCTGAGGAAGTATGTAACATTATTTGTGCTTCCCTTCTTGTACTTTCTGTTCAAGTGGAATTGTTGCAAGTATGTGGACCATTTCTGATGACGATCATTCAACAAATTCCCTTGTGTCTATATGAACTGCAGGGGTCAGTGGTCTGTAGGGATGATCGCTTCCTTCCCCATAATGTAATGCTTCCATTTTTAGCAGGCGTACATAATGGAATACATCTCTTTGTCATAGGTGGGATACTTTCGGATTTTTTCTGAAATTGTCTCACTATGATATGCAACTAGATGCCCTTGCAGAGTAAGAAATGCACCAATATCATAGTTGGAAGCATATGTTTTGATATCAAATGGTTTCTATAGGTCTGGTAATGTGAGCACTGATGCAAAGAAGAGGTGATGCTTCAACTCGGAAAATTCCTTTTGATGGGAGTCATACCAAAAGAATTTTTCTTTCAATCTACCCTTGGTGACTTGTCTTAAAGGGCAAGCGATATGAGAGAACCCCAACATAGACCTACAATAGAAATTGGAAAGACCCTGAAAGTTATGGAGATCCGTTAGTGTGTTTGGGACTGGCCAATCCTGAATGAATTTTATCTTTTCTGGGTCCACATGCACACGCTTCTCATCAATTATGTACCCCATATATTGAACCTCGTTCATACCAAAAGTGCATTTCTCAAAATTGGCACACAACTTGTGTTTTCGAAGAGTTTGGAGGACTTGCCGAATATGGTGGAGGTGCTCTTCCCAACTCTAGTTGAAGATCAAGATGTCATCCAAATAAACCACCATAAATAGTTGGTGAGGGGTCACAAGCTATCTCTCATGATCCTCATGAAGGTTGCAGGGGCATTCGTCAACCTGAAAGTCATGACCAACCATTCGAAAAGGCCCTCCTTAGATTTGAAGGTAGTATTCCATACATAAGATGGTTTGATTGGTACCTGGTCATACCCACACTTCAAGTCGATATTGGTGAAATATTTGCCCCCCTTGAGCTGGTCCAAAAAGTCATCAATCCGTGGGATTGGATACCTATTCCAAAACAATGACCTTGTTAGGCACCTGATAGTCAATACAAAGTCTCTAGGTCTCATCCTTCTTCTGTACTAACACGATTAGGCTCCGAGAGGGTGATGAAATTGGCCTGATGTGCTCTTTCTACAACAAATCCTGAATATGCCTCTTGATTTCATCATTCTCTAGAATAGAGCATCGATAGATCATTCCATTGGGTAGCAATACACCTGGAGTCAGATCAATGGGGTTTTTTACCTGACAGTGTAGAGGGACCCCTGTGGGTGAAGTGAAGATGCCCCTATACTCCTCCACGACCTTATCTGTCTGCTGCTGCCATGTGGAGGATCCCTATCTAGAGGCTGTGGCCACAATATTATTCTTTCCCTAAGGGTGAATCATAAGGAAAAAAATTTTCCTAGTCTAGGAAATGACCTTACTTCATTGCTTCGCAGTGATCAAAGAGATAGCGGTAAGAGGTGCTACCCCTGGTATCCTGTACAAATTATTTATCAAAGTAATAAAAATTGTGCGAGGCCTAGAATCATAGATAAAATACCGCTTCCAAAAGTATGGTTGGCCTAATAATACATCAAAAAATTCTAGAGGAGAAACATCACATAGTACCTCATTTGTGAAGGGTTTGATGTTGTAGGGAAGGAGACATTGCTGGCTGATGCAGAGATATCGTCCTTGATGAAGCCACCCGATGGTGTATGACTCTGTGTGCTCTATGGTTGGTAGGCCTAGCCTCTTCAAAACCTCTGCTAAAATGAGGTTCTTTTGGCTTCTACTGTTGACAATGAACTGCAGTGGAGAACCCTTATCCTACATCTGGGAGTGGAAGAGGTGCTCCCCCTCCTCTGGATCTTCAGGTTGATCCTTATGTATCTTCGTGGTGGTAATGGTGGAACTGAGATCCACATCAATAATATGTTTCCATTTTTCATTTCCCTTGTTGGGTTTCGAATTAGAGTTAGAGCATGCATTTTATTCGGAAGCCTTTAGCTTGACCACTAGTGACTTCTTGGCCACACACTCACTTCTGTTGTGAGTGGAGCTCTTATGGAACTCACACCACTTTCTCGTGTCCTTATTTGTCTTCATGGTGTTTTTCTTTGATTTCGGCTTCGATAGGTTATATTGGGTCACCTCGCCTTGGCTTTGTCCTTTGTTCTGTGGTTTGGGGATGCCTTTCCCTTGCTTTAGATTTGCAGATCCAAAGTCTCACTTCTTCTGTTTAAATTTTTTCTCGATCTTTGCAGCATATCGGTATGCTGCACCAAGTGAGGAGATGTCAAGGAAATCCATTTCCTCCTAAATGTATATGTGAAAAAAACTACGGTACTTAAGCACCAGATGTTTCTCTGAATATTTTATACCTAAATTTGTGTGCATGGTATGTAATAGATTCATCAGCTCATGCACATCTTGATCCCTTTGCTACCACAATGTAGTCCACTGTATGTACTTGTCCTCATAGCTCCCCACGGGGTAATAATGTTCCTTGGTGGCATATCAAAAATAATTCCAAGTGGGTTTTGCTGAAAACAATGAGGGTTATCTCTCATCCCTCTGTTCGCAGTAGGTTTCCCACCATTCCTTGACATGGGGGGTGACTTTGAGGAACGCAAAAGTAATATTTTCCCTATTGGAAAATTTGTGAACTGAAAAATATACCTCCAACATATTAACTATGACATATGCATCTATCTAGCCTTCAAATATGGGAATGTCAAAGTTGAATTGTACCTTGAAGGGAGTGGAGCCTCCAGAGTGTCTGCCGTATGAAGATGCGTCACCTGTAGGCATCTGTCGAAGGATCTGGGAAATTTTTTCCATCATTGCATTCCTCTGTCCGTTGAGGGCTTCTTCAAGAAATATTTTGAAAGGATCTCTTGATCCCTCGTCTTTTTTTTCTTTCGCCATGGGAGGTCATCTGAGTTTGTGAGACTGGTCTTGCAAAGGTTCAACCTATTCGATCCCTAACTCCTTATACCTTGACCTCGTTGGGGACATGAAAAGAAAAATAGAGAAAGAGAAGACCACTCTGATACCACTGATCTGAACTTAGACAGGAACACAACATAATACAAATATAACCATAAACACAAAGATACAGAAAAAATAACACCTCATGTCATTAATATCAAAGAACTGAAATATGCTTACAGAGAGAATGGAAATAAACTAGCTTGGGTAATGGTAGCTTCTCTCTGAGAAGAGATGTGGCAGCTACATGCCTCTGAACTATGTTACAATGAGGCTTGATGGAATTTTTTTATCATTGAGAAACAATGAGAAACCATAAACATCGAAAAACCTAACCCTAGGAGATGAAGCATGGGCTCCGTTGGGTTAAGTTGGAATGTCAACTTTCTAGGGTCATAACTTTGGCATATGATCTCTGTTTGGCTATCATATCACCTTGTTTTGAAGATCTCGAAGAGGAGGCCGAAAAAAATTGGTAAACCGCTTTGGGACTTTTCCGATCTCTCCATTTTCCCTAAAATTTTCTTTTAGTCCCTCAAAATGGCTCTGGAAGTTTAGGACCCGAAGAACTACCAAAAATAGTAAGCTGTGCTACAAGTAAGGAATCTAAAAAACTAAAAGAAACAATGGTGGGGGTCCAAGTCGAATAGGCGGGTGGCCACCAATATCCACCTGGATCATTCTCGAAACGAGTTCCAAGAGTGGGTGGTTGTAAATAGAGAGGTTTCCTTGCCCCTTTTCTCACAGTAAGTTTCTTACTAGTCCTTGACATGGGAAGCGGCCTTAAGCAATGAAAAAGTAATCTTCTCCCTATTGGAGAAATTATGGACCGAAAAGTAACCTTCCAACAACTTCAACCATTTATATATAACATTTTCATCTATTTTACCTTCTAATATAGGGATATCGAATTTCACTTGTACCTTGAAGGGGGTTTCACCTCCGAAGTGACTGTTGGATGAAGATGCATCACTAGTGGGCACCTGCCGAAGGATCTAAACAAAGTTTTCCATCATTGTTTTCCTTTGTTGCTCAATGAATTCTTCGACCAATATTTTTAAAGGATCCCATACTCTCTCATATTTATTTTCTTCTACCATGGGAGGCTTTAGGATCGGCAAGGCTGGTCTTAAAAAGGTTCAACTAGTTCGAATCCTAACTCCTTATACCCCATCCTCTTTGGGGACGTGCAAAAAAAAACAAAGAAAGAGAAAACCACTATGATACCACTGATACAAATTTCTGGAGGAAAAAAAATTAAATATAGATATGAATAAAAACACTGATATACAATGAAAACAAAACTTCAATTCATTAATAACAAAGTACCGAAAATTATTTACATGTAGAATGGAAGTAAACTAGCATAGGCAACGATATTTTTTCGCTAAGAAGAGATGTGACAGTTACATGCCTTCTGAACTCTGTTATAATGAGGCTCAAAGGCCTATTTATTATTGAGAAACAATGGAAAACCGTAAACATCCAAAAAACTAATCCTAAGAGATAAAGCGCCAAAAGTCTGTGGGCCTCGTTGGGGTAAATTGGTACATCAACTTCTCAAGGTCTTAACTTTGGCATACAATCTCTGTTTGATGCATAAGATACCTTGTTATAAATATCTATTCAAGGAATACAAATTTCACTACAAACCATTATTACAAGTTAATATCTTGCTTGTTTTCCAAAAAAAACGCCATTTAAGGCCTTAAAATGACTCTAGACGTTCAGGACCCAAAAAACTGCCAAAAATAGTAAATTGAACTACCATTAAGGAAAATGAATGAAACAATGATGGAGGTGCAAGTGGAATAGGTGGGTGGCCACCAATAACCACTTGGATCAATATTCATATTACAATGCATACCCAATAATATCATCTTAGATCAATATGCAAAGTTCACATCAAATTTTTAGAAAACATTATTTGTTGGCTTTGGCATTTAACACAACTTGTGATCCTAAGATTGATGGAAAAATTGAAAGAGCGAACATAATTCTAGAGGATATGTTGAGAATGCATGTTATGCATCAACCAAAATAGTGGGAAGAGTTCTTTCCATTAGGAATTTTCATATAATAATGGTTGTCAAGAGTCATTGAAAGTGAGCCCTTTCGAGGTTCTATATGGCAGAAAGTAACACCCCCATTAATTGGGATGATCCAATAAACATAGTGGTACTTGGAAATCATACATTGAAGGAAATGATCAAGAAATAATTAGCATTAGGTATAAAGTGAAAGAAACCCATGACAAACATAAGAGCTATGCAGAATTATAGAGAATGCATAAATAATTTCAAGTGGGAGATCATGTATATCTCTGCATTAGACCAAGGAAGAGCTCACTGAAAGTGAGATCCTGTGCTAAGTTGGCACCCAAATTTTGTGGTCCCTTTCAAATTTTTGAAATAGTGGGGCCAATGACTTATATATTGGCCTTACCACCCATAGTGAAAGCATACAATGTATTTCACATATCCTTGCTTAAAAAGTATGTACATGACACAAATCATGTGATTGAATGGTCTGTGTTATAGGTGGAATTCGAGTAATTCTTCCAACCAAAACCACTATTATTCCTGGACTGGAGGCAAACCATGCTCTAGAATAAAGTAATAGAGAAAGTCAAGGTGCAAGGGAAACACTTTGGACTAGATGAAGCAACTTGGGAACATTCAAATAAAATGAGATTGTTGTACCCATTTTTGTTTAATTTGTAAATGGATGTAAAGTGATGTAAGTATAAATCTCATTGTTTTTTGTTGGTTTATGCTTATATAACACTAAGGACAATGCTCCTTTAAGGTATTGGGATTTGTAACATCCCCTGTTTTGGCCCCTGCTTTTGTAAAATAAAATGTGACCGTGACTCCAACATGGGGAAACTATAGCTAGTTGAACTTTATCTAATCAGTTATTAATTATTTATTAAGTTTAATTAAACTTGATAGAGGAAGGGATAATGAACGGATCAAAATTATGAGGTACATTGATTATTTTTCTTTACACTTTGAATAACTATTCCCTTCCAAATTAAATGTTGAAACCAACCACAACTAAGAAAAACCATTCCCTAACAGATTTTAATGTGACGTGATTGGAGCTAAACTGGAGTTGGTAGTGTTTCAAACTTTTCATTTATAAAGAGAAAAATTGGAATGGGAAATGAAATCCTCATTCTCCTCTATCGTTGATTAAGGAGAGAACCTAGAAAATGAGGGCACTGAAGGGCCAAGGTGATGCACTTGCAGATGAACCAAGAGACATAGATAAAGTTCTGTATAAATGCATAATAGAAGTGAATTGGCCCATTCAATGTGTTTGATTGTTAACTACCATGAATACATTTTTAAGCCACTTAAAACCTTATGTGAGACTATATTTCCAATGTGTTGTACGAAATATTGAAATTCAACCACTAAGTGCTTGCCTCTAGATGAAAAACCATTTAGTGCTTTTCGTTGAAAATTCAACAAGAAATGTGTGTCTAATTTAACTTTCCCTTAATTAAATTGGACAATAAATTGTAATCTTATCTCATAATCACTTGTAATAGTTAAATGAGTGTGATAAACTTATTTAACTCATGGAATTCGAGTTGAGGGTGGTTGGTGAGGCATGCATAGTGATGCTATTTGTTTTTTGAGTCCAAGTTGCATTTAGTGCATTAGTTTAATGCCTAAGAAATCATTTAACTCGATTAATTGAGTTAAAATCAGTTTAACTAGTTGTAACTGATTGTCGCACTAGTGAGAAGTCAAGTGAATTAAATCATATTTAATTCACTTGCAGTGATCTGTCAAGTAACTGATGATTTACTATTAATAGTTGCATCAATGTCACTTCTGATGAAGACCCAGTTGAGACAGAGGTTAAAGGGATGTTAACTATCATTTTTATTATTAGAAAACTTCCCACATGCAGTAATACACCCATAGGATTTCCCATGAGCATTTCGCAGTTTTGGAGGGCTAAAATTCCTAAATAATAGGGATTGCATTCCACATGAATTGCACAAGCAAGAGAGGCTGAGCAGAGGTTGAAAATTGGCTAAGTGTTGGTTGATTTTGTCCGTATCAGTGTGAGACAATTAGCAAAGTGAAACAAACTCTTGTGAGAAGAGTGCATTGTAATTGTTTCATGATTCCTTAGTTGAATATACAATAGAATATAGAGGGGTTTTGAGTAGCAAGCTTTCCCTGGGAAAAATATTTGTGTTGTGGATTGATTTTCTTCTTTCTTTTACTTGGTGTGATTAGCGATCATGTTTATTTTCCACAATTAATTTGTAGAAGGATTCAATATATTTCTTTAGCATATCACATGATCGGATTAAATCCATTGGTATACATATTGTTTGTATAATTTATACATGGTATCAGAGCGCAGGAAATCACTATAATGGAGAATAAATTGAGTTTTTGTTGAACATCATTCAAATTTGCAAAAATATTATTTGGTGCGATAGGAGGATCAAGATGGCTTTCAATGGCTTAAGATTGGAATATGCACTCGAGGGTAGTTCTAATTATATTGCATGGAAAGACATAATGGAGGTAGTTATAGATGACAACGGGTTGAAAGAATTCATTGATAATGATATTCCCAATCCTGCAGCAGTAGACGACACTCTTCTTGATGCTTGGAAAAAGAAGGTTGCAAAGGTGAGGAGGATCTTATCAGAGGGTGTTCAAAACCACATTTTCTCGAGTCTCCATGGAAAAGTGACTCCATATGCAATGTGGAAGGCTTTGATAGATCTGTTTCAGAGTAGCAGTGACCAAAGAAAATTGGCACTGAAGGACAAGATCAGGAAAATCAAAATGGAGAAAGGCGACACTATTCCGAAATATTTAACCAAGTTCATCCAATGTTGAGATGAGCTTGGGAGTGTCGGAATTACTATAGCAGATGATGACTTGGTGAGCCTAGCTCATCTAGGCCTTCCCAGGAGTTGGCATAGTTATCTGGATTCTGTCAATGGGAGGGAGAAGCTACCAGATTGGGAGCAACTTTTGTTGGATTTGGTACAAGAAGAATTCAGGCAGAATACCAGGGATGGATCCTCATCCAAGGCAGATGATGAGGAAAATTGCGCCTTGGCTAGTAAGGCAAAGAAGGGGAAGGGAAATAAATCCTATTCCAAATCTTAGACCGACAAAGAGGGCAAGAAGCATGACATGTCCAGAGTGAAATTTTTTCACTGTCACGAGCATGGACATTATGCCAATAATTTTCCAAAGAAGAAGAAGAAGAACAAGAAGGCTTCAAGATCTGCAATGAGTGAGGCTTTGGCTTCACAATTTGAGTTGGACTTCTCACTCATCACATGCATGGTTTCTAGTGCGATGGGATCCGTGTGGTACGTAGATAGTGGTGCATATTTCTACATGATGGGAGACAAAGAAATTTTTAGTAGCTTGGAGGAGAAGGATCTCTATATGCATATAGAAATGGGTGATGACAGGAGGTATAGCGCTACCGGGATTGGTACAGTAACTTTCCGTAGATAGTTAGGTAAACCCTTCTTATTAATAGATGTCATGTATGTACCAGACTTGAAAAATAATTTAGTTTCAGTTGCCGCTGTTGGAGGGTAGAGGATATGATGTGGTTTTCAGTGAAGGGAAAGCATTCATTCGTCACAAAGCCACATGAAAAGTTAAGAATATTGGGATTCATGTGAAGAATCTCTACAAATTTGATGTAGATGGCTACGTAGCATTGATGGGTAAATCAGACAGAGTGGTGAGCCGGGATGAGGGTGAGTTATGGCACATGAGATTGGGCCATCTACACCACAGTGATTTGAAGGTCATGCAACATATTTCTATAGGACTTCCAAATGGCACCCTTGCACAGATAGACAAATGCAAGGGATGTACCATTGGAAAGTATGCAAAGCCCACTTTTCATGAGAAGGAGAACCGAGCAGCAGAAATCCTTGAGAGAGTTCACTCAGATGTGTGTGGACCATTCTCTACAACTTCAACAACAAAGCGCAGGTATTATGTGAATTTTGTTGATGATTTTTCTAGAAAGTGTTGGATCTACTTCATGCAGAAGAAAGATCAGACGTTTTCAAATTTTTTTGAGTTCAAAGCACCGGTTGATAAAGATACAGGGAAGCATGTAAGGCTCTAAGGAGCGAGAATGGTGGTGAGTACATCTTCAATGAATTCAAGAACTTCTGTAGCAAAGAAGGAATTCATAGAGAGTTGATTGCACCTCATAACCCACAACATAATGGGCTTGCAGAAAGAAAGAATAGAAAAATTGTGGGTGCAACACGAGCGATGTTACATGATCAGAGCCTAACCTTGCATCTCTGGGTTGAGGCATGCAACATATCGGTATTTGTGCATAACCGTAGTCCTCATTGGATACTTGGCATGAGTACACCAGAGGAGGCTTTTTTTGGTAAGTAACCTAATGTTTCATATTTTAAATTTTTTGGCTCATTTGTCTATTGCGATGTGACCAAATATTCTAAGAATAATCTAGCACTAACAATTGAGATTTGGATATTTTTTGGGTACATTGATACTCCCCACAACTATCGGGTGTATTTTCCAAACAAAAGGATGACTGTTGTAAGACGGGATGTAAAATTTGATTAGGAGGAAGGCATGTGATTGTCCCTTGAGAGGGAGCTTGATTTGCATGCAGATGAGGAACTATTGGTTCCAAAGGATGAACCTCAAGATGTGGAGAAGCCACACGCAGAGGATCATGGAGTGGAAGAAACCACTCATGTAGAGCCATCCACCAGACATGGTAGAAGGAACACTACAAAAGATGACAAATTGAGACTTGATGCGACATAACATGTAGGATCACCTACATCACTGCGCAGATAGAGACAATCACCAGGCAGGTTTACTGGATACATGGATCTTATGAACAAGTGTATTTTGACAGAACCATCCTATTTTGAGGAAGCAGTGCAAAAACCAACTTGGGTTGATGCCATGGTTGAGGATCATGACTCCATCATCAGGAACAGTGCATGGGAAGTTGTCCCAAGACCAGTTGGAAAATTAGTGGTTGGATCTATAAGGCAAAGAAAGCAGCAAATGGGAGTGTGGAGAAGTACAAGGCTAAATTTGTAGCAAGGGGATCCTCAAAAGTTGAGGGGATTGACTATGAGAAGACTTTTGCACTAGTTGCAAGGTACTCATTGATTATATCTATCCTTGCATTATCAGCATAGATGGGGTGGCAGTTACATCAGATGGATGTGAAGACTGCATTTCTCAATGGATTTATTGAGGAAGAAGTCTAGATTGAGCAGCCAAAAGGTTTTGAGATATTTGACAGTGAGTCACATGTGTGCAGACTCAAGAGAGCACTGTATGGGCTGAAGCAAGAACCTCATTCTTGGTACACCATGATTGACAACTATTTCACCGGGTTGGGCTTCAAAAAAAGTGAAGCGGATGCGAACCTGTACTAGATTGTGGTTGATGGAAAGCTTTTGATTATCGTACTTTATGTTGATGATCTTATTTTGACAGGTCATGAGCATATCATAACTTCTTGCAAAGAGGATCTTGCAAGACAGTTTAAGATGAAGGACATGGGAATCCTTCACTATTTCCTTGGTTTGGAGATATGGAAGGGGGATGGGGAGGTATTTGTTTCTCAAGACAAGTATGCCAAAGAGATTCTGAGGAAGTTCCACATGGAGAGCTGTAAACCCATGGAGACTCCTCTTGCAGGAAACTGGAGGAAGGAGGATGCTACTTCAGGTTAGGTAGTGGACGCTATTTTTTACAGTCAACTTGTGGGTTCACTCATGTACTTGGTGAACACACGACCAGACATTTGCTACACAGGTAACAACTTATTCAAGCTATGGTTAAGCCGACCAAGCTCTTTTGGAAGGCGGGGAAGCATGTCTTGAGATATATCAGTGGCACTACAAAATATGGATTATGATATAGATGGACAAAGGGAGTGAAGCTTCAAGGCTTCAATGATGCATATTTGGTAAGCAATCCATCAGACATAAAGAGCACATCAAGAGGGATCTTCAGCATAGGATCAACATCAGTTTCTTGGTATGACAGGAAGCAAAGATCAATTGCACTCAGTTCTTACAGAGTACATGGTAGCCAATCAGGCTGCATGTGAGGCCATCTGGGTGAGAAGGATTCTTATTGGTTTGTTTAGTCATTAGATGGATCCAACAGTGATACATTTTGATAACCAGAGTTGCATAAAACTCTCAGTTAATCCAGTATTCCATGACAGGTCCAAGCATATAGGCATCTGGTACCACCATCTCAGAGATTGTGTTCATAGAGGCATTATGTTACTTTAGTACATTCCCACATAGGAACAGGATGCATATATTCTAACAAAGGCACTCGCCAAGAGAAAATTCGAATACCATAGAGACAGGATCATGGTAGATGATAATACCTTTCTTGTTGAGAGAGAGTGTTGAAAAGTCAATAAGAAATGTGTGTCTAATTTAATTTTACCTTAATTAAATTGGACAATAAATTGTCGTCTTATCTCATAATCACTTGTAATAGTTAAATGCGTGTGATAAAATCAGTTAACTAATGGAATTCGAGTTGAGGGTGGTTGGTGAAGCATGCAGAGTGATTTTATTTGTTTTTTGAGTCCAAGTTGCAGTTAGTGCATTATTTTAATGCATGAGAAATCAGTTAACTCAATTAATTGAGTTAAAATGAGTTTAACTAGTTGTAACTGATTGTTGCACTAGTGATAGGTCAAGTGAATTAAATCAGATTTAATTCACATGCAGTGATCTTTCAAGTAACTGATGATTTACTATTAATAGTTGCATGCATGTCAGTTCTGATGAAGACCCAGTTGAGATAGAGATTAAAGGGATGTTAACTATCAGTTGTATTATTATCAAACTGCTTGCATGTAGTAATACACCCATAGGATTTCACACGAGCGCGCAATTTTGGAAGGCTGAAATTCCTAAAGAATAGGGATTTCATTCCACATGAATTTCACAAGGCAGGTAGGTTGAGCAGAGGTTGAAAATTAGCTAAGTGTTGGTCGATTTTTTCCGGATCAGTGTGAGACAATTAGCAAAGTGCAACAGACTCTTGTGAGAAGAGTGCATTGTAATTTTTTCATGATTCCTTGGTTGAATATACAATAGAAGATAGAGGGGATTTGAGCAGCAAGCTTTCCCTGGGAAAAATATATGTGTTGTGGATTGATTTGCTTCTTTATTTTACTTGGTGTGATTGGAAATCATGTTTATTTTCCACAATTAATTTGTAAAATAATTTAGTATCTTTCTTTAGCATATCGCATGATCAGATTTAATCCATTGGTATACATATTGTTTGTATAATTTATACACTTTTATTTTGGTTGGTGAAACACTTTGTGCTTTCCTATGGCTTAAAAACCACTAATTGTTTGCCTACAAATTAATTATACCATAAGGTGTTTGCAGTTATATAGATGAACCACTTAGTACTACTAAGTTCTTTCTATCGGGCTGATGAACCACCCTCATAATGGATTCAATCCTCATAAATTGATAACCACACCTAATCCTTGAATTTTAAATATTACCCTATGTTTAAATCTTGGAGAGTAAGCATGTCACTAAGGTGATTACTACCATAGAGTAATTGACTAATCACCTTGATAGTAGGCTCTATCTCTTGAGTGTTTGACCCATCCATTGGTGTGAATTTATCCCTGTGCAAGTGTCCCCTCAGACTCTAGATCTGACTCAGTGGTGGTCAATTGTAATAAATACTATAGTATAGCTAGCCTATGTTTGGGTGGAGAGTGGAAGTCCCTTCTCCATTTTCCAATTTATTTAACTTTCTTAGGTAAGTTTCATGGTTTACATACATTTGATTTATGAATTATGATTTATGTCTAATGTGATAGTAAGTTGATGTATGCGTCTATATGAATCATGAATGAATGCTTAAGAGAACTGTATATCCAAGATTTTTTTTTATTTTTTTTTGTTTATGGTTACATGAATATTTAGTAGTGTTAATTATTCTATAGAGATCATAAATTAAAAACTATTTCATATGTGAGGATTACTTGAATGTCTGGTTAATGTTGAAAATTCTTAATGTGTGAATTATTGAGATGATTTTGAAATATCATGCATACTTATACATATTTTTGTATGTTTTATGATTTAATATTCTAGTCGATCTGTAATATTCTTGTATAAGCATGCAATAGACATGTCTTCTTGATAAGGATTGTGAATTCCTATCTCATTGAAGGAATTGTCTACTTTACAATAAGTAGTCAAGTTGTAATGCATGAACTAATGTAGTTTTTTTCCTTTGGAGCCAGTTCTTTCCTTTTCTTAGAATTTATGGCGAGATGAACTTTGTTAGTGACTTTGGACTCTTTTGGAAACAACATAGTATGTTTGACGATTTGAATTTAGGACTTGGCTATTGCCTCGGGAGCTTAGTGTTTTAGCAAAAGTACTAGTTCTCTAGGAGCCTCTACAAAAACATCCTTAAGTTTCTTTTTGTATAGTTTTAGCAGAAATCCAAGAAAATTAGGGGCCAACTGGTCCTTTTTATGGAATTATATCAAGGCCAAATGTTGTTACATCACCCAAGTTTTGATGTATTTGGGGATATTTGGGACCATATGTTCCCCTTAAACATGATTTGTATCTAGATATTGAGGAGGGTCGATGGATTTTTTAGTTTTATGCTTAGATGCATTCGGTAATACAAGCATATAGATGGAAAAGGCATGCCCACTTTGGAAAATAATTTAGATATAAATTAGATTTGATTGATTGATCAATGTTAGTAATATGGGGTAAGGCCCACAATAGTAGTTAATATGTGTGGGCTCAGAGTTGTATTTTCTCAAGAATTTGAAGTGTATCTGAGATTTTTGTTAATGCACAGTGTACACACTAGTGGATCCCAAATGTACACTAAGATAGATTTTAGTTCATTGGAGTCAAGAAATCAAGAGATTCAAGAGTCTAGGGCATGTCCATAATGGACAAGGGCATGAATCCCTGTATTTCTTTAGAACAAGATATAACATATAGATGTTTCATAACATAAAAAGGTTGGGTCTAGTGGAATCCACATACCCATGTCAACATGGTAGCACCATGTGGGCCTAATAGGGTATCATAATCAAACGAGTGATTTGAGCAGTGTGATCATGGGGGAATGCTGAAATCAGTGACCCACATCACCCTGGGGATCGCTTGATCTATCATGGGTTAAAAAGGGGGGTGGGGGAGGTTTGGAATTGGGATTCTTGATATGGGTCCCCCATTTAATCAGAAACCACTACTGGATGGTTATAATGGGAACGATACTGGTCAATGGTCCCTTTTCATCAAGGGGCCCTCTAATATATCAAGAATTAATGAGAGGGGGGGTATGAAACTGGATATTTCCAATGGTAAAGGCAAATCGAATTTGATTAGTGATTTCACCATCGATGCATCATGGTATCATATAATTGGTATAACTTTAGTTGAACATAAATTTAAATTCAAGAGAGATTGAGATGAAATCTATATGATCAAAAATCTCTTGGCGAGCTAGTTATAATGGTGGAATCAAAAAATAATTTCACAAACTTTGGAAATGAAGGATTTTTGGTGACCCCATCCTCATAAAAAAATTTGGAGGTCAGTTTAAGTCATAAGTAACACCTTCCAAAACTAGAGATGGTACAAGGAGGTGGGAGGGAATGTTATAGAGGACCCCATTCAAGGTGCAACCACATACTTTGACCCTTCTGCTTAGTCTTATGATATGTTCCTTCTTACTCTATTTTTTCATTTCAAAGTTTATCTTAATGGTCAATCTCGCCTAGTTTTCAACATATTTATAATCCTTTCAATTTTTTTGAACATTATGTCATATTATGCCTCTCTTTGAAGAGTAAAATTTTGGTTATACTCTAGTCTTCCTAGTGAAATACTAGATTAAAATATCTAGTATAACCATATAAACTCTTGTTTAGAAGGAAATATAATGTTTACCCCATAAAAAACAACAAAAACAACAACAATAATAATTTTAATTTTAATTTAAAATAAAGTTATAATATATCATAAAATAAGTGTTTTGATCCTATTGACATTTATTAGTCATTTATTTTATATGGTTGTGCTAGTAATTACTAATAATTAAATTAAATTTCTTGAAGACCTCTTTTGAAATAAATAGAAAATTGAGAAAAACCAAAAATGCTTGATCATGAGCAAGTTCAAAATAAAAATTCCAGTTCCTTATGAGATAATGTTGAGTGAAACAGGAACAAATCCCATCAAAGCAATTGCTATGGTGTGTCTCTTAAGGTACCTAAAAATAATTGATAAAATGGGAGTAGGTAGATGGCCTAAAGTTATTTTAAATGAAGGCATGAGTGAAAGAAAGAAATCATGGATGAGACAAAAAAACAAATGGATGCAAAAATGGAATATTTACCTCAAAGTATATCCCAAAAATAATAAGGAGTTAAATAATTTTGTTATGGAGAAGTTCTGTAAGCGTATATGGGGAAAAGAGTTGAGTAGAAAGAAGAAGTACTATGTTCAGGAGTCCAACACCACTTGTGATCTCCAACAAAAAGAGTACATTGGAGCTAGAATTCCATGGAGAGCAAAGATTTTTATTGCTCAATTAAGAACTAATTCGCATCAACTTCGGTGAGAAACGGGTCGTTGGAAAATACCTAAAGAAGCTTGAGAAGAATGGGTGTGTACTTTTTGCACTTCTGGGGCAGTGGAATCGGAAAAAAATTTAATTTTGGAATGTGATGCTTTCAGAGAAATCAAAGACAATTACGAAAGTATGTTAACATTTGTTCCTTGGAATTGTATTTTCAGTGAAAGAATTATTAGAAGGTTGGGTCAGTGTTGGAACAGGGTCTCCTAAAGATGCAAATTTTTTCCATTTTGGTATTATTTAGTTTAAACGCAGGGTTTTTAGGGTGGGTCAAAGCCCCGAATGCATTGTAATGGGTCAAGGGTAGACCAAGGGTCCGAAAACCATGGTTTGCAGACCATTGGATGTGTAGGCTAAATCAGTATAAATAGATGAACCTTTTTGAGTCTTAATGTAGGCAAGAATTGAGATTGGTGCTAAGAATGAATTGTTAGATCTGTTGTCGGGTTGTTGGGTAAGGACTCCTGATGGTTGTGTGTGCGGAGATCCTCAGTCCTGCTGTGTGTGGACCCTACTGGCTATGTGCGTAGGTGGGATTTTGGGATTGTAAGTTGAATTTGGTATTAATATATATGCGAAGTACTATTGGACATTTGATGATATCTAGATCTGTTTTGTTATGATTGATGCGAACCTGGGTTATATGATGAAGCTGTGAAACTGTCTGTTTAAATAGCTGCGAACTATGAAAATATCTATGTTCTGGTATATGTATTTGTGATCTGTTAATTGCTGTGATTCTAGTGTTCTGTGCTGATAAATTGGTATTATGCACGTGGATGCGAATGTATTTACTAGATCTGTGCATGATAATAGCCCTGTTACACTATATACGCCTATGATTAGATCGGTTTAGTGCGAACTTGATAGGATGGGAATGCAAACCTGCTTGACTTACCTCCTCTCTCTCAGGGTGCAGAAACCTGGTTCCAGCACCCTCCCATACTGCTTCGGGTGAGACTTTGGCCCGCGCAAGTAGGTCACTGCCGAAAGGGCCAATATTATAGGGTTTTTTGGAAAACCTTAACCTCTGAACCTGGGTCAGGACCCCTCGAGCCAACAAATGATTTCGTTGCCAGGACCGGGATCATTTTGAGAGATATGAGGTAATGCCAAGAACACATTGGAGACCTGAGAAGAAAGAGATCGACAAGTGGTTCGAAAGAAAATTTAGGAATTCGCAGTGAGAGAGAATCACAGTGCAAAATTGATAGCAGAGAAGTGGAAGAATAAATACATTTTCATAGAGATCTACGAAATTTTCTTTGTAAAATTTTTGATTGAGCTTCAGGAGTGGCTCGCAAGACTCGTAGATTTCCAGACGTGTTGGAGGGGCGAATGGGTCATGCATTGGACCCCAGAGATGATCCAGCAGTTAGAAAAAAATAATAACACCATCACTCACACGGTAGATCACTGGGTGGACAGTGTGATAGGAGGATTTGTGACAAAATTTGCAATCAACCAATTTGTTTCCTATTCAGAGGTAGAGCGAAGGTTCTTCAAGGATTTCTGGGGTAATTTTCTGAAAACTATGCCATTACTGATTAAGATCTTATTGTGTGAAAAAATCATTTTGTGCAACCATACAGAGTGAATGAACTCCGATCAAAGAGACGGTACAACGTGCAGTGGTAAGTATTACAGAACTAACCAGGAAGGAGATAGATCTGTCTATAGTCTAGTAAGGGATTCGGCTATGCAAGGACCTCCAACTACACCACCGTCGAGCCAACACAAGGGTAAGAACTCACTCGTACCTCCACCCCCACCAGAAGATGAGATGGCCTCGCATCGGTTCTGGTTTGTCGTAGCATTGGTATGGACTGCGCAGAACGTGGCTAGTGATGCGGTGAAAAGGGTGCAACTATCTCTTTCCTTTGAAGGAAGAGCCTTGGACTGGTATATGGGATACATCGATCAACATGCGAATGCGATAATTGAAGAGATTAAGAATGCCTTGAAACAACAGTTCAAGAAGCCTAAGTCCTACTCTCAGATAGTGAACGATCTAAAATATTTCAATCAAGGACTGTCTGAGTTTGTATGGGAAGTTTACCAACGTCTAAAGAAGGTAATTAGAGAAGGAGGATTTCTGTATGATGATAGGCAGCACACGGAATGGTTCATTTCTATGTTGCTACCCCACCTGCACGTGACGATGGGTCATCAAGACATTGAATCACAAGAAAAGGCCTTGGATATTGCTATGAAGTTGGAAGCTACGCCAAGAGATGATACCCAGTTAGGAGTACAAAAAATACAAGGCCAGCTAGAAGAAATGCACATGGATATCCAGAATCTGTAGAAGGAGTGAGGAAAAAAGGCTAGCCCTAAAAGATGGTGCATACGATGCAGGGTGAATGGCCACACCAAGGATAACTTTCCTCTGCTAGCAGACTACATGCAGGCCGGGGGACCCATCCCGTTGCATCCTAGGGAAGCTGCAGGACCAAGTGGGCCGGTGCTGTGGTGCGATGATTGTTGTGTGTTGGGTTGCATGATACCAACCACTGCCCCCGCCTTACCGCATATGTCCCAAAAATAAAGCAACAATGGTGCAAGTTCTGAAAATCTGTAGGACATGATGAAGAGAATTGTTGGACGTATGATTTGATGATAGATTGAGGAAACCTATATAGGGTACAATCGGATCCATCCTTGCAAATATCCCCCTCGGGCATAGATGGCTCCCCGGCTAGGGGAAGGGGGGGCCGAGGTGGAATCGTAGGTAGGGGTAGAGGACAATTGATCTACTATAACTGCAGGGAGGTAGGCCACTTTGAAAGGGACTGCACGAACCCAGCAAGGCAATCTTGCAGATACTGTAGATAATTGGACCATGTGATCGAAGACTGCCCAATTCTGATATCCAAGATGCAGGAAAAGCAGCAGACACCTACAAAGAATGTACAAAGGATTAAGGCAGAACCTCGAGACGAGGGGCCAAGCATTAATGTGATAACACGCAGAGGCATGGCCACCAGAGGAACTACGAAGAAAGCTGAGGTAGAGCCTCTTATCCATAAAGCAGCCACTAAACAAGAAGGTTTGGACTTACAAAAGGAGAAGAAAACCTTTGTCGCAGCTCGTCAAGACTTCACTAAGGTTGTGGCATCTAACCCTCAAGCCTCCATGAAACTCAAAGTAGATGAGGAAGTTAAACCATTCCTGTAGGCATGTATAAAGATGTTGCTCAACCAAAGGGTCGTAGAAAGCCTCCAAGCTTTAATCGACAGTTGCGTAGAAAGAACAACCCCAGCCATGGAAGTTAAGGATGTGCACAAACTATATAAGCATAAGAGACGCACTGGTAGGGAGATGCGGTTAACCACACAGATTGGTGATTATGAGATGGATCAGGTTATTCTAGACCTAGGTTTAGATGTGAACGTATTACCTAAACAAACTTGGCAGCGAATGGGATAACCTAGGTTGGAATGGTCCACTATCTAGTTGCGCATGGCCAATCAACAAAAGATCATACCGTTGGGAAGATTATCAAAGATCATGGTAGATATCATAGGATTTAAGGTCCGATCTGACTTTTAAGTCATTCATATTGTAGAAGATGCGGACCTGTATCCTGCACTCCTAGGATTGGACTGGGCCATAGATATGGGTGGTATTATCAATTTGAAGAAGAGAAGCATGGTGTTAGAAAGTGAAGGAACACGGGTGATAGTAGCACTAGACCCCGCAGAAGGAGAAAGGTATACAGAGCCAGTGCATGAGGAACTATTTCAGCCTTTTGCAGATTGGGAATTTAAAAATGGCTTATGTCAAAAGAAGCCACATGTGAGAGTTTCTCAGTGCATTGAAAGATCTATGCAATATTTAAGAACATTCTCCACTCCATGGGATTATCAGAGTATGGAATTTAGAAATCCCATAAAGCCAAATCCTTTTGCCCAAGTTTATGGACCAGAAACATTTGATACATCAGTTTTGGCCGAGAATATGGATGAAGTGAAAAAGATTACACTATGGATAAAAGAGTTCAAAAGCCTAACTTTACCAGAGAAGTTAGCTTTAATCAGATCTCTAGAAGATCTTCAAGGTAAAGATAAAGCAATCAAACTCATAATCAACCAGAGAGCTTTAATTACCATATGTGTACAATCAGGTCATTGGACTAGTGATGTGGTTTGTCTAGTCAGCCTTTTATTATCAAACCAAGTTTGTTCTGCAATAAGTTTTGAATTAGGATGGCAACGACAACAAGATATTAATCATACTTGCAGAATGTGGATTCAGTGTGCTATAGAACACTCTGTCAATATGTTTCAAATTTTTAAGATTGAATTATTAGATGGAGTTGAATTAGCAGTGGCATCTCTTCCTACTTCTATGAATAGTCGGAAAGATTCTTTCCTTGACATAGAAGTAGATCCAACAACATATGTCAAAAAATGGACAAAATCAGCTGATAAATATTTATTCCCTCAGAAGAATCTCTTTGTCACGACAGATACAGTAAAGTTTACTACAGGACAGCAATCAAAGCATATCACAAGAGGAGAATCTTCTACAGCTGCCGCACTAAGAAGAAAAGATGAGGTATCCAAAGAAAAAGAGACTATTTTTGTTGATATTTTTCAAGATGCTCAAAATCCGGACGAGCCTGAATGGGAATCGCAGTACTTGGATTGGCTCCATCAGTCACATGCTACTTTTAATCGGTCCCCCTCACCATTAGAATGGCCAAGTGACTTTGAACCTGGCGAGCAAACCGATGATGACAGAAGTCCGAAAGGACATTGGTAGTGGGAATCTCTTTATTTGCATTATTGTACTCGAGATAATTGAGTAGACATCGTCTGGGCCAGGAATGCCTGACAAGGACCCTCAATTATTCTCTTATGTCTTATATATAGGATGGTTTGTAAATATTTTAGATCATCGAGTGTGGAGAGCTTGTGTGAGTATCTGTGTGAGTGTGCGAGTGTGTATGGCTATGATTTAACGAGTTCTGAGACTTTAAGGCTCAACTCTGCAGCATAATATGGTATGTAATATTTTTCTTGAATAATATTGAAGCCTACTGGGCCGCCTGTCTGAGGACAGTTCTTTCAAAGATCACAAAAGGAGATTGTAAGACGAAGTAGAAGACCAAAGGAGTCGTGTGTTCGCATATCTCGTCAGGTGATAAGGAAGAAGTCGCCCGTTTTGGCTTAAATTCAAGTAAGTTACTGAGTCCACGATCTAAATTTTTGGTATCAGAGCCCTGTCTCGATTCTGTTATGGCAAATCTATTACGCTCATTTTCTCATATTGATCGCAAGATTGTCTCTGAAGTGGCATCCTGCTCTGTTGAGTCTGAAGAGTCGCATGATGTTGTTGATAACCCTGAAAATTGGAATCCTCCCTCTCTTCATGCCACAGATATTTACAAACTTCCTATTTCCTTTGTGTTTAAATCTAAGTCCTTTCTGAAGGAAGTAGAGGTTACTATCAAAATCTCTGGTCCTGCTGTCCAGATTGTTTCTCTGAACCTGTTTTCTAAAGATGAAGTTAAGAAGTTTCGTCAGTATGCACTAGATAAAAAATACAATTATCTTCACTTTGGTGGAATCCGTATTAGTCTGGCTCCTTTATTTCGTCATGGGTTAAACACCCCTTGCATTGCTGAAGTTTTCGACACCCGTCATCAAAACTATGACCATGCTAGGATTGGAACTATAATGGGTAATCTATCTACTGGCTGTCAATATGGAACCATTTTTCCAGATTACTCTATTAGTCTCACTGATGTCCATCTTCAAGATTGTTGGAAGTTAATGACTGGAGTTCAAGGACTCCAATTAGCTGAAGATAGTGAATATCTTTCTGTTCTAGTACAGACATCCTTTCAGTTAACAAATACTGCACATCCAAAGTTGAAACAACCAGTCCTGAAAGACTGTGTGACTGTTGGTCTGTCAAATGCTCAAGTAGAAGGTGTTCTATATGATCCTACTGAGCTTCCAAACAATTGGTATTTTCAGTATAAGTCTATAATGGACGACAAGAAACCAGAAGCTAAACTCAAAAGAATTTCTATATCTGATGGTCGAGTGAAATTAATTCCTCCTAAACCAGTCATGCCTCGACCCCTGGTCAAGCCAAAAATATATGTTGTTCCTTTGTCACAAGAAGAATAATCCTCTTCTCAGAGAGTTGATTTACCTCCTATAGAAGAAATAGCATTTCCAGCTACCCCTGTTGTAGCTCCAAATGAATTATATATTCCAGAATCCAAACCATTTCTTGCAGTGCAAAAAATGCATCGTGTTTCTTATGTGTCTTATTCTCCTGTTGAAGAATGGCAGCATGCTAATAAACGTTTTGTGAAAGGTGGAAAATGGCCTCCAAAGACAAAATTTTGTACCACCTCATCAATGTCTAAACAGCCAAACACTAGAGCTGATTGTGCACCACTCATTGAGCACAATGTAAATGATCCTAAAGACTTAGAAGAAGTCTATCAGATAGGCAACTATTTGACTACCTGGTGTGCACACGCCGAAGATGTCCTAGATAACCTTGGCTCTCAATCTGAAGAAATTCTAGCAAATTTAAAATTGCTTCAAGAAGAACAACAAGAAGAAAGAGCAAGAAAAGAAGCAAAGCATCAGAAAAAGAAAGAGAGACGCTGACGAGAGTTGAAAACTCCTGCTTTTTCTCTCTCTATGGACGTTCCCAATTATTGGGATGCAGATGAAAAGCTAGAAGAAAGTGGAATTGAGTCAAGTACTCAAGCTTCTGAACGCACTAATAAACCAGTCTTAGAAACTAACAAATCTTTAAATTTTCAGAAACCAAAGAGTGAAGTTGCTACTCTTGAAAATGCTGCTACAAAATTTCCTTCTTTTATTTTACCATCTTTACAGAAAGCCCATGTTTTCAAAGAAGTTCCTAAATACCCTAGGGTTGAAGAAGATCTCTTTTCTGCCAATTCAAGTGGCTATGTCCTGGATCTAGATAAGTCTTCTAATCCAACTGAATCTATTAGGGTATGGATTGGATCTCTATATCAGATGCAAGTTGTATCAATATTAGACAATATATCTATCTTTGCCTTAGCAGAAAAGCGAATGGCAGGTATTGTCTATGATTGGTGGATGGCTCCATCCGATGAAGAAAGATTAAATGTTGCTGCTGCAGGTATTGCTACCCTTGAATTACTTTTAAAAACCCAGTTTGTTCCAGAACCAGCAGATGAGAAAAAACAGATTATCACAGATTTGACTAGAATGGAATTGAAAGACATCAAATTCTTTAATCAGTTTGGTAATGATTACATGACTAAAGTTTACAAGGCCAATTTGATTAATGATTCAGTCCAGAAAATCTCTTTTCTGTCAAAGTTACCTGGTAATCTAGGTGATATGATTCTTAAATATCTAGAAGTTCAAGGAAAGAAGATAGATCAAACTTATTGGATAGATCTTTTATTCAGATGTCAAGAGAAAATCAAATATCTTTGCTGGCAGAAGAAAGCCTCTGAGTTTTCTCCTGGATTAGATGTTTGTCGTTCTGTTTTGCCCTAGACTCCATTTAAGAAACGAAAAACTAAAAGATATGGCAAATACAAACCAAAGAAGGTAGCAAATCCAAAAAGACCTTTTCGCAAGTTCAGATATCTCAAAAAACGCAGACAACCAAAGAAAGGTAATGCTTGCTTTATTTGTAAACAAGAAGGACATTATGCTCGGAAATGTCCTAAGAGTTCGTCTAATAAGTTGAAAGCATGCATTGAAGTTGATGAATTTGTTGATCAATGGTCTGTTGTTGAATCTCAAGATGATGTCTCTGATGTTTATATTCTGACAGAAGCTTCTCTGTCTGATTCCGATGTGCCTATTGACAGTTCTCAAAAAATGAATCGTTGTTATGATTCTGACTGTTATGATCAAGAAGAAGAATTGCATTACAGTGATCAATATCTTGAAGAAGATGAAACTAGTGAAACTTCTGACTCCTCTTTTGAAGATAATGTTTCACTTACCCCCTCTGCTACTCAGTCACTATCTCTGGATACTAAGAATTCATCTCCCGTTTTACTTTCATCACCTTCGCCACCCATTTTTAATTCTTTTTTTCCATATCCAAAGACTGTTACTCCTTCTTTTGCCTGTCCTGTTCTTCCTATTGTAGAAGAAAATGATTTTCTGAAAAATATTGTTAAAACTAATAATCTCCTTTATATTCCCGTTGAGGTCCAAGTTCATAATCAATGGATCTCTGTTGATGCTTTTATTGATACGGGTGGTTCGAATAATCTTGCCCGTCCTTCTTTTTTTAAAGGTCTGTGGAAACCTCTCAACCATATTCTTGTCTCTGAAACTATTGGTGGCACTGTCTCTCTGACTCATTATGTCGATGAAATTTCTTTAAAAGTTGGGGGGAGTATTGTAAAAATTTCTGCTGTTCAATATTATGATACTTCTACAAGTTTATCCCTTGGAATGCCTTTTCTTAATTCAGTTCTACCTGTTACCATTAGCGAAGATAAACTTATCTTCAACATCAAGAAAAAGGCCATCTCTGTTCCTAGGCTTACTCTAGCAAATTCTAAAGCTAGAAAGGACAATAGCCAAAAGAAAATAGGGATTAAATGACCTGTCAAGGACTCAAATAACTGGCAAGAAGTCCTTCTGATTTATGAAGAAAGATATCAGAAGAGTACCAGCAAGCAAAAGGCCAATAGAAATCCTGACTGGTTACCAGAGCAAACTGCTATATTTGAAGAACTAATAAAAAATTGCTCTGAGAATCCACAAGCTTTTTGGATTGTTGAAAGTCCCCAACAAGAAATTGTCACCCTGCATGATAACGGAGTCAAAGGTAAATTAATTCCTTGTACTCCTTCAGATGAAAAAGAGATGAGAAAGCAAATTGAAGAATTATTAGATCTTCAGTTAATTGAACCTAGTGATTCTCATTATTCATGTTCTGCATTCTTGGTACGAAATCATTCTGAAATTGTTAGAGGAAAAGCCCGGATGGTGATTAACTACAAACCTTTGAATGCAATCACCAAAAGTTTTCAGTATCCTCTACCACGCCAAGAAAGTATAATGCAGAAGATCCAGCATAGCAAAATATTCAGTAAATTTGATATGAAGTCTGGATATTATCAAATTCAAATCAGATCCGAAGACAGACATAAAACTGCTTTCACCTGCCCTGCAGGTTTCTTTCAATGGAAGGTTGTTCCGTTTGGTCTCAAGAATGCGCCTGCTTTCTTTCAAAGGCGTATGGATTTCATTTTTGGTAAATATGATTTTATTGTTGTTTATATTGACGATATTCTGATTCACAGTGATAATCTTGAAGATCACTTGAAGCATTTGGCTATTTTCTTGGAAGAAGTTCGAAAGCATGGAATCGTTTTGTCAGAGAAAAAGATGATACTGTTTCAAGACAGTATTGATTTCCTAGGAATTCATATCGTCAATGGAAAAATTCAAATGCAACCGCATGTTCTTACAAAGCTAGCTGAATTTCCTGATCAACTTTCTGATACTAAGATGATACAGAGATTTTTGGGAATATTGAATTATATTCACAAATACATCCCTCGTTTATCAGAAAAAACTGCTCCAATCAGGAAGCATTTACATGGTGGATGGTCTATAGAAGCTACTGCTGCAGTTCAAGTTTTGAAGAAAGAATGTTTAAGGCTTCCTGAACTTAAACCTCCTGGTAATGGTTCACTTATTCTTCAAACTGATGCTTCTGATAATTTTTGGGCTGCTGTATTGTTTGAAAAGGTCCCTGTTGAAGGTAACGAGAGTCTTTTTGAAGAAAATCTCTGTGCTTATGCTTCAGGTGAGTTCTTACCTCACCAAAAGAATTATTTTATTGCTGAAAAGGAAACTTTGGCCATCTTTAATGGCATTCAAAAGTTTTAAGTATATCTGGCACCTGCAAAATTTTTGATAAGAACTGACTCGATGAATTTTAAGTATTTCTTAGCTGCAAAAATTTCCAAGCAACTTGCTCGCGGAAGATTATTAGCTTGGCAAATTTGGTTCCAGATGTATGAATTTGATGTGGAATGGGTTCCTGGAAATTCTAACTACCTGGCTGATGCTTTAACAAGAGATATGAATAAAGCCCATATTCATCATTGTTCTAGCATTAGAACAGATTTATTTCAGTTACCTGGGAAGAATGCAAGTGATGATGATTTTGTAACTTTTGTAAAAAGATTTCATATTTTAGAATTGGTGTTACCAGATGCAGCTGAAGAAATGAAGAAAATGATTGGGCTCAGAATACAGAGAAACAAATGGATCCAACGTTGCCAAGCATGGCAATCAAAAAATGTTGGTATTCTATTAGGATTAGACGAAGAATTGGTGAAAGTCTATCCTTTGCCCAATATGAAAGTAAAGATTTATTTCAAAACTCTTGATGATTATTGGTCCAGATGTTACACTGATGATATGATTAAAGTTTTGATGACTTTAAACTATTATCAGATTATTGGAGGACTTGACTTCTCTTTGGCAGTTTATACAACTGCTAAAATGCTTGATATTGATGAAATTAATATGTCTGAGAAGGTGAAAGGTTTCTACGAACAATGAGAATTCCTGATCTTTTTGAAGAAATGGAAGCTGCATATATTCAACGAAATGATGAACATTTTGAAGGCACTGATAAACCAGTCTTAGAAACTCATTGATGGTGTGCTGTGCTGGGAAAAGGATAGCGAATGTTTTTTTGACTCCGACAAGGAAATGGAAAATTGGAAAAAATGGTTACATGACGTCTCTGCGTTGTGCTGCTTATGAATCACAAGGGATTTTCTCTAAATATCCTTAGAGGTAAGAGAACTGCCCTACTTTGATGGTTTCAGTAGTATAAAATAATTTTTACGAACATTTGAAGCTGAGGTTCCAAGAGAACGAAGGCTATGGGCCCTTAATCTGGCCATGCATGCAACACCTGCAAGATGGTGGGACACACATAAGAAGGCATTCTAGGACTGGGAGGAATTTCGGGACATGATGATCCTGTGATTTGAGCCTCCGGTTGATGTGCGCGTCAAAACGTTTCTTGGCCCAAGGGACCCGCACGAACATTTTTTCGCATGGATGGAGAAGTGGTGCGACCAGACTACAGAAGAATGGGTTCACTTGTTTATTCATGCGTTGGGACCAATTCCCACTGCATGGTACTTGGATGTGGAGCTACATCAATGCACCCGCCACTGGGAAACTTTAAAAGATGAATTCATGGGAACGTTCGGATTGACAGGGGGCTTGGAGGTGCTTATCGAAGCTCTGCAGGATATAGAAACCTTTGTATTTGGTGAATCCAGCCCTTATGCAACCTTTAGGACACCAACATTGGAGATCGAGATGTAGGATATTTCCAACTGTCACAATATGACAATAGAAGAACACAATGAGGATCCCTGCAATGTTTCGATCCCAGAGTCAGAGGGAGAACGTGCAGTTGCAGGACTCCAACTACAAACTGTGGATGTAACGAAGCCTCTAACGCTGTGAAAAGTCAATATTGGCACAAACGAGCAGCCTAAGTTGGCTAAAATTGGGGACTATTTGGATGATGACAACGTAAGAAAAGTTGATGAATTGCTCACAGAATATCAATACTTATTCCCGAAAAAGTTCTCGGAGCTCAAGGGGATCACAAGGGACCTAGGGGTTATGCACATCACGCTAAAACTGGAAATGCACCCTATAAAGCAGTGCCCTTATTGGCTGAACCCGAAATATAAGCATAAGGTTAAGGAAGAAATCAATAAAATGCTCGCCGCAGGTATCATCGAACCAGTCGGATTGGGTAAGTCCGATGGTGGTTCAGGAGAAGAAGATGAAGGGGGAAATTTGCATCTGTGTGGACTTATGCAAATTGAATGATGGATGCGTACATGATCCCTTTCCAATGCCATTCTCAGATGAGATCCTAGATAGCGTAGGAGGACAAGAAGCGTACTCGTTCACTGATGGGTTCTCAAGATACCATCAGATTAGAATCGCACCTGAAGATCGCAACAAAATTATGTTTGATACTGAATGGGGATCCTTTCCGTATACGGTCATGCCATTCGGACTCAAAAACGCCCCTGCCATCTTCTCGCGAGTCATATTTGCAGTGTTAAAAGAGTTCGTCCATAAATTTCTGAAGGTGTACTTTGATGATTGGACTGTCTTCGGCTTAGTAAAGATGCATGTTTCGAACCTGCACATGATGTTGGATGTTTGCTGAAAGCACTATATTTCCCTGAATATCAAGAAGTGTATCTTCTGCGTGCCCTTCAGAATCTTGCTTGGACATATAGTTTTCCAACAAGGGTTGATGGTTGACCCTGCAAAAGTTGCATTTATCATCAATGTGGCAGTACCTACAGCTGAGAGACAACTGCGTTCAATCCTCAGACATACGAGCTACTATAGAAAGTTCATTCAGGGATACGCGCTGATCATAGTGCCTTTGGAAAAGATACTTAAGAAGGATGTTTCATTCTTTTGGGATGACGAGTGTTAGAAGAGCTTTAAGCTACTCAAGGAAAATATGGTCTCTACGCCTATCTTTATTTTTCCTGACTGGGTGAAGGTATTTCATGTTCATGTTGATGCTTCAAAAATCGCCCTGGGAGTGGTCCTTACGTAGCCTAAAGATGGAGACATTGATCACCCAATTGCATTTGCTAGTCTAAAACTCTTTGGTGTGGAGCGCAACTATGCCACCATGGAGCGGGAAGGATTGGCCATGGTTTATGCATTACAAAAGTATCGACACTATTTGTTAGGGGGTCACTTCAAAATGTTCATAGATCATTTGACTTTGAAGTACCTGGTGAATAATCCTATGTTGGGGGGGGAAATCTACCGATGGCTTCTGCTGTTCCAAGAATACGAATTTGAAATCATTGTTAAACCAGGAAACTTGAATGTTGGGCCAGATCACTTGTCCCGAATTGAGAGTGACAAGAAACCGACCAACCTGGAAGAAGGATTGCCTAACATGCAGCTATTTGCTATTAAGGTAGTTGATACGCACTTCGCTGACATCATTCAGTTCCTGACTACAGGTATGGCACCGGTGGAGTATTCGGTGCAACAGAAGAAAGAGATGGTCATCTGCGCCGCGGATTTACCATCATCACAGGACATCTATATAAGATGGGAGTAGATGAAGTGTTGCGTAGGTACGTCCTAGAGCATGAACGACATGATATTTTGGCAGACGCCCATGATGGGGTAGCAGGAGGTCACTACGCGGGGAAAGCAATGGCACAGAAGGTCTTAAGGGTTGGATTATGGTGGCCTACCCTGCATAATGACTCTCATGACTATTGTAAGGCCTGCGATACATGCCAACGAACTGAAAGGCCATCTCGAAGGGACGAAATGCCTCTTCAACCATAAATGGTCCTGCAGGATTTTGACAAATGGGCTATCGATTTTGTGGGACCTATCTACCCTCCCAAAAAGAAGACAGGTGCGCATTACATTAACACTACCACTGACTATGTAACCAGGTGGGCCGAAGCACAAGCAGTAAAACATTGCACTGCAGATACTGTTGCGCACTTCATATTTGAGTAGATTCTGACCAGATTCCGATGTCCGAAAATCCTCATGAGCGATAGAGGTACGCACTTTTTCAATGACACAATACAGGAATTGACGGAAGAATTTCGGATCCATCACACGAAAAGCACTCCATATCACCCTCAGGCGAATGAAGCGGTTGAAGCATTCAACAAAGTCTCGGAGAACGCACTAAATAAGGTATGTAACGCCGATCACAGTGACTAGAACGTGCGCATCCCATCTATTCTATGGGCTTACAGAACCACCTTTAAGAAGTAGACAGGGAAAATACCATTTAGGATGGTCTATGGCAAGGAGGCCATTATGCCCATGGAATATATCATTCCTAGCCTATGCATCATAGCCTTCACAAATATGGTGGAGCCTGATATCATGGAGGAGTGCTTAGCACAGTTTGTGGCTCTGGAGGAAGACCATTTCATTGCTAACTTCTATCAATAGGTGCAGAAGGCACGAGATAAGGTATGGCATGACCGAAATATTCGACAAAAGTCCTTTGCGGAGGGTGACTTTTGCTACTTTATGATAGCCAGTTTGTGAAACACCCAGGGAAGTTCCGACAGCACTAGCTTGCGCCCTATACAGTTAAAGAAATCACGGATGGCGGAGCTGTTTGATTAGCTACCCTGTGCGGCGATATGCTACCCAACTATATCAATGGCAGTAGGCTCAAACCGTATCGGATCAAATGACTATATGGCTGGAGTAGATGTATGAAATGGGACAAACCCACCAAGGAAGGTAAGCACAACAAGTACCATGATCCGTGCAGGAGGCAACCATAGGATTGGAAACCCGGGGGAGTGCACCGAAGGCACAGGAATAAACTAGAAGGAATAAACTTAGAATGCAGCAGGTGCGCTGGGAGCACAGGAGGTCTGCTAAAAGTGTAGGGGTACGCTGGGAGCGCAAGGGTGCGCTCAAGTGTGAAATCTAGCCGTTGGAACAATCCAATTGGGTAAAAAGAAAAAGTTACCACTGGAAGGAGCAGGCGACCGAAATTTAATGAGGCAATTTATGGAGATTTTGTACCATTTACTGGATGGTAAGTTCCAAGTGTGGTTTATCCTACCGTTGGTCGATCACAAAAGCTATAAAAAGGGCAAGATATATCAGACAAGGGTTCCATATCGCTTGAATAGCTTGTACTTGGCATGTTTGTCCTTGACGAATTTGTGCTGTAAGAATTTATGTGCCTATAGCGTCCCTTTCATGTTTGAGCAACCTACTCCCTCTGACAGGAGAAATCCTAAGTTTGTCTTTCTCGCTAGAATGACGACCACGAATCCTGTTGAATCCTCACCACCAGGGACCTCGGCAGAGCCAGAAACCGAGGAAGTGGTGGATATTGAGTCTGAGGCTAAAAAAATTATCTCCATGCCGAGCCCAGTCATGAAGAAGGGAAAGGAAAAATCACAGGGCTTAGGGAGACCCCCGAAACCCGCGAAATGGGTTGGAGGGAAGCCCCATACTTCCCCGAGAAATGTAAACTCCCCGCGAGCAATGCCCCAGGTGCGTGTTTCTCGGGAAAAGGCTTAAACCGCAGAACCAATCAATTGGTTACCTCCTTTCGTGCGGCTGTGCAGGCCCTCAACGCGCATGCCGAAGAACCTTGATGGCCTGATCACCTACCTGCAGATGCCACTGACCCCAGGAGAGGTCCCTGTTCTTGGTGAACCTTTTGGAAGGCTCCATGAGATCAAATTTGATGATCATGACTTGGCCAATTTGGAGGCCTTCCCTGAGTTAGCACCCGAGTTATATCTTGAGCGAATTCAGGTGGATGATGGGATCAAAATTGTCCCCATAAGCTGGGTAGGTGGTGTGGCAGGATCTGGGCTCCTAAACCTGCTCAGGATGTCACATTTCGGCAACTACAACATCACAGACCATCTGGTGTGTTAGTTTCTTGCCCTGGTCCATGATGGGTGTTTGTGGATCTAGGACCAAATCCCTATCGACGTTGTGCTCATCCACCGAATCACTGGTCTTCCTATGGAAGGGTTGAACCCTATGCTGCGCGTTGGGAAGAAATATGAGGCCGAAACTGCTGAATATGTGCAACAAAAATACCATGTGGAGAAGAATACTCGCGGCTTCATGATAAAAACCATCAGTGATCCCGCTATGCAGCTGGGTACCATGTTATTGGCATGTAAGATGATGCGAAAATGCCAGGTGGTGTCCATTCCCCCATACGTAATTCAATTAGCAGGCCAGTGCGAGAAAGGGGTTTTCTTCAATTGGTCACAATATTTATGCAATGAGTTTTTGGCCAATGTCCACGAATCCCAGGAGCAAGGACGAGAATTTTGCTATTCTTGGCTGCTACTTCTCATCGCATTGATAGCCTGGGAAGCACCTGAGGAATCAGTCCTCCCAAAGCTCACCCTCGACATTGGCGAGGGGGCCCGATATACAAACTTGTGGGATTATAAGGATACGTAGCGTCTCGAGGACAACCAAGTTTTCTGGGTCCTCTTTCAGAGTAGCTTGGCAACAACCATTAATTCCTGAACATGGTTGTCTCTAGTATTATATGACAGATACAAGGGCATTGCGGCATTCCAAGTCACCATGCACAACGTCCAAATTATAGCTCGCAAGGATAAAGCCCGCGTCTCGCTCCCATATATGCCTATGGACGAGGATATTGATCGTGTAGTCGCCACATGGCCTCCACAGTGGAAGATTGGGTTCAAGTCTGGTGTGATGGGTACCGCGGGTGCAAGTGCTACAAAAGTAAACCCCAATATGACCAAGAAACAGGGTGGCTCGAGCAAAGGAAGTGACAAAGTAGGGAACGTCGACTCCCCAAAGGGCATGCAGCCGAAGCCAACCACTCCAAAGGATGGTCAGCAACAACAGACCACTGAGAAGGATGCAGAGCCCCAGGTGGATTTGCAACCAGAGCTGGGTATAGAAGGATTGGATGTCGAGGGAACTGCCTCCCCCCATAGCATGAAGCGAACAAGCGAGCCTATCAAAGGGCCCTGAAAGAAGAAGCGCTCTCAGTGGACGGAATGAGGTGAGACAGTCACGTTGACCGAAGGAGACCTCGAACAAATTGTTGACGCAGTCACTTTGGCCGCGGAGGACAGATGGTTAGCCTTAGAAGAACAACAAAAAGCTACTATCGACATAATCCAGGCTGAGCTCCGCACTTTACAGCTGAAGGAAAACACATTGCAGACTACTATGACTTAGGTACGAATGCCCTTGAAAACCAGTAGTGCCGTAGTAGTTACAACAGAAAGCCGCCTCTGCTCCTTGCCTGACACAGCCATTGTGATCAGTTCACTTGACCTGGGGGTGTAGGTCCAGGCCTGTATAGAGGTGTAGCTAGACTTAGTTAGGCTACTACCTGAGGCCTTGGAGGTTCTCCACACCTCCTTGTTTCAGGAAATTTAGCATCGGGACCTACAAGTTCACCAATAGCTCAGTTTAGCTAAGCAGACCATTAGGGAAAAGAACATTGAAGTGTCCCAGGCACATGCTTCCTGTACCCTCACCACGGCGCAGCTAACGGAGCTAGAAAACTTGATTCACCGACTCTACATAGATGTTATAGAAGAAATCTCAGCCACAGCCACCCCCCAAGCTAAGATTGAAGGGTTGGTCGCAGCATTGAAGGCCTCTAGGACGAAATTTCAGGTGGTCAAAATGCAGATGGAGCAACAGAACGCAGATTTACAGGCTAAGTTGCAGCCCGAAACACCTCCGGAGGTATGAGCCCATCAAGTTGTGCTTGTTACCATGGCTACAAACGTCATTATAGGGCTCTTAGGGTGCCCAATTACTGGAAACAACCATGCAGATATGGAATAAGGTCCAGCGCGACCCGATCTTGTGAGAGATAAACCAGGACCTATGGCAGAAGGAAGAAGCGTTTGAAAAGATAGAAGCCACCCTACCCACTTTGGTTCCTACTCAGCACTTGGCACGACTACAAACCAGCCATGCCCTCCAAAATGATATTGATGAACTCTGACATAAGAAGAAGGTCCTCCGTGACCACCTAAAGCCTTGGGTTGTCGAAGTGATCAAACTCTCACAGGATGTTGATGTTGTTGTTAAGCAGCTAAACCAGACTCTGGAAAGCGTCACCACTGTGACTGAAGGCCCGACTTCATAGAAGTTGGTAGAAATTGTGCAAAATGTTGTGGCTTAGAGTGAAGGTGTGCTACCCCCATTGGCTGAAGCAATCAAACTATTCTAGGCGCAGGTGGAGACCCCACCATCACAGTGACTCGCAACGAGTCACAATATTATGTTGGGGGATTGTTGGAACAGGCTCTCCTAAAGCTACAAATTTTGTCCATTTTTGTATATTTTTGGTATTATTTAGTCTAAACACAGGGGTTTTGGGGTGGGTCAAAGCCCCGAATGCATTGTAACAGGTCAAGGGTAGACCAAGAGTCCGCAAACCATAGTTTACGGACCATTGGATGCGTAGGCTAAATCGGTATAAATAGATGAACCTTTTTGAGGCTTAAGGTAGGCAAGAATTGAGATTGATGCTAAGGACGAATTATTAGATCTGTTGTCAGGTTGTTGGGTAAGGACTCCTGCTGGCTGTGTGTGTGGAGATCCTTAGTCCTGCTGTGTGTAGACCCTGCTGGCTGTGTGCACAAGCAGTATTTTGGGATTGTAAGTGGAATTTGGTATTAATATATATGTGAAGTACTATTGGACATCTGATGATATCTAGATCAGTTTTGTTATGATTGATGTGAACCTGGGTTATATGATTAAGCTACGAAAGTGTCTGTTTAAATAGTTGCAAACTGTGAAAGTATCTATGTTCTGGTATATGTATCTGTGATCTGTTAATTGTTGCGATTATAGTGTTATGTGCTGATAAATTTGTATTACGCATGTGGATGCGAATGTATTTACTAGATATGTGCATGATAATATCCCTATTACACTATATACGCCTGTCAGTAGATCGTTTTAGTGCGAACTCGATAAGCTGGGAACGCAGACCTACTTGACTTACCTCCTCTCTCCCAGGGTGCGGAAACCTGGTTCCAGCACCCTCCCATACTGCTTCGAGTGAGACTTTGGCTTGTGAAAGTAGGTCACTGCCGAAAGGGCCAGTAGTATAGGGGTTTGTTGGCAAACCTTAATCTACAAACCTGGGTCAGGACCCCTTGAGCCAATAGTCAGCTCATCATTAATTTGAGTAAGAAAATGATTGAATTGCAAAAGACGAAAAGCAGGGAGGATGGTGGTCCCATAGATTATTTTTAGTCTCGTGGATGTTAAGATTTCATTCATTCATTCATTAGAGTCAAGAATGAGGGTGAATCTTCATGGTTAAGAATATTGTTCCATGTTTTAAGAAATTTATATATGTTTAACTAATATATTGATTCTTTTTATAATTAATAATAATACTACTTGTTAGGTGCTATCCAACCCAATATGGTAGAAATCTTGTAATACAATGTCTTATTTAACTCTTTGACTCAGCCAAATTACATAAAAATTAAACCAACCTAGATCCATCTTAATTCTGGATCTACCAAGCACCTAGAGGGATCAAACCTCTTGAGGTGAAAACCTCTTTTAGAGTGAAAACCAGATTTGATCCCTCTCAGCCCTTGGTACATAGGGAGTTAAAATGGATCTAGGCTGATTTAAAATAAAGTTATAATTTAGCCAATGATTATGATTTTTTCTAATTATGACAATATGAGATGTATTATGAGGTAAGTTTTTTTGCATTCATGTCCGTGTTGCCATATAATTTATACTCTTAATCAAACAAACGAAATGACCTTTTTTCAAGGTATTTTTTTCTGGTTAATTTAAACCCAAATTTGGAAGAGATTTCTAAAAACTTGAGTTTAAGTTGTTTAACTTGTAAAATTCAATTCAGGTTTTTTGAGGGTGTTGCATTAAAAACTTGAGTTTAAGTTGTTTAACCTGTAAAATTCATGTACCTCAAGGTTTTTTGAGTGTGTTGAATCCATTTATGCATTCAAAAATGTATTTAAAAAAAAGAGCACAATCTTGCTTGAAATTGTATCATGGGATTCTTGTGAAAAAAACCATTTCTTCTCTAAGTTAGGTTGTGCTACTTTATATGGTTGCATTAGTTTATTCTATATCAATTTTCATATTCAACTTTTAAAACCACCTTTAAAAAACAATAATTTTTTCTTCAATATTTTTTAAAATCGTATTTTAAAAAAAAAAAATAGTATTTGAATGATTTATTAAAAATTTAAATTCCAACTTAGATCCATATTAATTGATCTACCAAGCACCTAGAGGGATCAAATTTATTTTGCATCTCAAAATATTTGATTCCTTTTAGCCCTTGGTAGGTCAGAGTTAAAATGGATCTAAGCTGATTTAATTATTGATTTTAATTTCAATCGTCAATTTTTTTTTTTTTTGTAATTGACTCTGTTAACATGTTTTATTATTATTATTATTTATTGTATTTTGATCAAGTCAAAATGTTAAACATTACATCTCCACCATACCTGTTTAGAGAGCAAAGATCCTAAGTTAAGATGGATATTATTAGGTTGGTTTAATTATTAATTATAATTATAGTTATTAATTTTGTGTTTTTTTATTTTATTTAATGGTTTATTTTTTAATCAATTTGTGAATTAAGGCTGTGATTAGAGTTGTTTAGATACCTTTCTTCGAGATCCATGGTTTGTATAATACTTGATAACATGGATCAAGTTAAATTTTTTATTGATAATTATCATTAATTTTATTTATTTATTTTTATTTTATTTTCATCTAGTCCAAATATTCAACATTACAACATTTCTACCATACTCGACTAGAGAGCACCTCTCAGCACAATACAAAATTTTACAATGTGAAAATTGAAATGGAAATAAAAATAAAAATAAAATGTATTATTTACTTTAATATATATTTATATTAAGTCCCTAACAGGGGTGAATGGAGGGCAGGGGAACCCTATGGGATCCATGCCAAGATCTTATTTGCAAAATCAATGAAAGATATACCTAGAGGGTGGTGAGGCCACCACACATGTGCATGCATGCACTACTTTAATACGAAGAAAAGGAAATGTACCATAATGGTACAAGTAGTATAGAAGAAAACCATGGGCCCACCGATGGTTTTTATGTGGTTCACCTAGTTTGGGCTATGTCCACCCCAAACATCCAGTCCTTCCTTTCTATTATCCAGCAAAATGAAGAGACACAACCTACAACAGATCCGCTGTAATATCCTCTATTCTCTCTCACAGTCTCCTTATCTGTTTCTCACTCTAAGAATACACATACAATGCACAACCGCAATACAATACCCTCATACAAGCGAGGGGTTGCTTTCTAGGGAAAAAACCCTAAACTAAACATAGCTTCTACCGTCAAATCATCCACCTAATGAACGTCCCAAATTGACTAGAAATTACTATACTTTTACAAGGCAATTTTACATCTGTTTTTAGCTTCGGGGGCACCCCCCCCTGGACCCCCCAGGCAGCGTTTAATTTCGGGCGGCGTTGCTGCCCCATTAAGGTACAAGGGTCATATACTATGATACAAAATAAACAAGATAATCAGGCTCCACACCCAACAATATCCCACTTGGAGACTGATTGTAGCAACTGCATCGTTGCTTCATTTGCTGGACAATGACTCCTCTTTGGACCTGGCTGTTTCTCATCTTCATCGTCATTCTTGAAGACCAATTGAAACTAAGCATATTCTCAGTTTTTCCCTGGTTACAACATTTGTTAGCATATCTGCAGGATTCTGGCTAGTGTGTATCTTTTCCAGCTTCAACTGTCCATCTTCCAATACTGACCGTATGAAATGGTACTTGAGTTGTATGTGTTTAGTCCTAGAATGAAATGTTGAGTTCTTTGCAAGATGAATGGCACTTTGGCTATCATTGTATAACGTTCCCATATCATGCTTCTTACCCAATTAATCCATAAACCTTTGTAACCAAATCATTTCTTTACTAGCCTCTGTAGCAGCAACATACTCTGCTTCTGTTGTTGAAAGTGCAACAACACTTTCGATTTTTGAAACCCAACTGACAGTTGTTCCTCCTACAATAAATACATATCCTCTAGTGCTCCTCCTATTATCTCTGTCACCTGCCATACCTGCATCAACATATCCCTCTAGAGCAATGTTTGAACCACCAAAGCATAATGCTTGATTTGTGGTACCTCTCAAATATTTGAGAATCCATTTCACTGTCATCCAATGTTCTTTTCCTAGATTGTTCATGTACCTGCTCACAACTCCCACTACATGTGCAATATCAGGCCTTGTGTAGACCGTTGCATACATTAAGCTTCCAAATGCTGATGCATATGGAACTTTAGACATATAATCCATTTCTACTTGGGGCTTTGGGCACATCTCCTTACTAAGTTTGAAATGGATAACAAAAGGTGTACTAACTGGTTTTGCATTCTGCATATTAAATATTTTCAACACCTTTTGTATGTACTCATTCCGAGACAGTGTTAATTTTTGATTTCTCCTGTCTCTAGTTATTCTCATACCAAGGATTTGTTTTATAGCTCCCAAATCCTTCATTGCAAATGAATTTTCCAACTTTCTTTTGAGCACATTTATTTCCTTCATGTTAGACCCTACAACAAGCATGTCATCTACATAAAATAACAATATAATATAGCTGCCATCATTTTTCCTTTTCAAATAAACACAATGATTAGAGTGACGTCTAGTATAACCTTGTTCAGACATAAACTTGTCAAATTTTAGATACCACCGCCTTAGAGCCTGTTTTAAGCCATACAAGCTCTTCTTTAACCTGCACACTAATTTTTCTTTCCCTTTGACCTCATATCCTTCTGGTTGCTGCATATAGATCTCTTCCTCCAAATCTCCATGGAGAAATGTTGTCTTTACATCTAATTGTTCAATATGTAAATATTCCGCTACTACAAGACTTAAATTTTTCTAATTGAAGTCATCTTAACAACATGAGAAAATATTTCATCAAAATCAATACCTTTCTTCTGTGAAAACCCCTTCACCACAAGTCTAGCTTTGTACCTCTGTTTTCCTCCATCTTCTTCCTTCAACCTATAAACCCATTTATTCTACAATGTAGTTTTACTTGCAGGCAACTTGACTAAGTCCCAAGTATGGTTATGCATTAAGGAGTCCATCTCTTCTTCCATGGCTAGCTCCCACCTCTTCCCGCTTTCAACCTGCATTGCTTCTTCATAACATTCGGGTTCACCAGAATCAGTCAACAATAAATAATATAATGAAGGAGAGTATCGTTCAGGGGGTCTACTTATCCTGGTAGATCTTTTGACACCACTTTCAGGTGTTTGAGGTGCCTGTTGTTGTTATGGTGGTTGCTGTTGTTATGGCTGTTTTGGTGGTTGTTGTTGTTGTGGCTGTTGATTATTATTATTTTCAGGCACCTTTACTTTTTATGTGATCTCATCAAGAACTATGTATTCTTTGTTTTCTTTTTCCTGTTTCTTTTCCTGCAACTAATTCTTATACAATACCTTTCATTGAATATTACATCTCTTCTCCGAATGATTTTGTGATTTTCATAATCATATAAGCGATAACTAAAATCATTAACACCATATCCAATAAAGGTACATTTCTTTGATTTTTCCTCAAGCTTTGTTCTATTTTCTTTATTAATATGGACAAAGGCCTCACAACCAAAAGGCTTTAAAGAGTAGTTTACCTTTTTACCTGTCCATGCTTCCTCTGGAATACCACCATCCAAGGAACTTGAAGGCCCTCTGTTTATTAGATAAACAGCAGTATCTACAGCATATGCCCAAAATTGTAAAGGCAATCCTGCATGCAATCTCATGCACCTTGCACGCTCCATGATTGTTCTGTTCATCCTTTCTGACACACCATTTTCTTGTGGTGTTCTTGGAACTTTCTTCTCTCTATGAATTCCATGCTTTGAACAGTACCTATCAAACTCTTTGCTGCAATATTCACCTCCATTGTCTGATCTGAGACACTTCAACTTCTTTCCTGTCTCAATCTCAACCAAAGCTTTCCATTTCTTGAAAGTATCAAATACATCATATTTATTTTGAATACAATAAATCCAAGTTTTTCTAGTTGCATCATCAATAAAAGTAACATAATAACGAGAGCCACCAAGAGATGATACCTGAGCAGGTCCCCATACATCTGTATGCACAAGCTCTATTTTTTCGCTCTTCTTTTCTTTCCCAACTCTGAGAAATCTGACTCTCTTCTGTTTTCCATAAATGAAATTCTCACAGAAATCCAAATCAACATTCTTCAAACCTGGCAACAAATTTCTTGAGTGAAGAATCTTCATCCCTTTCTCACTCATGTGTCCGAGCCTATGATGCCATAATGTTGCATCTGCTCCTTTGGAAGTTAAAGCATTAACAGAGTTAGAAATACCATTGCATAAATACAATGTACCAACCTTTTCGCCTTTTGCTATTACCAGGGCTCCTTTGGTGACCTTCCAAGTTTTATTTGTGAAAGTTGTCACACAACCTTCACCACCTAACTGCCCTGTTGAAATCAGATTTTTCTTTAGATCTGGAACATGCCTTACCTCCTTTAATAGCCATTGGTTTCCATTCTGTTGTTTTACAAGAACTTTACCCATTCCAACAATTTTACAGGGTTTATCATCACCCAAACGAACTTGTCCAAAATCTCCTTGAACATAGTCACGAAAATATTTCTTATCAGGTGTGGCATGGAATGAAGCCCCTGAATCTACAACCCAAGAATCAGTAACATTTTCGAAAGAAAGAATCAAAGCATCTTGTAACACATCACCTGTCACATTTGCTTCATGATTGTTTTCTTGCTGTGTGTCTCCTTCTTTTCCCTTCCGAGATCTACAGTCTTTCTTTAGGTGTCATTTCTTTCCGCAATTCCAGCACACTATTCCTGATCTGGACTTGGATCTGCCTTTCCTTGATTTACTGCGATATCCTGAGCTCTTTCCTCTTTCCATTCTTCTTCCCCTAGAATCTGCACTCAAAGCATTACCTGATGTCTCACCAGAGCTTTTCCATCGCATTTCCTCGCTAAGGATAGCACCAACAACATCATCAAACTTTAAAGTACTAGATGCAGAGACAGAGTTACTAATGGCCATTACTAAACCATTCCAACTCTCTGGCAATGAGCACAAGAATAACAGAGCTCTAACTTCATCATCAAAGTTTACCCCTACAGAACTTAACTGACTGGTAACTGTATTAAAATCATTTAAATGGTCTGCAACAGATCCACCTTTCGACATCTTCATATTAAATAAACATTTCATAAGAAATACCTTATTTAAGGCCGAGGGTTTCTCATATAGTTTCGAGAATGCCTTTGTCAAACCCTCTGTTGTTGTTTCCTTTGAAATATTGAAGGCTACCGATGCCGTGAGGCACAACCATACTATTCCAAGTGCCTTTCTATCGAGAAGCTCTCATTCTGCGTCTGTCATAGCCGTTGGCTTCTTTGTTTTTCCGCTCAATGGTAGGTACAGATCTTTCTGATACAGATAATCTTCCATCTAAATCTTTCACAGCGGGAAGTTTTGGCCGTTAAATTTCTCGACCCTCAATTTACCATCTTCCGCCATTGCTCCCACTCGAACCAGGAACCCTTCTTTCCTGCGAGTTTATCAGCCAAACAGACCTTCGGCTCTGATACCAGTTGTTAGAAATTTACTGGAGAAATAATAATCTGATAGAGATGAAGTCACCACATTTTGAAAAGGGAAGCCATCGAATTTCATTGCGCTAGGAGAGCAAAGTCTGTCAAAATGAGAAATGAGAAAGGATATGTGTATGTGGATTAATTAATTGAAGAACCATGTATATGAAGAGAAATCCTAGAGGACTTGCAGTTACAGAGGCTGGTGACCCATGTAATATGGTAGATGGGTTTTTTTTTATATGGACATTGATGTCATTTGTACAAACATTGCAATAATGAAACAAAACAAAAAAATAAATAAATATTATAATGGAGTTAATTTTTACATGAAAATGGGCATATTGCTGTAAGACCTGGTATGGCATGCGTACCCCTGGGTAATCACTGGTAAAGTCTTGGTTAGACCTAGGTGATAGGGGGGATGTCAAGTTAACAATTACCCTTGGTAAAAATTTTGAGAGGGGGGAAAGGCTAGAGTGAACGAGGTTGTCTCACTTAGCAGTTTTGGCTGGATTTAGTCAATAAACCCCAAGTCAAGTTTAAGGAGGGAATTGTTCGGTAAACTTGACTCGGGATAGAGTCAATGTTGACTAGGGTAAATAGTAGTGGTTTCGGGGCACATGGTATTATGCACCCATGGTTTTTCAGCCCATGGTATTGCATGTAATGGATCCTATAAAAGGCTAGGAAGACTTCATTGTAATGTAGGCCTGGAGGTGAGCGATGAAGACTCACTTGGCCGGATTGGCCAGGGTTTTGGCTAATGCTTAATGAAATTTCATTGGTTTGATTTTGCCCTGGATTTGGGGTTTTCCCTGATAAACATATGTGTTTATGTTTATGATTTATTGTTGGCTATTTTATGTTTTTTGTTCCTCTCAGTAAATTTATTATTTCTCCAGTAAATTCCTAACACAATGACAAGTGGAAAGGAAATCCTTATAGCCCTTGGTGTCTCGGGTGTAGAGGAACCTCCTAGAGCACCGCCGGGGATCAAAGGTTGAGGTGGTGAATCAGTACTGGAATGAAAAAACCTAGAGGAATTAGAGCCACCACATTCGTACGCACTGTGTGTGGTAGGGGGTATGTTTTTGCTCCCATTTTTCCATACATTGTTGTGGTCAGAATTCTTGTAGTTTTTTGGAAGAAGGATGGTGACATAAGGTGTCTGTCAAGTTTGTTTTGGAGCATCTACATATCGTTAATTACATGGATGTATGTTAGTCAAGGTTGTTCCCCTCTTTATATTATCAAAGTAAATGCAATAGGGTTGTATTTGGTAGGCATAGGAATATCCCAGGTCTGGTAGAACCCTGGGAATTTTGTTTCTACTAGGATGGTCAATATCTCTGTTATATATTGATTATTTTTTCCATGCACAACAAAGAACACAATGTGCATGGTCTCTTTTTAGATTACGGTCAAAAGACAACAGTCAATCCCAACTCTTTTAGTCCTGTGCTAGTTGATTGGTCCACATTTGTGTCTGGATGGGTTTTAGCATGCACTTTGTGGCGTCGTGTCAATATTTTGCATGAAGTTATAATTCAATGGGGGCCCACAAGCTTTTGGTTTCTAGAAAGTTTTAAGTGTGAATAACACTCCATAGGGGATCAATCCAGTGCTGGGAGTTTCCTTCTCTTCCTCGAGGGAAGGTGAGACCACCCTTCCTTTGCAATGATAATTCCAGTCATATGAATGTAATTATTGAGGCTAGTAAGCCTGAAACATGTAGTCGAGGTTTTAATCGTGGAGGGGGGATATCTTCCAAATTGAATTGTATAAGTTTAACCTTTTGTGTCTTTGGCCACCAACAACATCAGGAAATCACTTGATAGGGAAGAACATTAATAGGGAAGACCATTCAGGGTAGTATACCAAGCAAGGTGTTATGGCTCGTCTAAATATGCACTCTATGGGGCATCGTGGCGACGACAAGGGACATGGATGAAGTTGAGGGGGAGTTGCGCTACCTAGCCACCACCTCCTCATAAGCAAGGAATAACCTAGAACACTTGGAAACTTTAGCAGATGGAGAACATGGAACCCACCCCGAGGAAGATTTACAGAGAGAGTTTGGAAGCCTCGTGGAGGACCCAGGCCATACTTGAGGCCGGAAAACTTTATACAAACGATCTTTGCTCATCTATTGGAAGATTAAAACCCTGCATATAAAAGTACCGATAGAGAATTTAGACAACACAAGATACCACTAATAATCTTGCAAAGATTGGATGGGAACAACAACTTATGAGATTCCATATGATGCATTTGGATAATATAAGGACTCACATTGAGAAACACATGCCATGCATAGCTCCAACAATCCCTAAGGGTTCCAGTGCTAAGGACCCAAGTATGATTGAGCCTCCTAATGATTAGAAATTCTAAAGATTATTTTGTCGGTCTAGTGCATAAGCCTAATCATGACAGATGAATAGATGTACATGCTTTTTCTTGAATCATTTTGATACTACTAAAAACTCTTAAATTTTGAATTGATTACTTAGTAAATAATTAGTGATTTCCTAATAGACAAATTAAGATCACCACAAATATTATGTGTTACCTATATACATTTCTTTTTAGAATAAAATAAATTAACACCACCTAACATATATATATCTTAATTTAGTCCTATTATATGCTATAAAATGTATATATTTTTTGTGGTGACCTCAACATTTAGCGATAAAAACGTGTAATATTGACTTTTTCAAGATAATTTTTTTCCGAGTGAGTTAAAAAAGAAATAATCAAAATAGATTAATAAATTAAAATTGAAATGTATTTAATTAAAATATAAATTTATCTTTTTATAAGTCACTAACAAATTATTTTTATTTAAAATAATTAAATTTATCTACAAAACTCCATAGTAAATCTTGAAACTTGAAATAATAAAACGAAGTGAAAAAACACATTCAGCTTTTGCAGGAGGTGAAAAACTTCCACGTGATTCGAGATGCACAAAAAAACAGGCACGTGATTTGAGATGCACAATAAAACAGGAAGGCAACCAAATTGATTCGCATTTTTATTTTATTTTTCTTAGTGTATCACGGAAACGCTATAAGCTCTACATTATTCGTCTATCACAGGAAGGTTGTGAAGTCAACATGTCCGAGTGGTTAAGGAGATAGACTCGAAATCTATTGGGCTTTGCCTGCGCAGGTTCGAATCCTGCTGTTGACGGTTTTGAAATATTTATATTAGTGGAAGTAATAGTAAGTTGGGAATTTTTTTTTAAATAACACTATATTTTTATTTTTTATACAAACTATTATAAAATTTAATTAATGATTTATTATAATAATTAATCTTAATGTAGGTAAATTTGTTATATATGTATAATTAAAATCATTAAATAAACTACATTTCCACTCTCCTTATTCATAGCATTCTTCGATATTACTTATAATTAAAATAAACTAAATATTAATAGAATACAAATAAACAAACCAAACATTATTACAACACTTATAAGCATTATTTTATATATGTATAATTAAAATCATTAAATAAACTAAATTTCCACTCTCCTTATTCATAGCATTCTTCGATATTACTTATAATTAAAATAAACTAAACATTAATACAATACAAATAAATAAACCAAACATTATTACAACACTTATAAGCATTATTTTATAGTATATTTATTTTATAATACATCTTTTATCGTCAAAATTTTTAAAAAAATTATAAAATTTAACTATATTAGAACTCTTTCCCGATGGGGTACTTTCTTGGCGAACTTTCCCTGGCGGGAGCTATAATTGACATGCAGAACATATGTATAGTTTATGGGGTGGCGACCCTCAACATAAGAGTCATGCTCTACACCTGGCTCTGCATGCCCCACACATGTCAATCTCACCATTTTCAAACCATGATACACCTACCCAAGTCTAAACGACTTAAATGTGTGTAGGTGGGAGTTTGTGGTTTTGAGTACGATAGTGCCTTTGGCAATGGAAAATATCCCTTCTTGTATGAGATGGATCGCCTCTCCCATGGTGGATTGGTCGCGAGTAGATTATGTCTTGACAACCGAGGAAAGTTCATTCATGAAATTATCATTCTAAGGTTTTTTGGGATGGCGGAGCACTGCATTAGTTTGTACACTTGGCTTGCATTGATGAGCGCCCCTATTTTTCACCTCACACAACAAGTTTGGCCGCTCACATCCTCGGCCTGCTATAAATGCATGTTTCAGGTTCAAGGGTGGCAAAATGACTATGTTTCAGTTGTTGATGGTAAAACCTACAATAGCCCACTTGTTTATAGTGGACAAAGGTGGCCTACGCTAGACTCGAGGGAGGTTTGTCTTCTTCGAACTATATTCATAATATAATTGTCTGGTTGTGTCTCAGTCCCGTAGTGGTCTGGTTATTTCTTGGTTGTATGCTCATATTTTGCAAGGTAGTCTACTCATCTCTAGGTCATTTGGTCTGGTCCAATATAAGGGTCAATGTTCTTTGTGCTTTTTTTACACAACTCTAGGTCTGGTCTAGCATTTCAATTGGTGGAAGTATTACCCTTTGTGGCACCTTAAAAAGCTCCGACCCTACTGGGATTTCCTTCAGTTTCCCAGTGTCGGTCTATGGAGTGTGGTACCCTGGTACCTTCTGCATTTGGGTTTGATAATGACTGCGGTCTTTTTAGATTTTCAGTTGTCCATATGTTTCTAATTCATGCACCTCTCTGTCCACACAAACTTAGGGGTCTTGGGAAGTTAGGGAAATTATTAGTTTGTAAGTATCGTGGGTTCTCGTTTCTATTTTCCTATCCACAAAATTACATCTCTTGTTTCACTACAAGGTTCAAGTTTCCCATAGTGCCAGCCTTCTGCCCTCCCCTCACATTGTCTATTCCCATCCTCCTGTTTTCAAGATATGTCTTTTCCCATGTTGTTCACAGGTTATATGCTTATATGGCTTTGCGAAAAAGGTTTCCTAGTTGCAGGGGTAGCAGACTAGGGGCATCCTCTTCGTGACATAAACATTTTTTCGGATGGGAGTTTGTGGCCAACTTTTTTTACTCCGCTCCGCTTGAAGTGAGAAATTAAATTCTCCAATTAGAGGCCCAGAAGTTTGGTGATCGTGTATATTTCTCTGATTCAAATATTGGAGGTAGTAGCCTCAAGTGGGTTCCTGATCCAGGGAAGTTTCGTAAGAGAAGGCTTCACTTCCTACATTCTATTACTTCACACCATTTGTTGGAAAATCTACTAAGCATGGTAATGTGGGATAAGTAGGTAGATAAGCATAAGTTGTTTCTAGGTCAGGAGGAGACAAAAAGAATCCTCAGAGACATCGAGTATAACTTGGATGACATTGTGGTTAGATTGAATTAGGTGGAGCGCTTTGTGGTAGCATATTAAGAGAGTGATTCAAATGAGAAACAAGAGGTGTATGTGGTATCAATACTCTAGATCATCCCTCTCCTCACGAAAATGCTTATCCTCTCTCACCAGTTATCATCCCGGAATAATGAGTCCACTATGTATATCGTATTATTGTTTACTTCGGGTGAGTATATATTTTTTGTTAACCAGTCATACGATGTTTTTGTCACATTGCCAGTGGGCTGATGATATGCAGTTTTTTGTTGTTAGTTATTTGCTTTTTTTGTATGGTTCAGATTCAGAGCTTTAGGGGGACTGGTGGATAGTATATTTTCTATGTTGTAGTCTATTTGTTCTTGTATTGTCCTCGTGTATTTATGGTTATGCCTGGTTGAAGATATGATCTCCCAAGCTACTCTTTTCGATATATGAAACACTTCTAATGTGATATCTTTTGTTGTTAATAGAAATCTATAGAAGAAATTTACAAAAAAAACTAAATTATAACTTTATTTTAATATATATATATATATATATATATATATATATATATATATAACCATGGAGATTGTTAACATACCAACCTAGATCCATTTTAATTGTGGATCTACCAAGATCAAAGCGGATCATATCCCTTTTCACTCTAAAAGTGGTTTGCATCTCAAGAGTTTTGATCCCTATTTATGCTAGGTAGATCTGGAGTTAAGATGGATCTAGACTTGATTAATTAATAATTATAATTATAAATATTAATTTTATGTTTTTTATGTGTTTTATTGATAGCAATAATTATTAATAATTATTTGTATTTTTATGTAATTTGACCAAAGTCAAAATGTTAAACAATACAACATTACAACATCTCTACCATACTAGGATGGAGAGGGATTCTCAGCGCAATAAATAGGTTTTGTTACAATACCATGGCCTATCAATACCACATGTCCAAAAATCCATTACTCATTCCATAATCAAAATGTTTTATACATATTTTATTGTGATTTATTTTTTAATATTTTTACATGGATAACATGTCTTTTTGGAATAGGGTTTTAGAATTTTAATTAAATTATCTATAATTATTAGGTGGATGGTAAGGATTTAACCTCCTAATTGTAGTCACAAATCAAATGTTGAGATTATTTCCATAGTTATGCTATTTTTTCATTTTTAATTAAATTGATTAATTAAAAAAATGTCATATGAATAAGTGTTACATAAAATGGGTTATGATTTTATGGACATGTGGTATTGAAGCCACGGTATTGGCCCATCATATTGTAACAAATCCTATTTAGGAGTTAAGAATCTCTATCTTGAAGTGAGGTTGAAACTCCACAGTTAAGAATATTGTTACATATTCTTTTAAATGCATATATGTTTAAGGTGTTGTCTAACTAATAGATGAAATTACTTTTTTCACGAAAAAAATTGTGATTTTGTGTTGTTTAAAATACATTTTTGAATGCATAAATGGATTCAACACCATGTAAAACCCCTTTGGCAATAAAATACTACAGATTAAACAACCTTATAGGCGAAATGACCTTTTTCAACTTTTTCATAGAATAATTCTTTTTATAACTCCATGGCTAAGAATATTGCTACATGCTTTTTTAAATGCATATAATAATTCTTTTTGTAATTAATAATAATAATAATTTAAAATGAAGTTTTGTGAATTTCATTTTATGGATATTTTATTGTGTGGAGATTTACAATTGTGTAATGTTTCAAGTGGAGTCACCACCCATCATCAGGGACAAGAGCAAAATAAAGTTATAATTTCTCACTCTCCAACCCAATATGGTAGACACTAAACACTCAAAAATGATATACAAGATTAAGATAAACATGAGCTTCTTTCTATTCAAAATTATTTACATATTCATACATTGTCTTACAACCCTTGGTTTTCATATTCCAAGTGGTATTTTGGAGTCCAATGACTGTTTGCATTCCACATCATAACCCTTAGCGGATTAGGTGTCCAAAATTCTCCTCTTAATCTGAAGGGGTATATATGAGTCCAAGAAGAGAGTTGTAATATGAAAATTAAAAAATGCATGCCAACATTTTGCTAAATTTGCTCTTTGAAATGATGGTATAAGGTGGGAGAATTTGAGGTCTCAACTGGTGGTGGTTTAAGGCTGCTCACCAACATTGTAACGCTTGGTGCAGTTCCTGGAACAATTCCAAATTTAGCTAGAATTTGAAGCCTTTATGCTAGCGGAAGTGTTCCGTAATTCTTGGGAAAGGGAGACCATTAAGGTCTCAACCTAGAATGCTTAATGCAATTCCTAGAACAATTTTGAATCTGGCTAGAAGCTTAAGTCTTCTACTAGTGGAAGTGCTCCCTAATTCTTTGAAAAGGGAGAACATTGAGGTCTCAAACAAAAGTGGTTTAAGGAAGGCCACCAAGAAAAGGCATGCTCATGGGGCATTTATCTATCTTTAGCTACAACTATGAATCTATGTATTGGCGACTCTAGCTCTAGCCTTAGGTAGCAGGTTCAAGTTGTAGCTCAGATAGCAGGTTGAAGCTATGGTTCAAGGTGAAAAGATGAATAAATATCGACTACAAGATGTGTCAATACTAGAGAACAAATTTTGTGATATGACTGAAATATATTCTTGGCTATTGAAGCTTATTTCCAAGAAGTGATCCATTCAAGGTGAATCTTCGTTCTTGCACAAGGATTGTTTTTGAAGTATCTGTTTGAATTATGAGTATTTTTATGAAAATACTCACATGGGTGATGATAAAAACAATGATATTCACATGGCCAACTCTATCACAATGTTGGAATTTGACAATTTGTTGTTGTTATGGAAGAGGAGCAAAATCTTGAAAAGGTGAAGATGAATTTCCATGAAGAAACCCAACACTTTGAAACTGTATGGGTTTATAATAGTCTAATATGAAATGATATATCATTTTGATATTCAAGACCGGTTCTGTGTTTGTTGCTAACAAGCTCTTCCTAAGGTCTGATGATGGGCTAGGTAAGTGCAAACTAAACTTTTTCATCTTTATGCAAAATTGCTCCTGAAATGGGCACTTCGTGTCAATCAACCTCAATCCCACGGATTTGAGCAACCAAAATGTATGATAAGTGTGAATTACTTTATTATTCTCAAATATTTTACATATAAATACATTGTGTGACAGTTGGATTCATCTTCCAAGGTATATTGGACTCCCCTTGATGATTCACCTTCCACACCATAACCCTTAACGAATTAGGTGTCCAACATCCCCCCCCCCGCTAATCTGAAGGGGTATATATGAGTCCAAGAAGAGAGCTGAAATACAAATGTGGCAACCAATGGTTTAATGTGCTCTCTGAAAAAGGTAAACTCGAGGTCTCAACCGGTGGTGGTTTAAGGATGACCACCAACACTCGAACGCTTAGTGCAATTCCTGAAACAATTCGAAATCTGGCTAGAAGTTGAAATATTTTTCTAAAGGAATTGATCTATATTTTCTAAAAAGGGATACCATTGAGGTCTCAACTTGGAATGCTTGATGTAGTTCGTGTAATAATTCCAAATCTAGCTAGAAGTTGAAGTCTTCTTCTAGAGGAAGTGCTCCCTATTTTTATAAAGAGGGATACCATTGAGGTCTCAACCAATAGTGGTTTAAGGTTGACCACAAACTTTGGAATGCTTAGGGAAGTTCCTGGAAAAGTGATGAATCTGGCTAGAAGCTGAAGACTAATTTTGGTGTCCAATTACTCCTAATACTAATTTGAAGATGACCATAAAGTGAATCATGCTCATAACTTTGACTCTGGCTACAAATTTGATTCTGGTTCAGGCTTGAGGCTCTCATTTTAGATGTTATCCAGGCTCTTTGAAACTAGTAGCTAATCATCAATTCCCCCCTATGAGATAGAAGGTGAGAAGATGATATCATTGCTATTGAGGCTCGCTTGTACATGCTTTACTGATAGGGCTTCAAAACTAGAATCCTCACTGTCAGTCCCCTCTTATTCCATACAAAATGAGAGGATGAATATGTTTATAAAATGTTCACATGGATGAAGATAAAAAAAAAAATAATGATCCTACATTCACAAAAATCAAGAAGGGTGTTGGTTTCTACTGGAAATGCACCCATTTACAATCCAATTTTACTAGTGAACTTACAAAAAAAACACCATTTGCAAGTTACTTTTGTTTTAAATTTAAATGCCCAAGAAGTACAATGCTTCTAAAATTGAAGGAAGAATGCTCAAATCCAAAAAATAACCCCAAAAAATGGATGTAATATTCCCATAACAACTCATATAGATCGTCACAATACAAAGATAAAACTCAATCCCTTGTTTCATTACCTGTAAGCGAGTCCCTCTCTTTTTACCACTTCGTATTACCCAATTATCTTCCACTAAATTTGTCTTCATCTATTTGGTTGAGAATAGTTGAGTGAAAGAAAATACAAATATATCTTGGAAGAAATTTGGCATGCATAGGTGGGCGATTGAAATTATTAAGATAATCTAAATTTGGAATATATGAACCTCTCAAAAGAAGAGCATGAGGAAAATCCTGCAACGATTCTCTAACTTCTCCATCTTTCTCCAGATTTTTGCATCTTGGAGGACCTCCACTTGTAGCGAAGAATTATCACTGGGAATCCTGTAAAACTTACAGTTTGTGTCATTAGCGAAACCACAGGGGTTCTCCTTCTTGACGCGAGAGAAGATAGAGATTTAAGTTAGAGGGATTTGCTAACTTGGTAGGGAGAGGTGTGTAGGGAACCGATGTGGATGTTGATTGTACCACAGAAAATACATGGCAAGATAATTCAAGGAGGTCAATATTGATTTGGATGAAATGAGACTCATCATTTATGCTTTCATAAGTGTCAGTTTTTTGCAAATTCACTACCTGTTGCTTCAAGGTGTAAATGTGCACAACACATCCATAACCGAGAACTTGGACTCGAGTTTTTCCTTGTACGGTATGGTAAAAATTTCCTCATGGTGCTTGGGCATGGGGATATCCCGTAAAATTTTGGATACATTGCTCACCTCAGAGCATTAAATTTCAAGAGACAAAAACACAATCACATGGAACCACGCTCTGGAGTCCCTCAACCATTAAGAGATTAGAGGTAGAAAATGCATGGGCTTGGCTCAAATTCCAAGAAGAAAAAATGAAATGACACTTAGAGCTTCCAGAGGCCATAGAAGGGCATGTAGAGTACCAAGGTTTTTAGACATATTTCTGGTAGGCTAATGGTCAAATATTTTAGGACTTCTCAGAGTCGCAGATCTAACAAATTAAGAGAGGTAAATTTGGCAGGTTTCTAATCAAGACTTGCTTTGATACCACTATTGGAATGATAAAAAAAAATGAATGATACGTGTGAATTACTTAATTATTCTGAAATATGTTACATATAAATAAATTTTGTGGTCGTTAGATTCATTTTCCAAGGTCTCTTGGATTCCCCTTGATGATTCACCTTCCACACCATAACCCTTAAGCAATTAGGTGTCCAACACTAGAGATGTTGTAATGTTTAACATTTTGACTTCTTCAAAATAAAATAAATATTTATCATTATCATTATCATTAAAAAAAATTAACTCATTCGAATTACATAAAAATAGAACTAAAAATAAAATAAAATAAAAAACGTAAAATTGACAATTAATTTTATAACTAATTATACCCACGAGGTGTAGAATAAACGGTGACAAAGTGTTCTATGAAGGCACTTGGTGGTGAGAAGGTCACTGTTTCAAAATCATGTGGGAAAAAATCCAGCCATGCTATGGGCTTGTGTGGCAGGTCGGGTGTGATCCTTGAATGATTGTGATATATTAGATGCCCCTGGGTCACAACTACTCAGCCTGCGGGTTAGGAATGCCAGTCATCTTAGGACTCACATTACCTGACAAACCAACAAAGTGTAATATATATATATATATATATATATATATATATATATATATATATATATATATATATATATATATATATATATATATATATATATATATATATATAAATTATTCTAGATCCATATTAACTCTAAATCTACCAAGCGTAAAGAGGGATCAAATATCTTCAAATGCAAACTTATTTTACTGTGAAAAGAGATTTGATCCCTCTCGATGCTTGGTAGATCCAAAGTTAAGATGGATCTAGGATGGTTTAGTTAATTTTTGTGATATTTTAATATTATCAGTATGAGATGTATTATGAGTTATGTATGTTTATGCATATCATGGATTGATTCCTATCAATGTTTCCCAACCATTTAATTTATATGGCTACACTAGTTTTAATTAAATTGAAAAGCAAAAATTGACATAATTATTTTTCAGATAAATATCGAGAGGTTGAACCCATATATTAATAAATGTAAATTTCCCTAATAGTAACTAGTCTCTTCTTTTAGGAAAAATTGGCTCTGGGAAAGATTCAAATTTGATTGGTTCCATAGTACTGATTTTGGGCCCATGGTTTTTTGGTTGCCCATGGTTTTGTCCCAACGGATTTCATGTAATGAAGCCTTTAAAAGGCTGGGAGGAACTCTTTTGTAATGGGCTAGGGAGGTGAATAGTGAAGGCTCATTTGGCCGACTTGGCTAAGTTTTGGAAAATAAACTAATGGAATTCCATTAGTTGGGTTTTTCCTAGGGAAAATTGTTTGCATATTGTGTTTAAAGTTTGATTATTTCTAGTTAATTTAAGAGAAATGGTTAATTTAAGTTTTCTCTTAGTGAATTTATTTTCTTTTTTGAAAAATTTATACATTTGGTATCAGAGTCGAGAGTTGGCTTCAGAGGAATGCTTTTGTTGCCAAGGTTGTCTTCCCCGATGGATGGAGATATCGACACACATTCTATCATATATCTTACCACAGATCAAGAAATAAACATGGAAAATCAGAAGCTAGATAATGAAATTGAGAGGTTTGTGATTTATGTGCCACAAGAGTGAATGGAGGAGAGCATTGAGAGATTGGTTTGACGATGAAGTAAGGAGCTATGTTGTGAACGAAAGCATGGAGTTTAGGTTTTCCATTAGCAACAAAAGAAATGATGCCACTAATGGTGCTTCTCAACACCATAGCAAAAGACATGAGTGACTATAGGAATGCCCATATACATAGGAGAACCATGATCTATGTCCATGTCAAGCTCATGATAGTGCATGATGAATATATTATCATAGGATTGGAAAATTTAAACCAGTGATCCTTGGATGGTACCTAGGACAATGAAGTAGCCCAAGGATTTTATCTACTACAACACATCAATGAGAAGGGTCATAGAGCTCAAGGGAAAATATTTGGATATCGAATGTCTCTATGGTATCAACATTTTGCATAAAATAATGGAGGCCATTTCCATTCATATGAGTGGGTTGCACCCACATGGATTGCAAACTCTGGTTCTCCCAAGTCTACTGCCAAAAATCTGGGGAAACCCTTCACGTGGAGAAAAAATATCTCGATGGTAGCAACTAGGGTATTTAATTTTCTGGAGCTTTCTATGTGGTTTGTGGCTTTGTTGGAATAAAAATCCAGGAGGAATTTGATGGTTGGGCACTTTGTAGCGTAAGTGTAGGATGGTGGGATCAAATAGGAATGCATTTTGCTGGTGTTTAGGGTGATTCGGAGGCCAAGTTGATGGTTAAGAGTGCATAGGTCACTACTGCGACTGTTGTTGGAAGTTGTGGGTGTCCATTCCTTGAGAACGAAAATAAGAAACAAGACAAGGAGGAAGCTAAAGTTTCCAAGTGGTGGAAATTTTCTCAAAAGTAAGTGAAGTCAACAATAGCTTTCAAGCATGGAAAATTTTAGGGGCTAATATTCGCAGGTGGGCTAATTTTCCATGGTTTTTCCAAAAAAAAGATTCGCTAATTTCCATTTTTTTATAAAAATGATTCGCCCAAATTTTACAATATAAAATTATTTCACCTTAAAAATCACCAACATTATATAGAAAATATATATAAGATCATTATAAATTTGAATAATTTTACAAATACATCAATAAAAATTATATAGTTTTCATATTAGGGACTAGTGAGATTCGCCAATTTTTTAAACTTCAAGATAATTTTCCGTCCTTAAAATTATCCCTGCTTTCAAGAAAGAAGAACTAGATAAGATCAGTCTATGACCACTCAATATTTAGTATTGAGTAGTAGAAAATATGTGATTCTCGAGGGGCCCGCAACTGCCAAAGTGAAATTGGCCATAGATGAAATTGGCGTGGAGATAAAAGGGTCGATCGTAAACCTAGGAATTTTTTTACACCATGGATGCTAAGAGTAACTTTCACCATTGGATGTTAAACCGAAAGTTTGTGTGGATCACTTTCATGTTGCAATGTGAGTGGATAACAATGGTGTGTAGGTACATAGAGAGAGTAACCATGGATGCAGGTTACATGTAAAGTGTTTAACAAAATGTTTTAATAAAATTATGGTTTTATTGGTCAGATGCAACATGGAAGTCAGTTATGGAGAGGAAAACATGAGGCTCAGAGTGAGTCGAGGTGAGAGGATGTGCTAGGATAGCAACAAAGGAAAAAATAAAATAAAAATTATAATGGACTTTTAAGTTATTGCATGTAAATGGGAATATTGTTGTAAGACTTGGTAAGGCATGCATAGCCCTGGGAAATTGCCAGCAAATTTTGGTGTTAAACTGAGGTGATAGGGGACATACAAGTTAAAAAATACCCTGGGTATACAATTTGAGGGGTTCAAGGGCTAGAGTGAGCATGGTTGACTCACTTGGTTGATTTAGATGGATTAGATCAAATGAAACCCCAAGTCAAGGTTTAATGGGGGATTGTTAAGTAAAACTAACTTAGGGAAAGAGTCAAAGTTGATCGGTTGTACTGTAGTGATTTTTGCCCATAGATTTTTTCCATTCCCCATGGTTTTGTGCTTGTGGATTACATGTAATGGATCCTTTAAGGGTTGGGAGGACCTATATTGTAATGGGCCAGGGAGGTGAGTGATGAAGGCTCACTTGGTTGGCTTGGCCAGGTTTTGGCCAAGGAACTAATGGAATTATATTAGTTGTGTCTCTCCCAAGGTAAATTGTGTGCATATTGTGTTTAAAATTTTATTTTTGCTGGTTAACTTAAGTTTTCTCTTAGTGAATTTATTTTCTCTCTAGTAAAATTTATACATATTTAAGGCATGTGATTGGTGGAGGGGAACTCATATAGATCCCATTAAGATGGAAGCAATCCTTAAATGTCTAAATCCTATAATTTTCAATTAATTTAGAAGCTTTGTTAGGGAAACGTATTACTTAAAAAAACTTATAGCATTATTTTCAATTTTGGTTGCACCATTATATGCCATAGAAACTAGTGATAAGAGTTTTTGGTGGGGAAATAATTAGGAGAAATCTCTTGATGACCTAAAACAAAAGATCATTCAAGCACCAATTCTTACATTTCCTAATTTGTAGAAGCCTTTTAAAGTGGATATGGATGCAAGTGAATATGTTATGGGAGTATTTTTCATGTAAGGAGGCAAACTAGTATGTTATCATTCTAAAATGTTTCATGGTGGAGTATTGAACTGTAACAACCCTGGTGAAAATTCCATGTAATAAAAGTTAATAAAGGAAAAATAATAACCAAGGTCATGGGACATGTATTCCAAGATGAATGTTGGGAAAAAAATCCTAGTACGAGTGTTCATATGATATATTATGGCTATGGAAATCGGAAAAGGAAATGACTAAGGCTTTGGAAAGGAAAAGTGGCATTTATTTATGAAAATAATGGAAATTAGGAGAAAATGAAGGTGAAAGGTCACAAATTGCATGTGAAGAAGAAGATTAAGGAAAATAATGGAAAATTGAAGAAAATAGAGGCCTTGTTAATAAAAATGTTTTTGAGGATCAGTTGACAAACTTTTGTTAGTTCAGTTTTGGAGCTCTCATTCTATTCTCTCTCTCTCATACTCTTGGACACTTGATTTTTCTTGGAGAACTATTGGAGGAGTGTGGTGCACTTGGAATATTGGATAAAGAAGGCAAAGGAACAATAGGAAATCACAAGAGTACATTGGGATCAACAACTACATCGGGTTTTTCTTGCATGTACCAAGTTGCATGTATGATTTCCTCACTACTTTTTTGCATGCATGGAATATGCATGTGGTTATTGGTTTAAGATCTGTCATTGGCATGGAGGATTGCCTAGATTGATAATAGTTTTTCCTAGCCTTTCCATTTCCTGGATAGCCATGATGTTGTGGGATTTACTTTTGTTTTTTGGTTGGTTTTATTGTGCCTTTAGTTGTGGGTTGAGTTATTAGTTCCTAGAAGACTTGGTTAGACAAACACTCTAGAATCCCTGTAAAAACTTGGGTTGAGTTAATAGTCCTGGAAGCCTTGGTTGGATAAACACTCTAGAATCCCTTAGTGGGTTGAGTTACTAGTCTTTGAAGCCCTTGTTGGAAAAATTCTCTGGAAGCTCAGGGACAGTTGTGGGTTGAGTTACTAGTCCTGGAAGCCTTGGTTGGAAAAATGCTCTAGAAGATCAACGTTGTTGTGGGTTGAGTTACTAGTCCTAGAAGCCCTGGTTGGAAAACCCACTCTAGATCCCTGGAAAACTTGGGTAGAGACCAATCTGGTGATCATTTGTGATGTCTGACTATGAGGTGGAATCATTGGTTGAGGGTTGAGGTAGTTTGGCCTCTGGAAGCACTGGTTTGGTTCTTTATTGATGTGTTTTATGAGATCCCACATTCATGCTTGGAATATGGCATGAGGGTGACTATCTCAAGATATATTTGGGTAAACCATATCTATGGTCGGGTGGTACGTGGAAGTCCCTAACTTGGTTGCATTTTTCTTATGGCAATAAGATCTCTTTTTGATCTGAATTTAAATGTTAGTTTTGTTGTGCTAATTTCATTTTCAGATTTTAAATTTAATTTGTTGATCTTAAGCTTGATGTACATAGGTTTCCTTGGTGTTTATGAGTGTCAAACAGATAAATGAGTTGAGTTTTTAAATTTAATTGAAGATCATAAAGAATGATTAACAAATGTTGAACAACAGCAAAAACAAGTACAACAAACTATCACAATTGATCCATTAACAGAAAGTTGTGATGAAGGAGTTCACCCCTCCTGGGCTACATCTCCTTGGTCCAACTTCCATGACTTGGGCCTCTGTATTAGCTCAAAGGTGAAAAAATTTATATTTACATTCACCTACAACTCCTGAAACATGCTTCAATGAGTCTATAATGTCCAAATCTATTGGAAATGACTCTTCTTTTTCTCAATTTGGTCGAAAATTGCAAAAGATATGGCCAAAACAATTTTTCCTAGTAAACTTTCTCTGAAACTTGAGAAGACTCCAGTTAGGGCTGCAAAATTTGGGGGCAGCTACTAAAATGGCAGTTTCCCCGAAAATCCCGCCATATGAATCTCTGAGTTAATTAATGCTAATGGTGGATTAACTATGGATAAGATAGAGATTATGGTGCATAAGTGCATTTGCATTAATCTTGGATTAGCGCTTGGTTAGCAGTATTAAGTATGGATTAGGGGTGTTAAACCCCGTATTAAGACTTAACTCCATGCATATATTCTCCACTCCCACCGTGGTTTGGTGGCATGGTTGTATGGGGAGGAGGCTGGCCCCCTCCAAACCCCTGCCATTGAAATCATTTGAAAACAAATAGAACACAAACGCATGGTCTATTAAGAACCATGGTAGTGGCCTGTTGGTAAAGGCAGAGTGCTGTTGTGGGGGAGGTCGTGGGGTCTAGCCCCGACCTCTGCCCGATCTGTAAATATTTTTTTCCATACCATATAACATTATAACCTTTGGAAATTAAATTAAAATGTGCCCAAAATATATGTAAAACCTTTGTCATATATTAAACCTTCGGACTATGGTATTTGGACATTGGAAAATATCAAATATTTAATCCACCATGTATGTAATTCGAACCATAACTTTGAATTTGGACTATGTAAAATGCGCTCCACCATTTGAAATTCATTGATAATTTGGCCCATATAACTATAATTCAACCATGCATATAAAAAATGCAATTCGAACATTGGAGAGGGTCCAACATAGGGGGCACGTGGCGGCCGTTGGCTGCACCACGTGTCAGCCTCTGGTTGGGCTGTCCCAAACCATAATATATAAAAACTCAAATTCAGCCTTAGAAGAAAAATCATAAAAAAATTTCACCTTCAAACCAAAATGGCGAATCTTGCAATGACACTTGTCATAGTGTCAATGGGAAAAAACTAAAGAATATTCCCATAATATACCTTGAATGCTAACTGGGCTACCATGTCATCCTTTTGTCCTATTCTGCAAATTTTTTAGCTATTTAGGAAAAAGAACAATAGGCTCTATCTTCTTCATCCGAACTCTGTTTTCGATGAAACAAATTGCATCGGATTCTTGGCGATGAGATCTTCGCTGTCATTCAGTTTCTAATCAATTCTGTGCACTTTCTTTTTTGAGATTTTACACTGAGCACCTAATCATTCCTCCCCACTAGAATCCTTTTGGACCCCAAAATTTCTTTGAGTACTGATCATGTGGATTAGGTTACCATTCCCTCACCCTTCTAGTCTCAACCACTGAAATTTCCCCATTTTCATTAGCTGGAGCTTTTCACAAAAAAATAACTTTTTCCTTGATTCTTGTGACTTTATCTTGCTGTCATTGACATCGTCATGCTGCAATTCCCATGAATTTTCATAGCCACAATTTTTTCTTACAAAAAGCATATTGTTCCTACCTCAGTCATTGATCAAAGAAAACTTAAAAATTGTCTCACCTTGCACATTGTCATCATGGCGATTCTTAATTGATCTTGCTTTGTACTTTCGTTGACTCTTGACCAAGTATCTTCGCCATTGCCATGTACCCTTTGGAAATCAAAAACAAGAATTTGTGGAAGCCATTCCTTCTTTTTAAAACTGCTTTATCGCTTTCTATTTGACCTTTCTACTCTCTTGCACTGGCATCTTGTTTCCAACACTGCTCAACACTGATGTTGATTGCTGCAAATTTTTTACATATTGTTCACCTCCTTTCAAAGGAAACCTATTAAAGTCTAGAAACATCTCATTACAAGCACAAACAACCTTAATAAAATCAACTTGTTCATTCGATGCATATTTTTGAAATTTTTTATTCAAAAAATCTCTATATTTGATCATTAACAATGTCAAATTCTGACTTGCATTCACTATCCTCCTCATTTATCCTGCATGTATACGAGACGAACGTGTCTTATTGTTATGTGCTCTAACTAAATAATCAATACCATATTTAAACAAGTGACACTTATTCGCATGGTGATGAAATATCGCTCTCCTGTCATATAGATAAGGACTTCCCAATACAATACCTGATGTCTCAAGCGACACCACATCAAGTTCAACTTCATCAAGAAAGTTTGAAGTGACGGCGAATAATATAATTCACTTCCTTGTAATATGCAAGTTTGCATTCTTGCATATCCACCCTAAAGGATAAGGTCTTGGATGTCTAATAGTTTCAAGGTTTAGCTGCTTAACCAAGTCTTCAGAAATCAGATTAGCTTGTGAACCACTATAAAAAAGTGTGTTTATCTTTGTATATTTAGAGAATACTCTAATATGGAAAATTTATATTCTTGTATCTTCAGCTTGAATGACATTGGAACAATTTGAAGAACTAGTGATTTCTATATGCTTACCTTTCAAACCCATGGTTGTAATTTTTGTCTCATCTCCTGAATCTGAACGTAAGTCATGTTCAACTATAGCAACAATTTTCTCCTTTTCTTTGGCTTTCATTTTGTTTGGCTTCAACTTTGGATGAATTTTCCAACGATGGTCTTCATCATGGCCATTATTCAAACAATGTTTACATGTGAGTTTCTCCTCCTCTCTTTTGACAGATCTATTTCACTTTCCTCTTCCATAAAACTTTCCCTTTCCTTTACCCTCTATGTTCAGTTTCCCTCTTGCTTCTAAATGTGTGGCTTGGACCCAAACATCATCTATGTTTGTGGGATTAAACATGAGAATAGTGTGCCTAAGGCAACTGTGCAAACCCCCAATGTAATTTAACAAAGTTTCTTTAGAATACAAATTAATGCCAAAAATAAGAGCACTTCTCCTAAATTCATGAGTATAATCTTGCACACTTTTCCCTTTCAATTGTCTAAAATTTTTCTAGTCCATAATGGCCTTTTGCATGTAAGCTAATGGATAGAATTTCCTTTTAATGATATCAATAAAACTTGACCAATACATATAGATATTACCGTAGTTTTTAATCTCTTCTTGAGTCCTTGCTTCCCACCATACAAGTGCAGATCCTTCCATCCTCAAAGAAGCCAACTAAATCTTTATGTCATATTCATGAAGGTTCTGAATCCAACAGTACACCTCCAATTGACGTATCCAATTGTCCAATATTTCTACATTTATGTTTCCATTATACATTGGAAGCTCAAATTTGACATCAAGTTTGAGTAAGGGTCTTCTTCCTCTTGTGTTCTTTGAGTGAGCAAGGGTAGTTTTTGTGGTGGAAGTGGAAGATGATGCTGATGGGGATGATGAGGATGATGAAGATGGTGGATATGGAGGTGGCTTTCGTCCACTACCATTTTAATCCTTTTCATCATCCCTCTTATCATCTAAAGTTCCTTCTCCATGTGGAGGCTGAGAACCTTCTCCTTCCATCCCAACAGTAAATGCATCAAACATAATTTTAACCATCCTCTTTATGTCATTGAAGTATTTCTTGACATCATCCTCTTCTGAATGACCTTAATTCTCTCCAACACCTAACATGATGGCTATGGATTCAAGCTAAGATTCTAGTGCTTGTACATACTCAATCTCAACTTCTTGAGATAAAACTTGAGGTGCTTCAAGTCCAGCTGTGAGTGAAAATTTGGGTGGATATGGTGCCCTTGTGGCTCTCCTTCTTCTGGTCCTAATATTAGGACTTTCAAACAAAAATGTCCCTTAACCTGTCTACAACTTTAACCTTGTCCACATCACAAAATTGCAACCATTAAAACACTACTTGCACAAAACTCAAGCAACTATCAAGCAAGTAACCATAGAAACCTTGGGCACTAATACCAACTTGATTTGAATTTGAATGTTAGTTTTGTTGTGCTAATTTCATCTTCATATTTAAAATTTAATTTTATGATCTTATGCTTGATGTACATAGGTTTCCTTTGTGTTTATGAGTGTCAAACAGGTAAATGAGTTGATTTTTTCAATTAAATTCAAGAGCATAAAACATGAATAACAAATGTTGAACAACATAAAAAACAAGTACATCAAACCATCACAATTGATCCATTAACACAATGTTTTGATGAATGAGTTCACCCCTTCTGGGCTACATCTCCTTCATCTAGCTTCCATGGCTTGGGCCTCTATATTAGCTCAAAAGTGAAAAAAATTATTTTTACATTCACCTACAACTCCTGAAACATGCTTCAATGAGTCCAAAATGTCCAAATCTATCAGAAATGACTCTTCTTTTTCTCAATTTGGTCAAAAATTGCAAAATATATGGCCAAAACCGTTTTTCCTAGTAAAGTGGCTCTAAAACTGGAGAAGACTCTAGTTAGGGCCGCCAAATTTTGGGGAGCTCCTAAAATGGAAGTTCCGCCGAAAATCCCACCATATTAATCTATGTTTTAATTAATGCTAATGGCATATTAACTGTGGATAACCTCTAGATTATGGTGCATAAGCGCGTTTACATTAACCCTGGATTAGCGCTTGGTTAGCGGTATTAATTATGGATTAGGGCTGTTAAACCCCGTATTTAGACTTAACTCCGTGCATATGTTCTTCGCTCCCACTGTGGCCTAGTGGCATGGTTGTATGGGGAGGGGGTTGGCCCCCTCAAAACACCCGACATTTAAATCATTTGAAAACAAATAGAACGTGAACCCCTGGTCTATTAAGAACTATGGTAGTGGCTTGTTGGTAAAGGCGGAGTGTTGTTGTGGGGGAGTTCAACGGTTGTGGGGTCGATCCCTGACCACTTCCCAATCTATACATATGTTTTGTCATACCATATAACATTAGAAACTTTGGAAATCAAATTAAAATGCGCCCAAAATATATGTAAAACCTTTGGCATATATTAAACCTTCAGACTATGGTATTTGGAATTTGGAATATATCAAATATTTAATCTGCCATGTATGTAATTCAAACCATAACTCAGACTTTGGAATATGTAAAATGTGCTCCACCATATGAAATTCATTGATAATTCAGCCGATATAACTATAATTCAACCATGCATATAAAAATGCAATTCGACCATTAGAGAGGGTCCACCAGAGGGGGCACGTGGTGGCCCCTGGCTGCACCATGTGTTAGCCTCTAGTTGGGTTGTCCCAAACCATAATATAAAAAGAAAAATTTGAATTCAGCCTTAGGAGCAAAATCATAAAAAAAAAATTCACCTTCAAACCAAACTGGCGAATCGTGCAGTGACACTTGTCACAGTGTCATTGGGAAAAAATTAAAGAATATTCTTAGAATATACCTTGTATGCTGACTGGGCTTCCATTTCATCCTTTTGTCATGTTTTGCAAAATTTTTAGGTGTTTAGGAAAACGAACAACATGCTCTATCTTCTTCATTCAGACTTCGTTTTTGATGAAACGAATTGTGCCAGATTCCTGAAGACGAGCTCTTCACTGTCGTTCAGTTTCCAATCAATTATGAGCACTTTCGTTTTTGAGATTTTACACTGAGAACCTAATAAATTTTCCTCTTGTATTTATGGTTAAATATGCTTGTTATTATGTCACTTATATGGCTTCTATATACTTGTCATTTCTATTATTTATATGTTGGTTATGAATGTGTTTTATGGTAGTGACGATGTGTGTCTATCATCATGTTTTTCTTTGTAAATGAATGAAAAATGAATCTATGACCTAATATATGATAATGCAGCTAATGTGATGAGGTCACAATGCTTCTTAGCGATTCTCAAATAAGTATGAGACCCCCATGCTTAGATATGTTGTTTAAACCTGTAGATTACATATTTTTGATGAAATTATTGTCATGGATAGTAGGGGTCCAGACAAATCCTTGTTCAAGTGATTGCATTTACATCATTATTTCATTGTTATATTTCATTTTTGGAAGTTTCATGGAGTTTTGGGCGGTGACTTGAGTCCTGGGCCTAAGAAAGTGGCACATAAATCAGGGTCACAGGCATAGAACTACCTAGAAATGTCCCTAGTCGCATTCATGCCCATGTTGTACAAGAAAATAGAGGCTTACAGCCGCACTTTTGGCCATATCAAGGGAGCAAGTCAGGGATTGATGCATTAAAAGGCCAGTTTGATTCAGGGGCTAGCCTCCTGGAAGGTTGGGAAGACTCATAGGTGTCCTGTAGCAGGTGCAGAATGTTTGTCTTGGTGTTTTTTCATCGATTCCACTTAACTGATAATAGGGAGTTGAATCGTATCACAGTAATTATTTGTCACATGTTTACCCCGGTTTGCCGGTTACTTGGGTAGATGTGGGAGGAGGGTGTTACAGAGTGGTATCAAATCATGGTTCACCCCTCATATTGGATGGGCAGTTTGTTGTTGATGGATTCATGTCGATTGCATATGTGTTCCTTATGCTTATGGCCTATGTGCTTGTTGCATATGTATGGTGTTGGTCATGGTTGCAGTGATGTCGCCATGGGATAATTGATGGAGTTGTGAAATGTGTCATCATGAGTATACGATTGGTTATTCATGTTTTGTGCATGACTAGTTCTTACATGTTTTCAAGTGTACATTAGTATGGTTTTTGGTGTCATGCATGGGGTCATGGTATGTATGATATGGTCGTGCATTGGTGACTAGACTCTAGCTAGAATGGTGTTTATGTGTTGATATAAATATGTGTTATATGTATATATGATGATATGATTATGTGTATACATGTATTATGTTGATTGGTTGATATTGCAGATGAGATATCCTCCCTGAATTATGCTAAGGTACACCGATTTATTGTGATTTGGTTTAGCTGACATAGTATGCCTTGCAAGAAGAAATAAAAAATGACCAGCAAGATGGTAGACTACAAAGATTATCCTTATGAATTTGATGAGAATAATGGTGTTGGGCACTCTTCTGACTTAGAAGACACCTTGAGAAGTTTGAAGGAAGAAATAAGGATTTGTAAAGCATATGGTGATAGAATTATACAGACACGGGAAAAACAAGCAAAATTTAATGCGTTAATTCTTCAAAGTTTGTCTAAAAAATGTACTTCCCTTGTCCGAGGAAGATCTCATTAGGCCTTGAAGTTAAATCCAACATGTTTGATTTATTAAGAAGTATAAAGTTAAATGGGTTAGAAAAAATGCTCGTTAAGGATTTCCTACGTATAATTTCTCACCTCTACTCAAGTCATAAAGAGGACCAATTCAATTATCTTATAAGGTGTTCACTCCTATCATTGTATCTAGGATTCCCTGGTAAGTTAATTTGGTTTTAATTACAGACAATAGATAGATCACTATCTAATTTCTCTATATTGACATCCAAAAGCATGAAATGAAAAATATAAAGAAGAAGTGCATACCTTTTTATTTTGTTTTTTATCAATCCTAATGAGTAATCCTAATCCAAACTAGTGCTAGCTCCAACTTCCTCTTAAAATATACACACAATGAGACCAATAAACCATTCCTTTATATGATATATTCATCTCACATAAATAATATAATCAAAATTTATTTTTAAACTAAAAAATTCAATACCAATTCCTTGATCTAAATATAATAATCATGTGCAAAAACAATACAATTAATTGGGAAGGATGAAAGAAGACATATCTATACTGATAAGCAATGAAATATGTTTACAACTTCATGAATACCTAATCAATTTTTGCAACACCTCCATCACCCAAATCTATGTCCCTCCATCCTTAGCAACATGTGTAGAATCCCTCTTCATGATAAAGATCTCACTCTCTCACTATGGGAGGAGGATCCAAGTAGATTTGCTAGGATACACTGAAGGGAAGAATTCAATTAGAGAGTTGAGGTAAATTTCTCTCAAGAAAGTACAACAAGGGTCGAAGGAATGTTACCAAGATCTAGCCTAATACCTACATAAGGTATTAGATCTCAAACTAGAAGTGTCAAATCTCACCAAAAAAATAGATAGTTCACATTAGTTGGCAAGAGAAAGTATGGCCATACAAGTGTAAGATTCAGGGTGTTTCTAGGAGATTCTCCTTCCATAAATTTTAGAGCCATTTTTAGGAATAATTCCAAATAAATATTTTTAGATTTACTCTTAGGAATAATCCCAAATAAATTAGTTTTAAAGTTAAATTATGCTTGAGTACTCATTAATGGATTTTATAATTGTAATGTCTCATCTCTACTCAAATAATTTGGAATGCCAATTTTGAGTGCAATATGATGCCTCCTAATTTGCGAGGATGAAGAGAAGCTAAGGGCTAAAATACACTATAAACATGTATGCATGATCAAGTGGACAAGGACTCCAACGGATCTAGGATTAGGAAAGCACTTTCAAATAAATACCCGAAGTGTTAAACATTTATCTCTTTCGAGGTAGGCATACCCATGCCCAAAGGAAAACAATTTTTTTTACCAAGGCAAGTACACCATGGATCTATAAGTATATCATAGGAAAGGATATGGCCATGAAATAAACAAAATTGATCCATGTCCATGAAATAATACACAATTGATCCATGTCAAATATTGTTGAAAAATTATAAGATGTGCAGTACTGCCTAATAATTACTTCCTAATGATATTTCACAATATTTTTTCCCACTGCTATCATTGAATAATTATACTCATAAAATTCTCAATAGTAAATTCCATGGAAACAAAAAAGATCATCGAAGGAGAACCATGCACAATAGAGACAATAATTTTACCCTAAAAAACCCTACCTTGGGAGAAAACTCAACTAATTTTCTTAGGAGAAATTATTCTTCAGAAAGGTTTAAAAATTAGAAATTTGTCTAGAAATGTCTGTCAATAATCATAATTCAAATACCATTCAAACTTGGTCAAACTAGCTAAAAAATCAGAAATTCATTGTTGGTCAACTTGACTTGGTTAAACAGGCCTACGGTCAAACTTCAGCCCTACTATCAACTGTGATCAACTATTCAATCTGCAGTCAAATATCCTGCAATCAAACCTATGGTCAGCCTATGGTCATATTCAATAAATTCCATGTGATCAAATACAGTCAAACTTATGTGGTCAAGCTCAGTTGTCTTCTCACACATGCGGCTAAGAGAGAGAGGTAAAAAAATGGAAATGATGATCTCCAAAACATATTTATTCTGGATTATGATTTTTCTTCATCGAAGATTGAATGAGACATCACAACACCTTATTTATACATGTCAAACGGGGTGTGACAACCTAAGGGACACGTCCCTCCACTAGTTGGCCAACTTGACTTTCCTGGGCTGACTTGATTTCATAAAAAATAAAATTTACATAATTTATCTAGGCTAACTTGAATACTTATTAACCATGTGGGAATTCCTCTTAATGCTACATAAAAATAAACACTCCCACTTAGCGAGGGGGTTATTCACATTGGCTAAAAACATATTTCTCCTTTGCTTAAATTTCTCCTCCACTAGAAAATTTCAACAACATGTTATGTTAATGTAGTGTCTCCTCACATGCACATCTATTGATATATATATCTCCATCCCAGGGAAATAAATGCCAAAAATAAACCATTCGGGGAGGCTAGTAGCCCAATAACCTCAAATGTCACCTCATCACATATGAATGTAAATTCTTCCATCCCTATCTCTTTGATTGCTGCTTGATTTAATATTTTAAAGAAGATCGATAGTATCAAGGTTGATTATACTTTTCTTGATATGGTCGCTATCCTCGAGCAACAACAACACTTGAAAAACATTCTCAAAGGGAAAACACCTAACCCTACTAATTTTCTCAATAATCATCCCAAAAAGGATCCTCCATAAGATAAAATATTCATTGTAAATAATGTCGATGAAATTATATGATAAAATCACTCATTTTCATCTAGCTTATGGTGGATTAAGGCCCAATGTCATGCCTAAAGTGATTATGGAGGAATTAGGTCTACAATGTTTTGAAGAGAAGAAAAAAATATGGTGGCTTACAATAATTCTCTGTAGACTACCATAGGTGAGATTAAAGATGTTACATTAGTATTATGTGCTTGTCCTGAAATTCAGACAATCTATAATATCTAATTTATGGATATGCAAGTAAGAAAATATCCAGACATTCTTGGTAGATACTGGAAGAATAGGACGGGAAGATAGTCGTCATTGGATGGTATGCACCTGACCCTCCCCAAAGATAGTAAGAAAATCATTTTCTTGAGGGAAGAATCTCACCTTACATTAAAAATTTTCAGCAGCCCCATGTTAATTATAGAGAATAATATTTGGGTGTTTATTCTCTATTTATCGAACAAGAATATCCTCATCTTACCCTTTTCAACCAAGTTGATCAATTATGGCATATGCACTTCGATGGTGCATCCTCCAATGAAGTAAATGGTGTTGGTGTCATGTTGTATTTTCCTCTAGGTAAGACTTGACATTTAATGTAATATCGACATCGTTGAATTTGAAGCTCTACTATTAGGCATAGATAAATCCCTTAAACTAGGTTGTAAGCATTTGACCACTTTTGGTGATTCTCAACTCATTGTAAACTTAATCAAAAGGGTCTATTTGAAAATTATAATATTTTCCTTTGGAAAAAATCAAAAGGGTCGATTCTCCTTCTAACCTATTAACCAAGAGATACACTCAAGTCGGCTAGTAAAGAATCTTTGAATTACTCTATTTTAATATCACTCATATTTGTGGAGAATTAAATTCTTTGTCATATCGCTTAGCTATGTATTCTTAGAGTTTTGAAAGGAAAATTTTATTCAAGAGACCTGATTACATTTTAAAATAGCTATACCAACCTCATTTTCTTAAGAATGAAAAATATTGGAAAGTGTTCTCGAATGATGAGAGTATTTGCTCATTCATTCAGGGGGAGTTTGTGGCAAAGAAGGAGATTATCTATCTTAAATACAATAAATATCCAAAAGGGATTTCTCTCCTCATGAACTATTTTTCCTGAGTGATGTATCTAATGACAGAGAGAAACCTTAGGAGGAGTAAAATTTTTTTTTTTTGAAACCGTACTAATCGATATTGGAAATCCAAGTGACCCCAAGGTCTTACGAGTAACTTTCCAATGTCTAGAGGATAAGAAAAAAAAAATGATTTATTACATGAATTTAGAGATATCCAACTTGTTGGGCCATACGAACTTTCACATAATTTTCAAAATGATATCTCCATCATTGTAAAACAAGGACATAAATTTTTGAATTCCACACCCGATGTGGAAATGAAAAATTGTGCAACAAAGTCATTACTTTCTTGGGTTATTTTCCCTGTTGAATATATTTGACGAACAACTAACTTAGTACTGAATGGGAAAAGGAATTAGCAAGTACATTTTTGCAATCACTTTTGCACCTTAAATACATCAAGTACTAAAATAAATTTTCCTGCCCCCTACGTGGATAAGGGATGACATTTCTTTCTCATTATTTTTTTTGTACATATTTTTGCTTTTTACAATTTTAGTAATTTTCTTGTTTCCACTATTTTTAACTTTTCCTTTGGAAGAATTTATTAGTTTTTATGTTTTTTTTTCTTTGGTTGTTTTCTTTTTCTTTTTTATCTCTATAGTGATTACAATGTTGTTTTATGTTTCAAATATGGGCCTCTTGATAATATTGACAAAGCAGTTAAGCATGCAAATTTTATGCTAATGAATACTTACCATGAACTACATATATTATAGGTGAGAATGAGTTGTGAATATGTATTGGTATGTAAAGGTGATGTCGTTGAAACTTGACACTTATCATTATTTTTTTGGTTCAAAACATATCAAGTCATGTTTTGTCCCATATTCTTGTGCCCCATGCTTTCTCCCTACATGACAACATGTTCACCCTCTCTCACTATTTAAAGATATGTTTTCATTAGCTAACCTAGAAAATTATAAGGTTTGGCTTGTATACATAGCCATCCCTATGGAGTCCCCAAATGTTGAGACACTTGTACAAAAAAATATTGCACAAATAATTGTGCCACCATAAATATCCCTCCTCCTAGGAACATTTAATGTCTATAAAAGAAATTAAAGTCTTAAACATGTAGGTTGGGTCCCCGGGAGAAATAATTAGTATGAATATCATTGGCATACTTTGTTTTATGATTGGGTACTTGGCATTACGAAGAAGTTTTATAATTTTTATACATATGGTTGTATTTATATCTTTTACATGATTCAAAATGGTCAATTATATTTGTAATATTAGCACAATTGTGGTGTCAAAGTTGTTATTCCCTCTTATGAATTCGATGTATTTACAAGTTTGAGAAATACGGGCCCATCATCAACATACAATAGAAAGGTGTCGTCCCTCATAAAATTATCATCACTTCTAATGACACCTTGCAATTTCAATTTAAAGGTAAAACATATAATTATTCCATTAAGGCAATATATATATATATATATATATATATATATATATATATATATATATATATATATATATATATATATATATATATATATATATATATATATATGGCTTCAAAAAATGTATTGATCGTGAGAAATATAAGCACGAAGCCTATATGGTGAGGCCTTGCACCCCTCTCAACACCATCGATACATATATAATACATTGGAATAAGGATAAGAGGTTTGAATATATGTATATACACGGAAAAAACAAAGAAAATATGGTTTCATAATATTCTAAGTTGACACATGTGGCATGCATACCCACCCTACATATCAAGGATAAATTGTCAAGCTCAGTATTAAAAATGACCACCAACTTTATGGTCTTCATCCCCGAGACCACCATTGACCACCATGTAAGTTTACATGTATATTTCGTTGGCATGCCATCCTTTTTTGTATGTTTTTTAAGCCATAAGATTGAAATATGCCTCGCCAATACTAGTTTTCACTTGTTTAGTAAGCTCATTTGTTTTCTCTCTATATATTTACATTCAAAAAATTTATTAAAACAATCTATTTCTACTTTGTGCACTACCAACCAATCCATGTGAATTAAAAGGTCATACAACCCCAATGGCAGCACATTATATATATATTTCCAAGAAGGACTGCAAGATTTCTTGTTTACAGGATAGGGGATCTAAGCAATAGTTTTAACCCATTCTGGATCAACTTTGATTCAACTCTTTGTTATGATGTTCCCCAAAAGGTTTCCCTCAGACACCCAAAATATGTTTTTCTTTTGGCTTAATGATATACCCAATAGGGGAATTTTGAGGTCTAAAATGGGCCTTCTAAGGAAATTATAAATTAATAGTGGAAATAATAAAACAAGATTAGATTACATCATCAAAATTTAGAGGGAAAAAAGAAAAAGCTATTTTTTCAACTCGTGTTTTCAACTTATCTCCCTGTGGGATTACTCAAATTTTGAGAGGAAACACTCCTTGGATGCATAATTTTATTCCTCATCCAAGGGGTACCCATGTTGCATACTTTCGATGGACCCTACTATACGAAAAATGAGAAATACATGAAAAATGTGATTGCAATAATGTTTTTCGTGTATTTTTCATTTTTCGTGTATTAGGGTCCATCGAAAGTTATGCAACATGGTTACTCCTTGGATGAGGATTTAAATTTTTCATCCAACAAGTACTCCCGCTGGAATTTGAGTAAAACCTTAGGGAGATAAGTTGAAAATACGAGTTGAAAAAGTAGTTTTATTTTTTTATTATTTTTTAACTTTTTACTTTTTTACTCAAAAAATAGTGAATCATCCCCCATGGTTGACATAATAATCTTGAATCCTATTGGTTCTTATAAATTTTATTTTGGTTGTACATTTTTCTTAGGAGGCCCATTTTAGACCTCAAAATTCCCCTAATGATAGGTCCTACCTCACTTGAATATTTGCTTCAAATGATCAAGATGATCAGATCTCTTCTTTGAAAATATTGTAACGTCATCCAAACCTAAAACTACACTCTAACCAATTAATCCTCGAAAAACAATGTCCATGGCCCGTTGAAAATTTGCACCAGCATTTATAAGCCCAAAAAACATTCGCATGAATGCAAATGTACCCCATTTTGTTATAATGTTGTCTTTAATCTGTGAGGTTTCACTACTAGTACTTGGTTGTAACTTAAAAATCCATCAAGCAGCAAGAACACTTATGATCCAAATATGTTTGGAGAATTTGCTCCATATATGGCAGGGGGTAGTTATCTTTGTCATAAGCCCAAATTTGATTTTTGAAATATACAAATAAATTTATTTCACTAGAATTCTTTCTTACCGAAACCAAGTCTGATACCCAAGTGGAATGACAAACTTTGAAGATTATTCAAGCATCCAACATCTTTTTTCAGTTCTTTTTGTATAAGGGGTTCAAGTGTAAGATGGAATTTCCTTAACTTTTGTTGGAATGGATTGACCCCTTGTTTAATTGGTATCAAATTTTAGATGATTCATGTGTCATAATTTTTAAAATCATCATAAGTCCAAGCGAATACATCTTTGTACTATTTTAAGAGATAGATGAAAGCTTGAAATTATTAAGGGGAACAACATGTACCAAGATTAACATACTTCAGATTCTCCTTAGTTCCCAAGTTAATTTTTTCGTGCAACAATGTAAAACTTTGATTCATTATGTTTTTCAGTCCTCTGAAGTAATTATGCAAATCGTAGAGATTTTTTAATGATACCACACCCTAGGCATAGTATTTCGACTATGTGATTTAACTCCTTGCAAATAATTCTCATGCTCATCTTCATCAATTTCCACATTTAGAAATACATCATTGATTTTCCCTAGAGTCAAGTATTTGTGGGTCATCATTGAACACATGTAAATTAATTAATTTTTCTGGGATAGAGGGATTATAAATAATTTCAATAGAAAAACAATCTCTAAGTTGAGATAACCTAGCAGTTGCATTTTCTAAAGTGTTTGTGGCTACATTATTAATCCTAGGATCAAAATTAATGTTAAAATCTTGAAATAAATAAATGAGCCTCCATACCTCTTGTTGATATTTTTTGATATTCGGTGAAAAAAATGAATGATGTTTCATACTTGACACGTGATAATATTTGAATCACATATTACCTTCAATGCTTCTACTTTGAGGTCGGTGACCTTCTTCAACCCAAGTATGAGTGCTTCATATTCTGCAATATTATTCATGCACTCAAACTCCAATCAACTTGAAATCAAATACTTGTTCTTTCTAGGGTCGATCAATATGCAAAGAAGGGATTTCACACTCAATTAGGAGCGTGGCTTCCAGACCATACACCAGATAAAATGGTGTGAATCCAATAGCAGTCTTAGTAGAAGTTCGATAAGCCCATAGATTTGAGAATAGCATGAGGTGTCAGTCTCTTTTATGTCTCCCACTGGTTCATTGAAGCATTGTCACCAAAAATTTGTTAAAAACTTCGACTTGGCCATTGGCCTGTGGATAATACAGAGTGGAGCTATCATGGAATAGCCCCAAATGAGTAGTAAGCTTTTTCATCATATGATTATGAAAGTTGGAGCCATGGTCAATGACGATGGCTTTCAGGACACCAAACTGAGCTATGACGTGGTTGAAAAGAAATTATGCCACAGTATAACCTTCAATAGCATATGTAGGCATCACCTCATCCCAAAAATAATCGACGATGATGATAATATAACCATGCCCCCCGGTCAAGCGAGGATTACAGATCATGAAATCTATGCCCTATTTGGAAAATGTCTCGACAGCCACAATTGGATGCAAGGGTGAGGGTGGGGCGCATTATTTTCGGTTCTAGATTTGGAAATCATGACATTTGGGGATGAAAATAATGTAGTCTTTAAAAATAGATGGCCAAAAATATCCTGCACGAAGGATTTTCTAAGTAGGAAGATAATCCAATTATGGCATTATTAAGTTCACCGATAACTTGAAATTGTGATCTATCCAATTGAATAATTCTAGCATCTTTCTTTTCCCATTTTGCAATAATTTTCTTAGCAACATACAAAGGAATCACATTTGTGGATGCACCATAATTGACAAGACAATTATGTACATTGTAGTTAAATATTTCAAATGTTAACAAGAAAGAGGGACAAGTAGATCTTGCATTTATGTTAGCATCATTGACAACTAGTTCAAGGATAGTATTGGACATACCAGACGAAGCTTTGGAAGTGGAAGTTGTCTAATCTAACAGTGGATTGGATGTGAAAGCTTGGATGATCAATTCCCATTGACCTGCCAATTTCGCTAGATCATAGATGGAAATATTGGAAAAATATTTCTTCCTATATTCAATAATTTTGTACTCAATATCACCCGCTCATATTTTCATCCTAAGCATGATGTGTTGAAGTGGTGGGTGGTGAAGCCTTATTTGATACTTTAGGGGTGATGGACTTGTTTTTACTACTCTCAGAAGTGTTTTTAATAGGTTAAGCACTTCGGGATTTCATCTGCGAGCTTTGAGCTAAATCACAAGGAGGTAGAATTTTCCTCAGAAATTGCTTCCTATGTTGATCCACCTCCAACTCAGTCACTAGTCCCTGTCTCCTAAGGTTATATGTTTTAGATGGATTTTTTGGAGTAGCTTCTCACACTGCAGCCTCACTAGCGCTTTATTTCTCATTATTCAAAATGAAATCTAAAGAAAAAATTGACTTACCATCGCTAGCATTATCATCCAATGGGGCTACTTCATTTGCCTCTTTGGTCTGCTTAAGAAAAACCTCTGCAGCTTGTCCCTCCATGACATTAGTGATCATAGAAATCATATGATGCATCCATTGTGGGAATGTCTTTTAAGAATGAACTTCTTGATTAAATATACACTAACTCTCCATACCCACATCCTCAACATTGAATACTACAATGGAAATTTGAGCAGACTTGGTCGGTTGATTGGTATTTTTTTTGAAGAATGGATTAAAGGACTTTATACTATTCCATGCCTCACTTTAATTCCTTTTTAATTCATAAACTTAATTATTTAGTTTCTTCAAGGACTTATTCAAGCTCTCCATGTCAAAATAATTTGTTTCCTTGGTTTTATTTGAAGAGGCTTGAGGATTTTTACCAGTATATTTAGATTCTTTTAAATCTTCCTGATCATAGATTACTCTGATAGATCTTAAGTCCTTTTCTAAAATAATAACTTTCACAAAAGTTTCATCCAATGTATATTTTTCATCTTGGTTCACAAATACACAACTATTAGTCAGTAAGGCAGAAGTATAGTAGTCCTTAGTGAATGAATCATGTGGATGGACATCTATGGGGAACTTATTCAATAGGCAAGTAAACTTCTAATTAAAATATTTCACCTACAGTTTATTCCCCATCTCGATATTTCCAAGTTCCTTTAGTAGCATGGCAGGGATCTTGTCATCAACAAATTTCTCTAAGAACAACTTCTTAAACCCTCTCCACTTATGGATAAAATTTGCTAGAAGTTTGTGGTACCATGTTGATGTTATACCCTCAAGAGTGTAAGGAAATAGCCTATAGGAAACAACATCATATCATACCTCTAACATTATTAGATGTAAGTAGAAATCATTGATATGGTCTTTAGCCTTTGTCATTTTTCAGGATCACAATGTTTCAAGAGCTTCTCATGGTGCTTTGATAAGTGATGCAATTGAACAGGAAGAAAAAGAGGCCCTTGATCCATCTAATCCAACAAGTCGTTAGTCATGTTTGTGTTATCATCCTCCTCTTCACTATTTTATTCTAAAGAGTCTTCCCCCTCACTATTTATATTTTCATTATCATCAAGTTCTTAATTTTTTGAAATATGCACGTTCTCTATGTCTCCCTCCAAATTTTCAATATTAGGTGGCAGTGTGTTTCCTTGAGCGATGTTCTCATAAAAATATATATCTTCCAAATAATAAGTCACTAATTCTTGGACAGTTGAGACCAAAACACCATGACGAGTTGTTTCCTTAGTTGAAATTTTTTGGAGTGAGGAAATAGGAAGTAATCTAAGAGATTTGGAAAAATGATGAGTAATAAGATGTAACTCTCGTAGTTGATCGAAAGTAACGTTCTGCATACATTTCTTACTATTATGGGATGTATCTTCTTTCTCGGATATGTGCGATGGAGTGGGACTCAGAAAATTGATGCCTTGATGCGAAGGTGAATGATGTGAATGTGATGAATAATCATCCATGCACTTGATGACCTCCTTCTAGCGCCAAAAATTATTGACGGGGTTGGAAATCCACCAACATGAGGTGGTATCCCTTGTATGAAGTCCAAATTAAACCTCACACTATTTGGGATAGGAGCCACATCCAGGAAATCAACCCAACTTCCATTATAATAAACTTAAATATTTTCCTTCGTTGCAAATAACAATGTAAGACAGTGTGAACACAAAATTTGAGGCAAGAAAGTGATGTTAGCTTTGTGAAACATACAATTTTAATTTGTATAAAGTACTTTCATGGATGAAGTAAAAATAATTGATCCTTTAAAATAATAATAATAGTACCTCTCTAAGAAATATGAACATGTATAGAAAGAATCGTTAGTTAGTTTGAAAAGTAGTTATCAAAATAACAACGATCATGAAAGCATACAAGATGCACACCTAAATTAAGATGTGCACTAAATCTAACAAAACAGTTCATTCTCTTTAGTAAATATAAACATGAAAATATTAAAAAAAAAACTCTTACAACATTCCTGATACATGCATGAAATTATTCCCGACTCTAATAGCTTCAAAACATTAAGTGAAAGTGCCAAGGTACACAATTACTTGTTCCAATAGTGGAACATGAAGCCGCACCTTGCTCCCGAAAATAATGAGCTCTCTCTCTTATTCTAAGCTAGAGTATCCAAGGCTAAAAGTCCCTTACTTGAGGCATGAGGGTTTATTTATAACAAATGGGGTGATTATTCATCCCCCATGTGACTCTTAAGCTCCCTTGTGACTCTTGAGCTCCTCCATTACCTTTGTACTTACTAATTACTCTTCACATTCCTCATGTGACTCTTGGACTTCCACACACAAAATTTACATTTTTTGATTATTTTTGAAATAAAAAAATTATATTTTCCAAAATTATGGAAAAAATCCACAAAATACAATGAAACACCAAATGTTCATATTTGTGGGAATGACAACTCGAAAACTATGACATGGAGCTCCATTGTGATGTGTTGATACCAAGATTTATACTCTACTAATATCTATTCAACCTTTAGTGGTGGATCTAGATTATATCTCAAATTAACCTCCAAAGCATCTGGATATATAGTATTGGAGATGGATTTTATGTTGCTCCACAACATGACTAGATTCATATGTAATTTAACTAGCTCAGATACATATTGCAGAACATTGTCGTTAGTCACCTCTAGGTCATCTCGGGTGGTCACCTTCCTAATATAATCCAAGTATTCTTCTAAATCATGCATGATAATACTCCCGTGTTTTACCTCCCCAAGTGCATCAATAGAACGCATTTTTTTACTCGCACAAAGGCTTCCAATCCATTGTGCAGCCACGTGTATCCTAAAATAATGTTGGTTGCATAGTTATTCATCTAGTCATATGTCTACATAAACATTATTATCTTCGCTTTGTCTATTTCAACTTCATACCTTCCTTTTCTAACCAACATTGCAGGTACATTCAGATACTTGGCACCCCTTTCTTGGATCATGTCAATAGCAGGATAAGCTAACTTAAAGATGCTCGAGTTTTTATGTGACCCTTTGTGTACTTCATATATAAGAGACACTACCTTATGCAAATTAATCATCTCCTCATACATTTTCTTCATTGTTTCTTATAGTGGCTTGAGTTCTTCAAGTATGGTTTCTTGTAATCCTCCCTACTAGCATTGGTGGAAGACATACTTTTATTTTCAACAATGAGATCATCAATATGTTTCTTTGCACTAGCAAACTCCTTCTCCAATTTTTCTTTCTTTTGTATTAAGAAATATGTGTTCTTATTTGCGGCTACTACAAAAGTTGCATTTGTTGAGGTGATTATTCTAGGATTGGTCCTCATGTTTGACGTAATCATATTTTTTGTATTGATGAAAACAGGATGATCCAGGTCATTTTAGAAGTACCTCCTTCTTTCTTGTAATATCTTGTTCTTCAGCTCATCAAAGGTGAAATTGGATAGATCAATAACTCTGTCATCGGGTGGAGGAAGAATACCCAACTCATTGGAAGAAAGCTGCCCACGATTCAGAGGAGTCGAAGACCGAATGTTCAAATGTTCAATGATCGGCTCAACGTCTTCCACCTATTCATCCTCCTTGTGTTCATCATTTGTATTATAGGCCTCCAAATCTTCCTCTAACTTTCTTGTGAACTCCTATTCCTGTTTCATCATGTTTTCTTCTTCAACTTGTAGCCTTCATTTCTCCTCTTCTTCCCTTTGTTTTCTGAGAGCTTCTTCCTATTAATTCTTCTTGGCTTTCTCTTGTTTTCTCTTCTTCAGTTCTTGGTTCTTCCTAAACATGTCCTCCCGATTCTTATTTAATTGATCTTCTTTTTTCTTTTTCTCTTCCTCATACTCCATTTTCCTATCTTCTTCTCATTCCTTCATTTTTATTCTCTTCCTCAATTTCACCCTTGGTGTGCGAATCAACCTTGAATTTCTTACTTCTCTCTTCTTTGGAATCATGTCTTTGCTTCCTATTTGGCTTGACACTAACCTAAGAAACCAGTTCCTGTTGGGTCCCTTCTTGATTAATAAATGGCACATGCACTATATGAGAAGGGCTTGCTTCATCACCTGTTCCAACTGCTCTTGAAGCATTATACCATTTCTTTGTCTTCTCTTCATCTTTCCAAGAGACATAATCATAAGGACAATTGTACCTCATATTTACACATTGTTTCTTGCATACTATCCTAGGATCATCTATCTAAACCTAAGGTGGTTAATATCTACTTTTTTTTCCTTTATAATATTTAATTCATACAACCCTATTTACAGAGGGAAGATAGGTCATGGGGACTTCTTAAAATTTTTAAACTACTGCAAGAATCATGTGCATAGCTTGTAGCAAACTTATTGCATGAATACTTTATCAGTCACATACTTTAGTATAATATGTGGAGGCTTATACGATCTGAATACTAATAAATTTTCCTTGAGAAGATGTAAACCAAATTGCAACCTTAATGTTGATAATAGGTCATGTTGTCACTTGTTGTAACCTTTTGTAATTATATCATATGGTCCCATTTTTCATCTCTAGTAGAGAGAATGATGGTTGCAATCTTGGTGGTCCAAAGGGAAATTCAAAATCAACAAGTTGAAGTCCAGAACTCAAAAGGGATATCCAAAAAATTGGGGGCCAAAATCAAAAGGGAAGGCTGACCATCAGGGCTCAATATTGGAAGGACCAGTAGGAAACCTATCAAGATTTCAGGACATCGGAGGTCGAAACATGGATACCTAGACATTTTATTTAAAATCGGGTCTGAAATGGAACATTAGGACCTGATATTGGAAGGATAGGCAGAGATCATATCAGAACCTCAACAATATTGGAACTCGATATCAAAAGGTCAGACTTCGTAGCGAAATGGTATTAGAACGTCGGAGTTTTGTAACTCCTTAAAAAATAGAATTCCTTTGGAAGTGTTGAGGTTGCAATTAGAATGGAAATACAAAGAAAATCATCACAAAACCAAGGACCCTAAGGACCTTTTATCTCTCCTCCGAGAAGACACATGGCAGTAAGTGATTGGACCCAAGAAGCATACGGGGCAGATTATGTCATCATGTCATGGTCATATGGTGGACACGTGGTAGTCAGTTTCAAAATTTCCATGGGCCTAATGGGGAAAATATGGGTGACACATGTCACCACTCATGTGGCACCACATAGAAATGATGACGTCAGTGTGACGTCATTTTGGAGGTCAGTTTTACGGATATTGGAATTTTGTAACTCCTATTAATTTTGTTTTTAAAAAGTTATGATCTGATGAAGGGGCTTCTATTTTAACTATAATTTGGTTATGAGGACTCAGAGGACCGAGGGTCTAGAGAGGGCAGAGCACCTAATTTCTATAAACAATATTAGAGGGAGGAGGCATCGTAACTTTTTTTCAATTCAAATTTGAATAAATCCCAATGAAGGGAGCTCCGATGTGTTGGTGGTGCTCGGTTGTAGGGACTAAAAAGAACCAAGGGTCGAGAGAAAACACACTAAGGGATAGGCCCTCGATATTATTTCAAATAAATTAGCACCTGAGCACTAAGCCTTTGGTCACAACACCTTGTCCCATGGATGAAAAATAGGAAGGGGGGGCTAAGAAAAAAGGGGCTAAAGGCATTGGAATATTTCGACTTCGTAACATTTTTTCTAATAGAGTTACGATATGATAAGGCTTTGATACATTGGTACAAAGGAGTATGGGGGATGAATGTACTGGTAGCTAAGTAAATGCATGCAGAAGGTTGGTATCGCATGATTAATTGTAATTGCAGAGATCGTTGGGTCAAGGAGAGAAGGACCACAATCTGCAGAGAAAATATTGGTCATATCTTATGATGAGAATTAAGGTGTCCCTTATGTAACATTCATGTTACAAGGGATTAAATGAATAATAGTGCCATCAGTTCATAAAATCCATGTTGTTTTACAGTTGGTCTTTGTGCAGTGTGACTAAGAATTAATTCTCAGTATGGACATTACTCAAAGGCCCATCCTCAGTGGTTAATGATGCATAAATGTGATCAGTTCATCAATGCCCCCACAACTCCAGATCACCATGAACCCAATTAATAGAGCCTGTATCCACCTCAGGAAATCATAGAAATCAGCAAGGGAGATATTTTTTGTGTCAATCATGACACCTCATGTTTTTTATGTTTTGTAAATATTTCATTTCAAAGAGGAATCAAATAATTTTAGGACAACTAGGCCACTCGCATGCTCGGACAGTTGGGCATCTCAGACAGTTATAGAATTGAAGATATTTTGTAATTGTTTGTTTGAACTCCCTCCCTATAAATTGGAAGAGGAACTTAATAAGAAGGGTTCAATTTTCCTGGTTCCACGGGTTGTAGTATTTTTGCAAGTTCTACAAGTTTGGGCTTGTAACATGTATTTCATCCTTTAATATTAATGAAGAATTTCTGGTGATTCCAAGCATTTGGGATATGTAGTATGTGTTCTTCCTCTGTATTTCACTTCATATGTGTGTTTTTTCTTCATAAATTATGTAATTGTAGTTGTTGGATTCACTCTTTAGTCACATATTTACTTAGGCTATGCGATATCAGACTATACCTATGAAATTGTAGATTTATCTATGTTATGTAATAGCAGATGTTACCTGTGAGATTGTAGATTTACCTATGTCATGATATAGGTAATAGTACCTGTGAAACATTGAGTTGAAAGCCTTAAAATGAGCTCCATAATTTCTTCACTTCATTCATTTTGTCTTTCCATGATTCTACTCGGATTTTTTAAATAGTATTTTGTATTTATTCAACCCTCTGTGTGAAGTTCCTCTCTTATATTTCTCCTTTCCATCTATAATGCAACGAAAAATTAAGTTGCATTCTTTGTGTGTATACCACCAGACCTAAACATTTATTCCTGGGAATGATATATTGTTCATGTTTATATTGAATTTGCCTCTGAGAAAGGTAAATGAACTAGAATATAAATCATTTTACATTAATCTATTGAGTTGCATGGATTTATCTTCAACAGAGTCTAATATTTCCTAGGAACGGACCTCTCCTCAACCTGGGGGTGTCTCTAGGAGCTACAACATCTTCTGGCATCGTTGTTGAGGAACGAATCAAAATATTTTTCCCTGGGTATGACATTTTTTGCATTCCTTATGTTAGGTGAGAAAAGGAAGTGTGGGTTAAAGATATATCACCTTAGTGAATCCACTGTTTAAATATTTGTTTCATCATCCTAGCTTTCAAAAGGCCTCATACTCGTTTTAATACTTCACAGCAAAAATATTCCCCTATATCTGATACTGAAAAAGTCATATCTAGGAGGTTTCAGAAAGAGAGGGCCCCTATTGATCCTAACCATGTTATCCTTGAAGTGTCAACTTCCAACTCTCATAAGACAAAGATAAAATATTTTGACTCCTCTTCTAAAGCCCTGGAACATTCAAAAGAATGTTTCCAATTGTTAAGCTCATTTTTCCCAAGTGTTAACTCTAAAGAAGCTTCTCTCAGTACACCTATTTTCACTTTCGATACCTTCGCAGAAGTTGAAAAATTCAAATATATCCCCATAAATCGCCTGAATTAGAGCCTTGCTAATAGTCCATCTCATCTCTTGATAGCTACACCCTTTACAACTCCTCATTCAGGCCCTACGGTAAATCTTCAACCACCTCCATTGCAAAATATGGTTGGCCATGGATTTCTACTTAATATATATGCTCTACTCAACTTTCCATAACCTATGAATGGGATGCCAAAATATTACCTTAAACTCCTACCTAAATTCACGAGAGAGGATGATATCTCATCCCAGAAACATATAGAAAAATTTTGTGCATTTGTTGAGAAGCTAAATGTAGAACATCTCGATGTAGTACTAAGACTCTTTGTTCAGTCTTTGGATGTAAAGGCAAGGAAAAGGTTAAATACTCTACCGAATGCTTCAATTAATACCTAGGAGGAGATGGAGAACTCTTTCATGAAGAAATGGGGGGAAAGAAGGTACCATGGGTATATCCTTACAGTATTTAATGCAATGCATAAAAAACACAATGAAGATGTATTAGAATTTATAAGGAGTTTTAATAAATTATATAGTAGTCTTCCTGTCGAAATTAAACCCCCACGGGGTGTTTCCAAAGTGGTTTTTGTTGGGGCCTTTAAACCACAGTTTGGGTTTACCCTTAGAGAAAGAAGGTCATGTACTCTATATCAATACCAAACAGATGCCCTAAAAGTTGAAGCAAATTTCACCGCCACTGGAAAGTGGAAAGGTAAGTTTGAATATGGTGATTGGAGGAGAGGAAAGGAAGAATCCACTTCTTCGGGCTATGCAAAGGTAACCCAAGAATATAAGTTAGACGAGATGAAAAATGTAATAATGAATTTGTCTAACACTCGTAAAACTGGAGTTGGAAAACAAGAACCCCCCTCGACAAAGTCATCCAACTCCCAACACAAATTTTAATCCGCATATAAGAGGCCACCTTTACAGCTCTTGCAAAGGGAAAGAAAGGATCAATAGGACCATATTCATCCTCCTCTATATTTAGAATATGATCCCGAGGAGACTATTAAAGAAACTATAGAATTTCAAGAAAACTAGTTATCTTATCTCTCGAAGGGAGAACATGAAATAGAAGCACATGTAGGAGGAGGGGATGATTTGGAGGCCCCTATGGATGATGATGATATAGGTTGTTATCGAAAAATAATTTTTGAATCATGCAAGCCCAGTTTCACAGGAAATATGATCTCCGGTCTTCTAGGAAAAGGTCCAATGGAAAATATTTTAATGAAGAAACTCTTCATTCGAGTTCTCCTAAAAGCCAGAAGATAAAGGGAAAAAACCACTCAACTCTACCTCACCAACTATAAAATAATCTTGTAGTTACAACTTGCAAAACAGATAAATTTCCCCCATAGACAAAATCAATCTGCAATGAGAACAGATAACCTATTGAGTCTACTAAAACTGCTAAGAATCCCTCTACATTCAGTCTTCATAAATAGTTGGAAAAAGTTAAAATTTTTGTCCCTTTGACTGAATTATTGAAACAACCCAGCTATATAGCTCAATTGTCTCAGTTTATGAGTTCACCCATCACTAGCCTCCTACAAGATAGTCTTAACCTTCAAGAAGAGAGGCCCATGGTTGTGTTTGGACCCCATGTTGAAGAGCAAGACTCTTCCACTACCCCATTCTATGTCACCTTGGTGATTCATGAACTTCTACTACATAATTGTATTCTTGAATCACGATCATCTCATAATGTAATATTCCAAAATTTGCATGCAGCAAATTGGAATATTAATTTTTTCTTATTTCATCTAGGAGGTGAATAAAATGGGTAAAAGGCCCATGATTAGGAATAAGATCCTTCATAGTGTGAAAAGGATCACTAGAGCAGCTTATTTTTCACCTTCCAGTGTGAAAAGGGGCAATTTGCATGAGGACAGGGTCTAGTTTGACCAAGTCAACAACGTTGCCTAAGAGGTGTAGCTTTCTTGGGAAGACAACGCAGTTTTGGAGGGAGAAATATTCTTTGTGGAAGAAACCATAATGTGTGGGGTCCAGGGAAAAGAGGCACTCACTTGTATAAAAGGAGGAAGAGGCAGCCATAGTGAGATATCTTGGAGCATTTGATCATTTGTTTGCTTAGACATATTTGCAGTCTCGGCTATTCAACTGAGTTGCAGTGCTGCTTAGCACGAGGGATTCCTGGTTAGGATTTCCTCTCCTTCTTGAGAGGCCTCTTGAAGGATTGCACTTCATTTTATCCACATCTTGGCTCAAGGCCAAAGCCATTATCCAGTCACTGCGTTATTTCTGCTGAAGTATAATGCAGTGTTGCTGGGTGTTGCAGTGGAGGGGTTCCACAACACCATTCCTTGTCTCATATTTCAAAGGAGGAAGTCTCTATTCCTTGGGAAGGTTAGTAAGGAAGGTATCCAGGGCTGATCTGCATATCTTGGCATCAAGGTCAAGCATCTCCCATCATAGACAGTGCAGTCCAGCCTCCATACTGCGTTATTTCAGTGCACACTTGCAATGAGAGGTTGCACCAGCTTCTTGGAGGGCAAGATCTTCAGTGCTGGGATCAGCCTTGCATTGAGAGATCCATTAGAGGAGGTTTATTTCAGATTGAGCATCATCTTCAGCCATCTCCATGTATTTCTAGTATTGAGTTGCATCTGCTGCCCAACAACTTCGACATTTCTGCAAATTTTCCATTTGTACATGTATTGCAGCCAATCCTTCTAAGGATTGTGTATTAGTGTTGTATTAGTGTTTTCAAGGGTTGAGAGCTTTCTCCCCCCTCATTTCTTTAGATGATATTGATATATCATCATATTATCATTTTTTATACTGCAATGTCTCCATATAAACTGCGTTGTATAGCCATGGCTTCTTTCATGTAGCAGTATTTTCCATTTATCACTAACAGAGGCATTGCCTTACTTGAGTGATTTTTTTCTGAAGCATTTGTATACATTATTGCTAATATAACCTAATATGATGGCTATTTGTATCTTCACATGTTCATGGCTATAGAATAACGTTGTTTTTCCATGTATTGCTCATACATTGTTGCAGTCCCTCATCTGGCACATTTCTGAGGACATCTAAGTGTGGGATATCTGTTTAACCCACTTATAAGGATTTCTTTGGAGCCTCCTCTTGGATTAAACACTTAGATACATTGATCTAAGGGATCCAAGTTCCTGGTTTCAATTCCTGTAGCATCCATTACTGGAAAATGCATTTTACAGTCATGCCTTGCTAGCTGTCCAAATTTGGGATATTACAGTGGTATCAAAGCTGGTATGATATATTGCAGGAGAAGCTACTGCATGCAACACATGAGGACTTCTTATCCATTCATTGTGATGCATATATTTCCTTGGCAGATGAGTTCATTTGGGAGAGCGTTCAGAAATACATATTTCAACATATGGAGAGATGCAGAGCCCAGATGATGATGGAGAGGATGTCACAGCCACCTTCCCACTCATTGGGAGTAAGGGATCATTTTCAGTTGAGCCATTCCAACTCAAATCTTCGAGTACATGATGGAGAATGTACAATTTCACCTTATGTTTTGTACTTCTTGTCTTTTTATGAGCAGCATAATGTACCAAGGGGGATTATTCCTTCTTGCATATTGTATGATGATGTACTTGAATCCATTTGTAGCATTGAGATTGGCTATCTCATTGGTGGTTTGTGGGGAAAGCCACATGATTTTTGGTGTGCACCATTGACACCCTTTTGTACTTTCATATCTATATCTTGTAAAATGATTGTGGCAGCAAACAAGTGGCTGGAAAAGCACTTGTTTTTGTTTGATTTGATGCAAGCAAGGAATGCAATGCGCTGGTTCCTTATATGGGACCTTGATCCACTTTATGGTTTTCATGTGACAACTTGTTACTAATGGGTTTTGCTTCCTTGTATTGCTGATATGTTTATGTTCATATGGAGCTTTGATTGGAGAGTGGGCTTGAGACTAAAGATGCCCATTGGGAGCACGATTCTCCCTACTATACATGTTGTACATTTTAGGAGAAACCATGGGCCAACCATGAATGCCACATTACATTTCTTTCCTTCTAGTGGGAGGAACCACTTAAAGAACTTGAGGAGGCATTCCATGGATCATGAGAAGATGGAGGAGTTAGCACAGTCAACTCTTTTCCCTTTGAGGATGAGGGGAGACTCATCTATGAGCCACTCCATTTATATGAGAAAAACATATGGTAAGAGTATTGTTGACTTGCATAGTGATTTGACTTCTTTTCCTGCTTTCTTGGCTCAGCCTGTGAGTCTAAGCCTAAGAAGATTAGAATATTGAAGAGGATGGGATTTATCTCATCATATTTCAGATCCATGAAGAACCTCCCCAAGGAGGATAAGCAGAAAGAAGAGGATGAACCCTGCACTTCCTATTCTGATCAAGGAGGCAAAGAAATAAGAAGGGGAAAAAATCCATATTTTGGAGAAGAGAAAGGGGATAATCTCACAAAGCTTCTTCCTAAATCTGTACATATGATTCATGAAGAATTCAAGGAGATCAAGAGGAAGATGGATGGAGAATCTCCTAGAGGGTTTGATTCAAAAGCAAACTCTAGATTTGAGGAGTGTGAGCATGAAGTTGCACATCCTAATACTCAGCGCAGTCACATGCCCAGGATTGCCAGAAGAGAGATGGAAAGAGAAGAAGAGGTTGCTAGGAGGGAAACCCTTAGTGATTTCTTAAAAGAGTATGAGTTTCAAAATCAGAAATTTTGAGATCATCTCAGTTTTTCAAAGTTTTGCAAGATGAAGGTGAAGGGAAAAGAGCAGCAGGATAGATTTCATCTATCTACCTTTGGAGGTTCACCTGTATGTTCATCCAAATCTTGGGTGGAGGAGTTAGATACCTTATTGCAGTAGCACCAAATGCCGGAGGATGAAGCCATCAAATTTGCAGCACTTCATTTGAGAGGTAAGGCTTATGCCTGGTGGATCTTTGAATCCTTTTCTTTGAGAAATATAAACATTGCATCTTATGCTAGTTTCACTAAGGCATTAGTGGAAATATTTGATAGAAGGATTCATGAAACACATATGGTGGAGCAAAAAAAGAAAACTCAAGCAAAACCCTTGCATGAAAACTTGCACCATACTTTTCCGAAGGAAAGGTTTTCATCTCACACCTTTGAGAAAAGGAGCATGGAGATCTCTTTTTCAAAAAGGGATCCAATCATTGGAGATTTTCCCATTCATGTTGCAGAGATTGAGGGCAACAGCGCTGTTAGATCTGGAGTTGATCTAGCACCTCGTGCAGAGGAAGGAGGAACCCTTGCTCCAAATAGAGGGATGCTTGCATCTTTTCAAGAAATTTCCCAAGATCTCATGTGTAGAGATCAAGGCACAAACTCATGTTTTACATGTGCCATTGTTGAGGAGGTGTGGAACCATGGAGACACAAGGAAGAGATAGGGAGAAGACCCAACATCATGAGATGAGGATTATACATCCATATCCATATATGGAGGTTGATGCACCTAATAAGGTGATTGGATTGTGCAGTGGAAGCATGGATAGATTGGTTCATTCATATATGCAGTCACCTCTTGATGATGATGTCTCATTGCATAGAGACATTTTTCTGGGGAGACCACTGGATCAGCAAAGGAGGATGGTTGCTTCATCAGTTGAGGCACCACTCATTGATTTCAGAGGAGTGGGAACCTTGGGAGAGCTTGATACAGCATTAGGAGTCTGGGGTAGACTCAAAGAGAGAGAGAGAGCATTCTCTCAACATCATCAGTACCCACTTCCATTGCAGATTCTACGTTGTGGCAGAAGCAGTAGGGGAAGGATAGTAGCCTTCCAACTTGCATCTTTGGCATGGGATATGTCAAAGATAAGGATGACCATATGTCATATGCTCTTCATGAGAGATCATCAGCACTGTCACTATGGAGGATAGATCCATATTGGAACTCCCAGCTATTGGTGGAGTATTCCAAGGATCTTTTTACTTGTATGATTTTCGATGGAAAAGTGAATGAGGAGGGTTACTCAATTAGATATGAGGTCATCTACTATCATGGTAGGATCTTCTTTCCTAGAGCTTCCTAGCTCAAGGAGAAGTTTCTACATGCAGCTTATGAGGATTTCCTTTTCAGCCCCACTTGTTCTATGAGAGCATACCACACCAACATGGAGGGGTATTCTTAGATGGGCTTTGAGGAGGAGATATATATCAGCATATGAGGAGATGCATGGACCAGATGGAGATGGAGGAGAGACATAACTCTTTGAAGGAGTTATCACAGCCACCTCTTTTCTCTTTGAGGATGAGAGGAGACTCACTTATGAGCCACTCCACTTGTATGAGCAGAACATATGGTAAGGGTGATGATTATTTTCATGATTATTTATATGATGTATGTCTCTTAACCATACATGTGCAGGATGTTGCTCCAAGGAGGAGCATTCTTTCTTTAGAGCTTCATGTTCTAGTTGAGGCCATAAGCATGATTGATGGGCCTTCCCTGGGAGGACTTGGGGAAGAGATATATTATGGAAGACATACTCTTTGTACACCTTACATTATTCACTTCTTCCATACCTATGAGGAGATTGGATCAACAGGCAAGTGATTGAGAAGCCACTTATTCTATCAGTCTCTATTGCAGTTGAGGATCAAGCTGCGCTGGTTGCACTTGAGGGACCATAGTCCTTCTCATTTGTTGCATATGGCAGCAAGTATGATTCTCATGTTTGCTCCCTATGGCTCTATTGTTTCTATCTTTATGAGGATCATGCTTGGGAGAGAGACACATTGGGTGAATGTGTCCTTTGAGGGAGAAAATCCTCACACTATTTGTACTACATGTTCTAAGGGGAACATGAGATATGGTATGGTTACCTTAACAACACATTTGTCACTTTATGAGGGGAGCCATATGATGGAGGAGATGCCATATGATGATGACTTCCAACTCATCATATATGGAGATATTTGGGCCAGCTTGATTTGTAGCGTTGGGGAAGAGGTCTTTGGAGATCTAGTCCTCATCTTGCCACTTGAGGGAAACTTTATTGCAACCCAGGATCAGCAGACACTCTACACTTATCATAAGTCGAGAGATGGAAAGCATGGGGTAGGCTACATTGTCTACCATGTGCATAATTTCGGCCCACCTACTTTGCCGGAGCCAAAGGTGGAGGACATTTTCCAGGAGTTGCCTAGTTGGAAGGTGACCCATTTTGCATGGCTCATAGCTTGGAGATGGAGGATCCATATTGGAAATATATTTCCCATTATATTTCAGATCCCATTCTTCAAAGGGACCTCTAGACATCACTTTGTTATCCTCTTGAGTATCTCACCTTTACATGATGATGGCTTGATAACTGATTTATATGCTGAGGAGGAGCACTGTGGAGACTTGATTGATGAGATAGCATCACTTCACTTGGAGGAGATCATCATACAGGGATGCTACAGGGAGAGGAGAAAATAATTTAGTCTATGCTTGCACTTGCTTGCGGACAAACAATCTTTGAGAGGGGAGGACTGTAATATTCCAAAATTTGCATGCAGCAAATTGGAATATTAATTTTTTCTTATTTCATCTAGGAGGTGAATAAAATCGGTAAAAGGCCCATGAGTAGGAACAAGATCCTTCATAGTGTGAAAAGGATCATTGGAGCAGCTTATTTTTCACCTTCCAGTGTGAAAAGGGGCAATTTGCATGAGGACAAGTTCTAGTTTGACCAAGTCAATAGCGCTACCTAAGACGTGTAGCTTGCTTTGGAATACAACACAGTTTTGGAGGGATAAAGATTATTTGTGGAAGAAACCCTAATGTGTGGGGTACCGGGAAAAGAGGCATTCACTTGTATAAAAGGAGGAAGAGGCAGCCATAGTGAGATATCTTGGAGCATTTGATCATTTGTCTTCTTAGACATATTTGCAGTCCCGACTGTTCAGCTGAGTTGCAGTGCTGCTTAGCACAAGGGATTCCTGGTTATGATTTCCTCTCCTTCTTGAGAGGCTTCTTGAAGGATTTCACTTCATTTTCTCCACATCTTGGCTCAAGGCCAAATCCATTATTCAGTCACTGCGTTATTTCTGCTGAAGTATAAGGTAGTGTTGATGGGTGTTGCAGTGGATGGGTTCCACAACACCATTCCTTGTCTCATCTTTTAGAGGAGGAAGTATTTATTCCTTGGGAAGGTTAGTAAGGAAGGTATCCAGGGCTGATCAGCATATCTTGGCATCAAGGTCAAGCATCTCCCATCATAGATAGTGCAGTCCAGTCTCCATACTGCGTTATTTCAGTGCACACTTGCAGTGAGAGGTTGCACCAGCTTCTTGGAGGGCAAGATCTTCAGTGCCGGGATCAGCCTTGCATTGAGAGATCCATTGGTGGAGGTATATTTCAGATTGAGCATCATCTTCATCCATCTCCATGTATTTCCAGTATTGAGTTGCAGCTGCTGCCCAGCAACTTCGGCATTTCTGCAGATTTTCCATTTGTACATGTATTGCAGCCAATCCTTCTAAGGATTGTGTATTAGTGTTGTATTAGTGTTTTCAAGGGTTGAGAGCTTGATCCCCCCTCATTTATTGAGATTATATTGATATATCATCATATTATCATTTTGTATACTGCAGTGTCTCCATATAAATTGTGTTGTATAGCCATGGCTTCTTTCATGTAGCAGTATTTTCCATTTATCATTGACAGAGGCATTGCCTTACTTGAGTGATTTTTTCCTCAAGAATTTGTATACATTATTGTTACTATAACCTAATATGATGGCTATTTGTATCTTCACATGTTCATGGCTATAGAATAACGTTGTTTTTCCATGTATTGCTCATACATTGTTGCAGTCCCTCATCGAAAACATTTCTGAGGACATCTAAGTGTGGGAGATCTGTTTAACCCACTTAGAAGGATTTCCTTGGAGCCTCCTCTTGGATTCAGCACTTAGATACATTGATCTAATGGATCCAATTCCTGGTTTCAATTCCTGTAGTAGCCATTACTGGAAAATGTGTTTTCCAACCATGCCTTGCTAGTTGTACAGATTTGGGATATTACACATAACTTAATGCCATTATCTCTAATGGAGCAGTTGGGACTGTAGATAAGAAAACCAAACAAAGACCTATACTCCTTTTATTCCAAAATAGTAACGTGTCTGAGCATGATCAAAGATCTAGTGGTCAATTTTGCTCAAATCCAAGTAAAAATTGTGGTAATGGATATTGTAGTTGTTGAAAACCCTGCAATATTTGCTATGCTTTTGTCCAGGTCATGGGGAATGAGAATTGGGGGTCCATTAAATTGGATCTAAATTATGTTACCATTCCCATGTTTGGTGGAGAGGAGCATCAATTATAGAGAGAATCCATATTTGTGAAGATCGTCACAAAGGAATATTTTTCAAACAATGATCATGTGTATGATAAAGAGAAGGATTTTTCTTGTCTTCTATTAGAAGATTAGAAGAATATTCTTAGACCATGGGAGACACCTGAGTAGAATGTTCAATGCAGCTGAGTAAAAAAACATTGGAGCATGACAAGGTATGGAAATTGTATTTTTATGGTGCTTATTCTAAGGAAGGAAATGGGGCAGGTGTGTTATTAGTATCTCGAGAAGGTAGTTTGATCCCTCTCTCTTTTGAGCTAGACTTTTAGGCCACAAAGAATGTTGTTGAATATAAAGCTTTGTTGTTGGAGCTACAAGTTGCTAAAAATATTAAATTGGCTAGTTGATGGTGTTTGGGGATTTAGAGTTGGTGGTGAAGAAAATAAAAAATCAATGCCAAACCAAGCACCCGAGATTGAAGCCTACAGGAATGAAGTATGGGATTTGGTTGAAAACTTTTTCTTAGCCTTCAATATTCAATTCTTGTTCATAGAATGAAATCAGATGGCTGATTGTTTGAAAATTGTTGCCAGTAATTTCAAACCCCCTCAAAACTCCTTACTCAGATATGAAGTCGAGGTTTGGTATAGGCCTTCAGCACCAGATAATGTGAAACATTGGCAAGTGTTTGAAGACAAGGAACAGATAAAATGATTTATCGAGGTTGTTGGATAATTCTCAAACTTGATGATTGATTAGGAGGATGAGAATTCGATATATTTACAAAAATTTGGTTAGGAAGAATATATCATTGGTCATAAAATCTTGCAACCAAAGGGAAACATCATACCTATAGGGTTGGTTCCATTGGAAATGCTTTTCAACTCATATGATGTGGTTGCTAAGCTATTTGAACAAGAGGTTGAGGAGGAAGTGGAGGATTTTAATATTGGCACCAAAGAAGATCCTAGAATTATCAAATTGGCTAAAGGAGTTCCTAGTGAATAAAAACAAAGGTACCTAGACCTTTTCAAGGAGTACATGGATGTGTTTTCTTGGTCATATGCTTTTGATCCTGGGGTTATACATCACAAAACTCCTCTAAAAATTGGGGTGGAGCCATATAAGCAAAAGCTCGAGAAGATTAACACTATGTTACTTCCATCAATTGAAAAGGAGGCGAAGAAATTGTTACAAGATATTATTATAATGCCTTTGAGGAACTCATATTGGGTAGCAAATTTAGTTCCTTTCAGGAAGAAGAATGGGGACATAAGGCTATGTGTGGATTTCAGAAATTTGAATAAGACCTTGCTGAAAGATAACTATCCTCTGCCTAAAATGGATTATATTCTATAGAAAGTGGTAGGATTTTCCCGAATTTCTATGATGGATGGTTTCTTTGGATACAACCAAGTCATTGTACATCCTGAAGATAAGAATGATTTTCGGCCTCATAAATGTTGGAGCTACTTTCCAAAGAACGATGGATATGGTGTTTGTGGGAGAGAAGGATAAATTCGTAGTAATATATATGGACGACATAACTATTTTCTATAAAGCAGATGAATAGCGCCTCAAGCACTTGCAACTCACTTTTACAAAATGTAGAAGGTAAGGTATGTCCCTAAATCCCAAGAAACCACAGTTTTATTTAAGTGAAGGGAAGTTATTGGGCCACATTGTGGTAAAGGAAGGAGTGAAGATTGATACCAAAATGGTGGAGGCTATTAATAATATTCCATTACCAAGGAATAGGAAGGAGATTCAGGTTTTCTTGGACAGAATAAATTTTCTAAGAAGATATAAAGCAAACTATGATGATATTGTCAAAAAAATCACAGAAATGTTAAAGAAGGATAGGGAGGTCAAATGGAATATTGAAGCCCATGAGTTATTCTCTAGAATCAAAAAGTATTTTACATAATCCCCAGTCTTATCTAGCCCAAATTACTAGAGGAGATTCCTAATTTTCTCTTTTTCCTCTCCTAACATGGTGGTAGTTGTTTTATTACAGAGAAATAGTGAAGGACAGGAACATCCAATTATGTTTTTTAGACATGTGTTGTGAGGCACAGAGCTAAAGTATAATATCTTGGAGAAATAGGCTTATGCCTTGGTCAAATCCCTAAAGGCATTTTAAATTTATGTCTTACAGTCGAACATAATAGCTTTTGTCCTGACAGAGGTTGTGAAAGATATTCTTGTGCAAGGTGCAGCAAAGGCAAGAGAGGCAAGTGGATTTCCAAGATTCAAGAATATGACAAGGACATCAAACCCACTAAGTTGATCAAGTGGAAGGGATTAGCGAAAAAAAATTTTGAAGCTAAATGTCAGGCCTTGGGCATAAACCTATTGGAAAATATGGAAGAATAAGGAAAAGGAGAATAGGGAAAGAAAACAATTGTGTCTTTAACACAGAAAATTCAGATGAATTACCTCATATTATAGTGGTATAAACATCTTTTCCATTATTTACTTAATTTTTCCTGAAATTCAAATTGAATTTTGACAAAGTTAAATACAGGGCCTTGAGGCTACAAGTCCAAAAGTTTGTTATCTCAAATGGTCGATTGTACTGGAAGTACCCATTGGGGATTTTTATTTTATGTCTGGTTTAAGAAGAGATCCCTAAGGTGATCGAGGAATTCCTTAAGTGTGTTTTTGGAGGACATTACAGCTAGAGAGCCACTACCCATAAAATCCTCAAATTTGGTTTCTATTGGCCCAAACTATTCAGTGAGGTGCATACATACAAGCCTATGAGAAATGCCATATTTTTGGAAAGAAGCAGAAGTTAACACCGCTTCCCTTGATCCATGTTTTTGTGGAGGAGCCCTTCAAGAAATGGGGGCTATACTTCATAGGATAAATACATCCAAAATCTAGCGGTCAACAAAAATGGATACTTACATCCACTGACTATTTCATGAAATGGGTGGAAGCCATCCTAACCATAAACGCAAGAGATGCAATGGTCATTAAGTTAATGGAGTATAATATCCTTACTATATTTAGATATCCAAGGAATATTATCACTAACAGTACTTAGGCATTTAAGTTAGCCAAGTTTCTCAGTTTCGGCCAAAATTACATCATCGTGGGACACTCCACCACCTATTATCTGCATGGAAATGAACTGGATGAATCTTCAAATAAAAATCTAGTGAGGATCTTGAAAATGACCACATCAGAAAATCAGAAAAACTGGGACTCACAACTGAAATTTTATATATGGTCCATCAGAGTTACTACTAAGAGGTCAACTGCGAAGTCTCCCTTCGAATTGGTATATGGAAAGGCTGCAATTTTCCCTGTTTAGCTAGCCATTCCAGTGGCTAAAATACTACAAGATGTTGAGAAGGATCCCAATTATCTGACCAGGAGAATCAGCTAGTAGAACTGCAAGAAAATAGAGGACAGGTGACTCATAACTTGATTAAATACCAGGAAAATATGAAGGCCCTTTTTGATAAAAAAAGGCAGCGGATAGATCCTTACATTCAGGATATTTGGTACTCAAATGGGATGTTAGGAGAGAGAGGACAAAGGAAAGCATAGGAAGTTTGATCCATTGTGGTTTGGACCTTTCAAGATATCTAAAGAAAAAGGAAACAACACATTCTTACTTGAAAACTTGGATAGTTAGGTGCATGAATTTCCTGTGAATGGGAAGTTTCTCAAGCTATATTTTCAGCATTAAAAAGGCCTATTTTCACCCAGTGTATATATTGGTGAGCCATTTTATATACCGGTAATGTTTTAAGTTCTTACTGCTTTTTTTCTTGTTTTGTATGCAACTGAATAAAATGACTCCATGCCCAATGGTGAAGGCTAATAATCTACAGGTTCTCAATGCATTGCTTGTAATACATTGTCCCCAATTAGATTCGATGTTATCACATCTTGTACCCTTTTGTAATTGTATCAGATGGTCCCATTTTTCATCTCCAATACAGAGAAGGATGGGTGCAATCTTGGTGGTCCAAAGGGAAAGCCACAGGTAAATCCAAAAGGGAAAACAAAAATCCAAATGCTAAAGTCCATAAGTCAAAAGGGAGAGCGAAAAAAACAAGGCCGAAATCAAAAGGGAAGGTTGACCATCGCGGCCTGATATCGGAAAGAGTAGCAGGCACTATATCAGGATTTTAGGACATCGAAGATCGGAACATGGATATCTTGGCAGTTTATTTAAAAGCAGATCTGAAATGGAACATTTGGAACCGATATCGAAAGGAGAGGCAGAGAGCATATTGGAACCTCAGCAATAGTGGAATTCAATATCGAAAGGTCAGACCTCGGAGTGGAATGGTATCGGAACATTGGAGTTTCGTAACTCCTTAAAAATTAAAATTCCTTTAGAATCGTTGAGGTTACATGGAGAATGGAAATACAAAGGAAATAATCACAAAACCAAGGATCCCAAGAACCTTTTCTCTCTCCTCCTAGAAAACACATGGCAGCATGTGATTCGTCCTGAGGAGTAGACGTGGCAGATGATTTCATCATGGCATGGCCATACGATGGACATGTGGCAGTCAATTTCAGCATTTTCGGGAGCCTAATGGGGAAAATTTGGGTGACACATGTCACCACTTAGGTAGTGCCATGTATAAATGATGACGTTAGGGTGATGTCATTTCAAAGGTCGGTTTTTTCAGATATTGGATTTTTGTAACTCCTAATAAATTTTTTTATAAAAAGTTCTGATCTGATGAAGGGGATTTGATGTTAAGTGGCATTTTGTCATGAGGAATTATATGAATAAGGGCATATAAAGGGTAGATCACCTAAATTCTATAAATAATATCGAAGGGAGGAGGCATTGTAACTTTGTTTCAATTCAAATTCGAAGAAATCCCGATGAAGGGGGCTCTGATGTGTTGGTAGTGCTCAGTTATAGGGACCCAAAATAATTAAGGGTAGAGAGAAAATACACTAAGGGATAGGCTCTTGAGAGGATTTCAAAGACCTTATCACTTGAGTGCTAAGCCTCTGGTCATAGCATCAGGTCCCATGGATGAGAAATAGGAAGGGGGAGCTAAGATCAAAGGGGATGAAGGTGACAGAACGTTTCGACTTTGTAACATTTTTTCTAATAGAGTTACGATATGATAAGGCTATTATATTGCGGTACAAAGGAGTATGGGGGACGAATGGGTCGGAAGCTAAGTAAATGCATATAGAAGTTTGGTGTCATGGGAGTAATTGCTACTGTAGAGATCATTAGGTCAAGGTGAGAAGGACCATGATCTGCAGAGAAAATTTTAGTCCTATCTTGTGCTAAGAAGTAAGTCATCCCTGATGTCACATGCACGTTATAAGGGATTAAATGAAGAATAGTGCCCTCGGTTCAGAGATACCATGTTTTTGTACAGTTGATCTTTATGAAATGTGACTACGAATTAATTCACAGTATGTACAGCACTCAAAGGCCCATCCTCAATGTTTAATGATGCATAACGTGATCATTTCGTCAACACCCCCACAACCCCAGATCATCATCCCACCATGAATCAATATAATGGAGCCTGAGACCACTTCAGTAAATCATAGAAATTGGCAAGGGAGATATTTTTTTGTGTCAATCATGACACCTCATGTTTTTATCTTTTGTAAATATTTCATTTCAAAGAGGAATCAAACCTCAGATAGCTGGAAATTTTAGACAGTTGTAGCACTAAAGATATTGTGTAACTGTTTGTTTGAACTCCCTCCTTATAAAAGGGAAGAAAAAATTAATAGGAAGGGTTTGTTTTTCCTGGTTCCACGGGCTATAGTAGTTTTTCAAGTTTTTCAAGTTTGGGCCTGTAACATGTATTTCATCCTTGAATATTAATGAATAATTTATGGTGATTCCAAGAATTTTGGATATGTAGTATGTGTTCTTCCTATGTATTTCACTTCATATGTGGTTTTCTTCTTCAGAAATTGTGTAATTGTAGTTGCTTGATTCACTCTTAAGTCACATATTTACTTAGGCTATGTGATAGAAGATAGTACCTGTGAGATTGTATATTTAGTATGTTATTTAATAGCATATGGTACCTGTGAGATTTCATATTTACCTATGTCATGATATAGCTAATATTACATGTGAAACATTGAGTTGAAAGCCTTAAAATTCGTTCCACAATTTTTACACATCATTCCTTTTGTCTTTCCATGATTCTACATGTATTTATTGCATAAGATTCAATTTTTATTCAACCCTCTCTGTTCGGTTAGTCTCTTATATTTCTCCTTTTCATCTCTATTGCAATGGAAAATTAGACTACTTTCTTTGTGTGTAGGCCACCAGACCTGAACATTTATTCTTGGGAATGATACATTGTTCATGTATATATTGAATTTGCCTCTGAGAAAGGTAATTGAACCAAAATCTAAACCATTTTACATTCATCTCTTGAGCTTCACTGATTTATCTTCAAGAGAGTCTAAAATTTCCTAGCCACTGACCTATCCTCAACCCGGGCGCTGTCTCTAGGAGCTACAACATCTCACATGTCTAGTAGATAGAGGATTGGAGACTGTTCTTTGTAAATGTTCTCTACGCTCTAAAGGAGAGATTATTTATTTTATGGCTGAAATTCATAGATCTAAGAAGAAAGGACGTAAAGTCTTAATTTTTAGGATAGATAAATGCGCTAGTGAAATATTGAATCATTGGGAGTTGTTGCAATACAAGAAGACATATATTTTCTCAAGAAAATAAACTAAGTGTTTGATAAGAGAAATCAAGGGGAAACATAAAAATGAAATATTGACATGCACACCCATATATATAATCATAATCATGATGGGAATGTGAAAAGACTCTATAATGTGAAACGGAACTAAAATCATAATGCAAGAACTAAAGAGATGCTTGTAAGAGTATAATTTCAAAGTGTGATTGTTGAGAAAGGCAAGATTTCTAAGTGTGAGAGTATGAGAAAGATTACCTAGAAGATGGCCACTTGCAACAAATAGTGAAGAATTCTCCTTGTGCTCAAAAAGAGGGCAGAGCTCAAAAGAGAAAGATAAGAGTGTGGAATGAGCTCTAGGATGGGATATTTATATAGAAGGAGCACAAGTTAGGGTTTTTTTGTATTCGTTATAACCCCCTCCAAAATTTTTACAATATTCTAATTTTGGAGCCTCCTTTTGGCATTGTGAACTAACGTTTTGAGTTTCTTTATCCATACTTATTCTTAGATTTAAATGTTTCAATTCATCTTCTCACAACTTCTTGATCTTGCAGGCCTATCTTTTATCTCTCAGTTGGATACTTCAATATTCACAATCACTCCTTACCACTCTCAATTTTGCACTCCTTGATGGAAATGATTGTGTATGCCTTGACAGTAGAAACTATCTAATCTCGTCTGAAAGAGAAATGTGTAGTATCTTGTGATAGGAAATTGTGAAAACCCTTGTGCTAGACGATTATGAAGTCTCTTGTGACATTCAACTCCACAATTCCCAGATATAGTCAACTCTACAGTCACTAAATATAGATATTGTGCACTTCCTATGGATAGTTGTTACGGGATGAATTACCCTAGGGTCTGGGTTGAGAATCCCAACAGAGAAAGAGCCATACAGCAGCAAGAATCAAGCAAATTAATGGTCCTAATGCTTAAACTAGTAAAATTGGGAGAAGTGACCTTACCCGTAGGTCCCATGTTTGAGGGCATTCCCGTAGGGTTCAAACCCTTTGCTTCTCCATGTGCTTCAAAACCTACAAATCATTCAACAAAATCACATAGACTAGTATTAATTGAAAGCGTGTTATAGATAACCGTGGTTAGATCATATAATATTATAGAGAATAACATGAAATCAATGATAACAATATCATAACATGTTTAAAATCATTAAATTTCATGACATTAGGAACGGGAAAGAGCTTCTTTATTGATGTATGTAAAATATGTAGAGAAATACCACTCGATTCAGCGACGGCTCCAAGCGAAATCATCCTCCAGATTCGTCTAGCCGAAGCCTCAACAATCTTCTTCCATAAGGATACACAAGGATGTCACATAAGGGAGGTGAACATATCTAAAATGGAAACAAGGATTTCCACAACCTGGGAAGTGCAGGAGGCACAGGGATAATTAGACTTGATCAGGGACTAAAAGGCTATAGAATCAATACATATCTCTCTCTCACCTTTAGGCCTTCCCATGAGGTGTATTTATACTTCCTCAAAACATTTTTTTCAGTTGGGAAATAGTTTGGCCACGGGCTCCTGTAGGTAGCCTTTCGGTATAACCCATAAACCCTGCCTAGAAAATAGGGAATTTTATATTTTTTTCATATTTTAAATTATATACGCAGGTTGGGTATAATTGGACCCATGCGTGCACATGATTTTGAGAGGGTAAATTCATGTATGGAATTCAAAATAATTTTTTTTAGGTAAAGGACCAAGTCTGAAGGGAAAGGGCTTCCCAAGGCGGATACATAGAACATCAAGTATATAGAGGTGATAAATGATGTTATAACAATAGCTAATATGCACCACTTATTGATAGTGTGGTACACTTTCCAAAGTTGACTCAGTCACAAGTGGCAGTTAAGGATATTTTTGTTGCATGTATGTCGCCTTTTCGAGTAAGTTTCATAATTGTCACTTTTATCTTCTTTTACTTCTTCTTTTTTGTCATTTTTTCTTTTGTAAGTGTCATTTTTCCGTATTTTGCATTTCAAGTGTCACTTTCTCTATATTTAGTTGTTTCATGTGCCAAACCTCTTTTGCATGCTTCTTTTCTAATGTCATTTCATATTATGTCATTTCACGTTCCAGTAATCATGGAAAATCAATCTATTTATTCATGTTATATTATCGTAAGGGCCTCATAAATTTATGTTGATCAATACTTAGTTAAATTTTGAGAATATTTTCATCGCCATCACTTTAATTTCACATTACTTCATTCCAAGTACTAGATCTCATGATTTTCTCTCTGATGATTAGACATTCACACCTCCCAAGGCCTCTCTCTCTCTCTGTAACTACTCATTGCACAATTCTTATCATTGGTGGTTCCTTCACTAACCTTTTTTATTGTGAACTACATAATCCCTAGCCTCAACTGTGCACTGTGATTTTCTAGCTAGTATTTTGTCACCCTCTTCCAGCTATTGATGTGAATTGTGTAGTCAAGGAACCCCCCCCCCTCTCTCAGCAACTTGACATTGTGCAATCACAAGCCTTAGCCTTCATCTTTGCCTCTTGCTAAAAAAACATGCATAGTATCTCCTCTTAGTCATTGTGTAGTGTCCACTTCCAGTGACCAATCTGGTTACTCTTGCTAAGAGATTTCCTCTTGTGCTTAGACCTTGTGCAATTCCTCCTCTTAGTGATTGTTTGTTGCATTTGATAGCTTGATAGAGTAGGTGACTATCTAAGGAACCAACTTTATATTACCATGAGTGCATGTCCACTTCTAGGTGCTTCCATTCAAGATCTTATCATCCTCACATATTCCATTAATACAATGCCTCTGGTTATAAGACAAGCACCAGCTAAGGAGGCCACTAAAAGTAGTAATGGATGTGTTGGGGAAATTTCTAGATCAAGAGCACCTATCTTGGCAGATACTAGGTATTTTTTGGATAAGTACACTACTTTATCAAGGATAACTATAAAAGATGCTTTCAACAAAAAATAGTTCCCAGAGCATCTAGAATATAGGTAAATATACATCAGGGTTAAGAGATCCAGGGTCCACAAAAAAAATTTCAGGTATCTGGTGCTACCATGTGCAGAAGAAAATGGATGCATATTGTAGGGTCTAGACACCAACAACATGTTCTTGAGCAATGTGAGCAAGTAAGTTCTCAAAACATATCAGACATATGATATCCATGCATGCTACAAAATTCCTTCGTCGGATGTATATTTTAACTATAAGTATTATGCCACTTGGGCTTACTTGAATACAAAGGATGTGATTAGATCATGGTGGCAGGAACCATCCAAGTTTCACCAAAATCTAGAGGTGATTTACAAGATAAAATAATTAAATAATATCTACTAGTACCTCATGGCAATGTGCTATAGATTGTATGGATAGGAAAGAAAGGATTATTGTAAAGAGCAACCTGACTGTCATATAAGGAAATATATTGAACTAGGTGATATACTTTCCCAATAGCTACAAATTAATGTATCAAAGGAAAAGAAGGATGTTAAAAGTTAGAAAACTCAATTCTTCATGTTTTCATACCTACTTGATGGAATTTTTGCAAGAAATGAGTTTTTGGTTCTATAGTTGAAGTGGTCTCAACAGCCTCTCCCATCAACATGCATTTCAAGCTACTCTCAAAATACAATTACAAAGGAGTATATGATAATTTAGTTGAGAAATTATTTGTTTTGGTCTACCAGATTATATTTGAAGAAGAGGCGCCCTCCATTTTTTATCAAGCTAAATAATTAGTTATTTAAATTACAGATTGGTTCACCGCTTCTCAAGGCACCTATATCAAATTATTTCGTTCTCAAAATTCACAACCTCTCTTACCAAAGTATCTGAATGATAAGGTGATCATGCAGTAAATTGAATATTTTATTTTCTTAGGACTGTTGAGTCCCAAATTTGCATCTTTTCCATACATTTTTCCATACCTTTTTCACTCACCTAAACCTCCCAGATTGTCAATATCATGTGCAAAAGGGCATCTAACATGGTTTTTAATTATATTTTTGTGTTTTCTATTTGATCTAGATTTTGTTCATTCAGCTGCGGAATCTTGCCACTTTCCGCAGCTGCTGCAACTTTCCGCAGCTATTTTGTGAAACTCTATGCTACGGGTGTCTACAAGGGAAACGAGCCACATGGGCAGGTCAGGAATGACGTGGACATGGTTCGTGTCCTATTGGTTCAAGCAAACTCGTCCAAAGAAGCCGCGGTCAAAGGCATCCACATGGAAGTCAACCATGGAGTTTCATGTCGGCCGGACTCTGTTTCGTGTCACATGAAGACCCATACGGCCGTTTCTAAGCCTGCGGAGGTTAAATCGACATCTGTACAGGGTTCTAGAGTCGAATTCAAGCATCCACTTTTCGTAGATCTACTTTCCAACACGGCCATACTCCTATATCCGTGGACGTAGTGGTCTACGTGCTTCCCACCAGCATGAACTTTAGGAGACAGTTACAGTTTGTTGTTATATATAGTGCGTTTGCATACGCATATGAAGTTAGTTGATGTTCGTGAATGTAATCTCTGTTATCTTTTAGTCTGCTCTGTAGTGATTACGCTGCACTTGTGCCGTAACATTACCATTCTGTAATGAACTGCTTTTTAATATGAGAGGACTCTGTTTTTCAACTTAATTCGTGTTTGAGGACCGTTACCAAGGCTGTGTAGAGGGCCCCTGCTCAGCTAAGGTTTTGTGTATTAGTGTATATTTCTCATTTCATTTCTTTAAAAAATCATTGTATCATAATCCATCCATATGTTCATTCTTTGCAGTTGTTTCATTTCTGTTTATACATTTCCATAATTTCCATTTCATTTCTGTCTTTCATGTTTTTATGATTGTTAATCACTGATCAGTGTTTATGTTTTTCAGGTTTTAGATAGGCAGCCCGGGCATTTTTATAGCTTTTTGACTAATGACATGGATCTAACATTGTTCTGCTGCTAGTTTGCTTTTCATAGCTTTTGTTTAATTTCAGTCTTGCTTTGTTCATTTCAGTTTTGCTTATCTGCTTCAGTAGTTAAATTTAGATATATATTAAGCTGCTCATAGCATCTTCAGTTGCCTCCGAAAGCCACAGCTGGACTGATGGTGAGGGATTGCATTATGAAATGTGTAGTTTAGTATTAGTTTCTTTTCTGCAAATTTAGATATATTAAGTTGCTCATAGCATCTTCAGTTGCCTCCGAAAGCCACAGCTGGACTGATGGTGAGGGACTGCATTATGAAATGTGTAGTTTAGTATTAGTTTCTTTTCTGCAAATTTAGATATATTAAGCTGCTCATAGCATCTTCAGTTGCCTCCGAAAGCCACAGCTGGACTGATGGTGAGGGACTGCATTATGAAATGTGTATTTTAGTATTAGTTTCTTTTCTGCAAATTTAGATATATTAAATCATGTATGACATCTTCAGTTGCCTCCGAAAGCCACAGCTGGACTGATGGCGAGGGATTGAATCATGAGTGTATGGTTTAGTATTGGTTTACTTTCTGCAAATTAAATATCAGTTACACAAGTTGTTTATGATTACTTCCGAAAGTCATAGCTGGTCTAATGATGAAGGGTCAGAAAATGAATTGATGTAATCTGATTTAGATTTATTTTGTTGCAATTTTGAATTTTCTTAAGCATAGTTTCTTTTGTGTTTAGTTGGCAGCAAGAATAGTTTGGTTTTCATGCTCACTAGTTTACTGTTTTGATTTATTAGATTAGCAGCACCTTTTCATTTCAGCAGTGCATTTTTATTTTCTTTCAAGTCTTGTCATTGTAATTTTCAATTTGCTTTTAAAGTTTCAAGTTGGTAAATCATTATAGGGGATATCACTTCCTTGAATAAATATAACCAACTTGTTTTCATTTTAGAATTTCCATTTCACCTTAGAAAAACCAAAAACGACAAAAAGTTAAGAAATAGGTTATCTTGCACATATAGTGCGCCGCACTTCATCAGCTTACGATTCCCGGATTGACAAATTAAATGCGGCAATTTAGGACACACTAAATTGACCAAACATTTTGGCGCCGTTGCCGGGGAAGTGTAACTAGGTAGCCAATTTCTTAAAAAAAAAAATATAAAATCATAAAAGAAGGGAAAACTTGATAACTTCTTGAAGTATGCTCTCCTCTTGCACCTAGTGTGATCTGGAGGATCAGAAAAGAGAGTTATTGGTTTAGTAATTTCTTAAGTATTCTCTCTTCTTGCACCTAGTGTGATCTGGAAGATCAGAAAGAGAATTATTAGCCCAACTTTTTAAAAATAAAAATAAAAAATGACATGCATAGAGCAAGAGATTCTAGGGGAAGGTTTATAGCTAAAGCCAAGAGTTCGATTTTCACAACTCCATCTTCTTCAAGGCATAGACCAGATTCACCACCATCTACCCCTAGCCTTAAGATTTTTGGAAGTCAAGGAGCAGCTGAATTAGAGGATTCTCCTATACCACCTACTAAAACCCACTTAGAAAACAAAGAGACTTTCTCTCATCCTTCCTTGGTAGAAGAACTAGAGGACTATAAGGACTATAAAGAAACTATCATGGCAGAGGAAGTAATAAATAGAGGTGGAGGTAGAAGAGGAGGAAACAATGGAGATAACAATGGTGAAGGAAATAATGATAGAAATAGGGATTTGCTTGGATTCCCTATAATTGATGAGGAAACTCATGCAACAATGAAAAATATCTCACCATCTGTTCTCCCTAACTTTTATGGATTGCGAAGTGAGGATCCTGAAACATTTCTGTTTGAGTTTGAAGTTGTGTGCCGAACTTATGACTATATGGAAGATTCTCAAAAAATCAAACTGTTTCCTTCAACATTGAAGGGATCTGCTTTGAAATGGTTCATGGGATTAGCCACTCAATCTATCAGGACTTGGAATGATATGAAACAAACATTTTTGGATAGATACTTGGATTATTGTATGCCCACCAATCACAAGGATGAGGTATTCAAAATGATGGAAAAAGAAGATGAAAATTTGGAAGACTTAATTGAAAGATTTCAATACAACTTGAAAAGAGCAAAGATGAGCAACTTAGATAATGAAACCTTGAAAGCCCTCCTATTAAAAGCCATTAGAGATGAATGGATAGACATTTTAAACATGATGGGGAAATGAGACATTTCTCAACTCCCATTTCATGATATAACAGAACTATGTATCCAATTCTCAAGGGGAAAATCTAAAACTGGAAAAGGGCCTAGGGATTCTTCTCTTATTAGGGCTAACAAATCTGCAACTGGATCGGTAAGTAGGGCAGAGATTGGTAATATGCTTGATGAGTTCAAAACTGATATTTTAGGGAGCCTTAGTGAACAACTAGACACCCTTAAAATCCAAAACAAGCAGAAAGCAGAAACAGATGCCTTAGCCATCTTTTGTCAGAAATGTAGAAAGAAACATGCTTTAAGGGAATGTCCCTTGGATGCAAAAGTTGTAGAAACATGTATGATTTGCTCAGAAAATCATGAGATCAAGGATTGTCCTTCAATCCCTGGACTCAAAGCTGTTTTTCAAGAAGATCCAAATTCAATAGAATCTCTCTGTTTTGTCGCAAGGAGACCTTGGCAGGGACAACAATCTCAAGGGTTTAATAACCCTGTGAATCTTCAAACCCCACCAAATTGGACTCCTTGGCAACAATCTTGGCCCCAACATCAAAATTCATATCAGCCATGGGTACAAGGGATGCAAAATCCTTATGGGAGATTTGCTCAATTTTATCAATATCCTCCATCTTTTCAAAATCAACAAGCTCCACAACTTCCAAGCCCAAATCCACAACTTTCATTGCCATTTCCACAACAAAAACCTTCTCAACAAAATACAAATCCTCAACTCATGCTCCCATACCAACAGAAGACAAATCAAGTTCCAGCTCAGCCATTGCCAAATCCTAACAATAAGAATCCTCAAACTACTTATATGGTAGAAGGACAACAATTTCCTACCTATATGATTGTTCCTCTCAACGATGTACAACTCAGATCTGGTAGAGTTTTAGAAAAACCTTCTATAGACATTCAAGAGCAAGATACCTCTGAAGAGGACTCTCTTCAAGTCAATAAGGGTTCTGAGGAAGAATCTCTTCAAAATTCAAAAATTCAAAAAGAAAAAGAAAAGCTAACACCCACAACTCCTATAGTTGAGCAACCTGCATCTTCATCTACACCTCCTTTTTCGGAAAGACTACAAGTTGATAAGGGGGTGGAAAAACAAATCTTGTTGCCTAACTATGACTTTCTAGATGAATTGAAGAATGTTTGTATCAAGATTCCATTGCTACAAGCCATTCGAGAAATTCCTATTCTAGCAAAAACCATAAAGGAGTTGAGTTTCAAAAGACCGGGAAGGAAACTAAAAGACACAAGAAGAATCCACCTGGTAGGAAAGATTGCAGATATTATGATGGGAAAAATTACCATGCAGAAGTATGTAGATCCAGGAAGTCCAATTGTCGAGACACATATAAATGGGATAGAAATTCCAAACACATTGATTGACTTAGGGGCTGCTATCAACATTATGAGTAGACAGACTATGGACCAGCTAAAACTTCCTAACCTTCTTTTTACACCTACTCTACTGCAACTTGCAGATCGATCAATTATTAAACCAGATGGTGTATTAGAAGATATTTAAGTCTCCTTAGATTCTTGGGAATATCCAGTAGATTTTATGATTTTGACTCCCAAGAGTAATCTAGGAGGGCACCCACTTATTTTAGGAAGACCTTGGCTAGCCACAGCTGATGCTTTTATTAGTTGTAGATCTGGGGACATGTACATTTCTAATGGTAATTCGACAAAGAAATTCAATTTGTATCCTCCGGCAAGAGCAATCACAGAAGTAGGAGACAATGAATGGGTTGATGATGAGGACACTATACAACCTGTCTTTACCATTTCTGAAATCAGTGAGGATAGTCAAATTCTGAACACATTAGAAAATTTTGAGATATCTTCAGAATATGACTCCACACAATTTCAGTTGGAATCTGACATAGAATATTTATCATCAAGACAAATGTCTCTTTACTCTATGGAAGAGTTTGGTAATTCTGCTATTGAGATTTTTCCAGAAAAGACATTGAATATTAACAAACATTTGGAGAAATCACAACAAGAAGAACTAACCAGAATCTTGCAAAAACATTCTACTGCATTTGCATGGGAGTATACTGACATGAAAGGTATTGATCCTAAGACTTGCATCCATCATATCTATATTGAGGAAAACAGTAGACCAATCAGACAACCTCAAAGAAGGATGAATCCAAATCTTAGGAGATAGTGAAAGAAGAGCTCCAAAAACTACTCAATGTAAACTTCATTTATCCAATTTCAGATAGCCGATGGGTTTCTCCTTTGGTTATAGTACCTAAAAAGAATGGTAAATGGAGGGTATGCATTGATTACAGGGAATTGAACAAAGCGACTTTGAAGGATCACTTTCCTTTGCCTTTTATTGATCAGGTATTAGATACATTAGCAGGTAAAAAGTACTTTTCATTTTTGGATGGTTTTAGTGGCTATAATCAAATTCAGGTAGCACCTGAAGATCAAGATAAGATCACATTTACTTGTCCATGGGGAACTTTTGCCTATCGAGTGCTTCCTTTTGGGTTATGTAATGCACCTGCAACATTCCAAAGAGCAGTACTAGGAATTTTTTCTGATCTAATCCATGATTGTGTAGAGGTTTATATGGATGATTTTACGGTTTATGGTAATTCATTTGAAGAGGCATTAGAAAATTTGGAAAAAGTTCTTATAAGATGTAAAGAAACAAACCTTTCATTAAGCCATGAAAAATGCTTTATGATGTTTACTGAAGGGATTGTTTTAGGACATCATATTTTGGGAGATGGGATTAAGGTTGATAGATCAAAAGTTGAAGTCATCTCCAAGTTGCCTATTCCAAATTGTCAAAGAGATGTTAGAAGTTTTATAGGATTTACTGGTTACTATAGAAGATTTATAGAAAACTTCACTAAAATAGCATCTCCACTCTTCAAGTTGCTTACAAAAGACTGTGAATTTAAATGGGATCCTGATTGTCAATCGGCTTTTGAAACTTTGAAAACAAGAATATCTGAAGCACCTATCTTGAGAGGAACAAATTGGAAACTTCCTTTCCATATTTCTACAGATGCTTCAGATACAGCTCTTGGAGCTGTGTTGGGTCAAAAAGATTTAATTCCTTATGCCATTTATTACACCGGTAAAAATTTGACTCCCACAGAGTTGAACTATACTGTGACTGAAAAAGAGTTCTTAGCTGTTGTTCATGCAATTAATAAGTTTAGACATTACATAACAGGCTATGAAACTTTTATTCATGCTGACCATTCTGCAATTAGATATTTAATGAACAAACCTGTTACTAATGGCAGAGTGACAAGATGGCTCTTACTTTTGCAAGAATTCAATATTACTGTGTTGGATAGACCAGGAAAACAAAATACAGTAGTTGATTTCTTGTCTAGGATTCAAAATACTAAAGAAGATTCTCCTGTAGAGGATAAGTTTCCTGATGAATACTTGTTTGCAGTAACTATTAAGACTCCTTGGTATGCAGATATTGCTAACTATTTGGTTACGGGGAAACTGCCTTCACATTTATTTCCAAGTGAAAAACGAAAAATTATTCAGGAGAGTTCAAAATATTCATGGATTTCTAACGAATTGTTTAAAACAGGGCCAAATCTTGTGATCAGAAGATGTGTCGGGGAAGATGAAATGCCTGATATTCTTAAGGCATGTCATGATGAACCATGCGGCGGACACTTTGCAGACAAAAGGACGGCCTATAAAATCCTCTCTTTAGGATATTATTGGCCTTCCCTCTTCAAAGATGCAAAACGATATGTCAAAAGGTGTGACAGCTGCCAAAGAGTAGGGAAACCTACCCTTTCAAATGAAATGCCATTGCAACCACAGGTACTCATTGAACCCTTTGAAAAATGGGCTTTAGATTTTATTGGACCTATTAATCCACCATCTAAGCAAAAGAAGTATATATTGGTTTATACTGATTATGTTACTAAATGGGTAGAAGCCAAAGCATTAGTATCTGCTACTGAAAATTCAGTTGTTCATTTTCTTTATGAGGATATTTTTACTCGCTTTGGTGTTCCAAGAGAAATTGTGACAGATCAGGGGAGCCAATTCACATTCAATTTGGTGGAGAAGTTGATGGAAGAATACAAAATCAAGCACAGAAGATCTACTCCTTACCATCCACAAGCAAATGGTCAAGTGGAGTCCACAAACAAAGTTCTTGAAAGTATCATCACCAAAACTGTTCATCTACATAGAAGAGATTGGGCAGAAAGGCTTCCAGAAGCCTTGTGGGCCTACAAAACTACATGGAGGAATACAACGGGACATTCTCCCTATGAACTTGTTTATGGGAAAGAAGTCTTGCTCCCCATTGAGTTCCAAGTCAAGACCTTCAAGATAGCAGTTCAGTTGGGGATGGACTTATCAGAAGCCCAAAAGCATAGAATGGAGCAGTTGAATGAGCTAGATGAGATCGGACAAGAAGCAATTCTAAGAACTGATCTAGTTCAATATCAAAGAACTAAATGGCATGACAAATATATCAAAGAAAAGAAGTTTCAAGAAGGAGATTGGGCATTGCTATTTGACTCCAAGTTTAAATATTTTCAAGGGAAATTTCAGACTCATTGGCTTGGGCCATATGAGATTGACAAAATCTTTAGCAATGGAGCTGTAAGAATCAAGACCATTGATGAGTTTCAAACTCCTCTTATTGTGAATGGCCATAGATTGAAAGTTTATCATAAGCCACTCTCTAAAGAGGATTTTTTCAAGATGTTTCAAGAAATTTCTGCAATCAGGCTGGTACAGAAGAATTCTTCTTCTCCACCAGCCTAGCTTTTGTTTTTCAGTTTAAAAAAAAAAAAAAAAATGGTATAAGCCTGAAAACCAATCATTGATTGGCAGTCTTATGCAGAAAATATAGGGTGAAAATCAGGGACACCTGACACTCTATATTTTCCAAAAAAAAATTCTCTCTCTTTCATTTCATAAGCTTTGTCACCACCCACTCCATTTCATTCCACTACATTCCATTTCATTTCATTTCATTTCACTTCATTCCACTTCATTTCATCCATTCCATCAATAAAAATCTTTTTCATGACCATTTCCATCAGGTCATTTGTTATTTGTTCATTTCTATTCAACCAAGTAAGAGTTGTGTCAGTTTCCGCAGCTGACATCTGTTTCCGCAGCTGACTCCAGTTTCCGCAGCCAGAAGCAGATTCCGCAGCTACTACTCTGTTTTCAAAGAGAATGTACAGTTAGATGTTATTTCCATAATTATGAAATAAAATGCAGGTGAGAGGATCAAAGGAGTATTCAGGACACCAGTGGAGATCAATCAGTTGAAGACCAAGGGCAAAAGCAAAGATTCCAAAGGTATGAATAAAATTTATTTCAAATAGTATTGAAAAACACATTTTTATATAGTTTTAAACCATGAGCTCTACCCATTACGCGCAATGATTATATTGACAGATCCGTAACCTTTCACGATCTCCATGTTATCCTCTTGCATTCATTCATAAACGGTTTCATCATTGAAATTCCGATTCTCACTCATGTTCCAATATCCCACCAGAGATAATGAGACGTATTTGAGTTGACAAAGGACTCTTACAAGTCGCATAACTTCATAACCGTTGATTGAAACGTGTTCGTATTTATTACACAGCCACCAAAATTCAAAACGCTGCCGAATGTATTATACTTTGTTAACCTCTTTGTCGTGTCTCTGCCGTGTTTACAAAACCCCACTCTACTCATTCTCACTCCCTGTTTCACTCCATTTCGTTCCTTTTGCTCATTCTCACTCCCGTATATCTACCCACAGTCTTACTCCATTCCGTATATAGTGCTCATTCCCATTTTATGATACATTCCCACAGTCATTGTGCTCGATCCTGTGTATTCAATCGTTCCATTTCCACTTAAACCCTCACGAAAGCAAATTTGTGAAGCACAGAGAAGTGAAATGGGAAAATTGCTAAGGGCAGAGCCGGAAGGATCAAAGTTTATAGAGGGATATCCGCAAGCAAAGGAGATATTGAAGAAAGCAAAATGGCTGCGTTTTATTCAGAAATTCAGAGGTTACCACAGAGAAGTTACGAAAGCATTTGCAAGGTCGTTTGATGGCTCAGAAGCATAAATTGGAGACCTCAAGTTTTCGGTCAATGAAGCATCAATAGCAACAGCCACAGAACTTCTTCAGGAGGGAGAACGTTGGTTCAAAAATAAAAGCATCGGTGATGAGGCATGGAGAACAATCCTACGAAATCAAGGTATGGACATCACTGTTTTTAAAAGAGGAATCCCTGTGCATGCAATAAAAGAAGAATGGGCCACTTTACTGCTAATTGTTCAGAAATTCATTACATGTGAAGGCCGTTTTGGGTCTATGTACATGTACCATACCAGGCTATTGATGAATTTTCTAGAAAACCAAACTCTCAATCTCCCTTATTTTATATTCAATAGCTTGAAGAAAATGGCTGTGACTGTTCAAAAACACTTAGGAGATGTAGAGCCTCATCTATATCACCACGGCCTTATAAAAATTCTGATTGAAAAGGAGCTAAAGGAAAGAAAAGACACATGGGAACAATTCCTAGTTAGAAATTTCTTTGAAGAACCTCAGGAAATTCGTGAAGGTAGTTCAATTAGAAGGAGTAGAAGAAAAAGAATGAATGTTGAAATCCAAATTACTCCTACTCAGGAAATTCCCGCAGCTAGCACAGCAAGAAGAAGTAGAAGGAAAAGAACAATAGATGAAATCCAAAATACTCCTACTACTACTATGGAAAGAACTGATAGAGAAGAGAGATTGGTAAAAAGAAAGAAGAAGGAAATCAAGGCCAAGAAGCCAATAATACCAAAAGGGAAAGAAACTATTGAGGCTGTACATAAAACTCCTTCTGAAGAAGAAGAAGATCATCAAATACTCTCTGAAAGATTAGTTTATCTTCAAAAACAGTCATCTATATCCAAGAAGGCAGAGAAAGGGAAACAAAAACAAAAAGATAATGTACCACAGCGTGTGAGGAGAAGCAGCAGGCTTAAGGGAAAATTGAGGAAAACAAAAATTAAGGGTCCTCATTTCATTGATTTGGGTGAGGAGACATCTGAACAGTCCCTAACTGACCATAGTCCATCTCAGTCAGTTAGTGAACCTGGTTCCTTTCATTCCCAATCAGACAATGAGCATACTCCATCTTATTCTCAACAAAATATTGATGTAAGCCCTCCTCGGCCAGATTTTGAACATAATTCTCCTTTACAGCATTTTGGGGACAGCCCAACGAAAATGACACCTGAAATAGACCCCAAGCAGCAGGAGGTATATGACTATATAGAATCCTTGGAAAAGGCAGCCACAGGTCCAAGTACTTCTTCCATTCAGCCTCATACATTGCAGGATGATTTAGTTCAATCATTAAAACAGGAAATTTTTGAGCTGGAGCTTTTAAATAGGCACATCAAAAATGAAAATGAAACATTGAAAGAACAAGGCAAGCTGGACAAGATCATCCATGATAATACTATGTTACACTTGGGAATATGACAAAAGAAGAATAAGAAATTGAAAAGGAAATGCCAAAAATTGAGCAGAGCACTTGTAAATATCAAATTTAGATGCTTAATGAAGAAACCCAGAATGATGGCAGTACCAAAGAAGAAGAGAAGGGGATTGGATGTGCTGGCTGAAGTATCAAGGCACATGAACTGAACAAAGAGTATCAAAATTTTGGTTGCATGAGGACATGCAACACCTTCACAATGGGGGTATGTTGAGTCCCAAATTTGCATCTTTTCCATACATTTTTCCATACCTTTTTCACTCACCTAAACCTCCCAGATTGTCAATATCATGTGCAAAAGAGCATCTAACATGGTTTTTAATTATATTTTTTGTGTTTGCTATTTGATCTAGATTTTGTTCATTCAGCTGCGGAATCTTGCCACTTTCCGCAGCTGCTGCAACTTTCCGCAGCTATTTTGTGAAACTCTATGCTACAGGTGTCTACAAGGGAAACGAGCCACATGGGCAGGTCAGGAATGACGTGGACATGATTCGTGTCCTATTGGTTCAAGCAAACTCGTCCAAAGAAGCCGCGGTCAAAGGCGTCCACATGGAAGTCAACTATGGAGTTTCATGTCGGCCGGACTCTGTTTCGTGGCACATAAAGATCCATACGGCCATTTCTAAACCTGCGGAGGTTAAATCGACATATGTACAGGGTTCTAGATTCGAATTCAAGCATCCACCTCTCGTAGATCTACTTTCCAACACGGCCATACTCCTATATCCGTGGACGTAGTGGTCTACGTGCTCTCCACTAGCATGAACATTAGGAAACAGTTATAGTTTGTTGTTATATATATTGCGTTTGTTGCATACGCATATGAAGTTAGTTGATGTTCGTGAATGTAGTCTCTGTTATCTTTTAGTCTGCTCTGTAGTGATTACGCTGCACTTGTGCCGTAACATTACCATTCTGTAATGAACTGCTTTTTAATATGAGAGGACTCTGTTTTTCAACTTAATTCGTGTTTGAGGACCGTTACCAAGGCTGTGTAGAGGGCCCCTGCTCAGCTAAGGTTTTGTGTATTAGTTTATATTTCTCATTTCATTTCTTTAAAAATCATTGTATCATAATCCATCCATATGTTCATACTTTGCAGTTGTTTCATTTCTGTTTATACACTTCCATAATTTCCATTTCATTTCTGTCTTTCATGCTTTATGATTGTTAATCACTGATCAGTGTTTATGTTTTTTAGGTTTTAGATAGGCAGCCCGGGCATTTTCATAGCTTTTTGACTAATGACATGGAACTAACATTGTTCTGCTGCTAGTTTGCTTTTCATAGCTTTTGTTTAATTTCAGTCTTGTTTTGTTCATTTCAGTTTTGCTTATCTGCTTCAGTAGTTAAATTTTTTAGATATACTAATCTGCTCATAGCATCTTCAGTTGCCTCCGAGAGCCACAGCTGGACTGATGGTGAGGGATTGCATTATGAAATGTGTAGTTTAGTATTAGTTTCTTTTCTGCAAATTTAGATATATTAAGCTGCTCATAGCATCTTCAGTTGCCTCCGAAAGCCACAGCTGGACTGATGGTGAGGGATTGCATTATGAAATGTGTAGTTTAGTATTAGTTATTTTTCTGCAAATTTAGATATATTAAGCTGCTCATAGCATCTTCAGTTGCCTCCGAAAGCCACAGCTGGACTGATGGTGAGGGATTGCATTATGAAATGTGTAGTTTAGTATTAGTTTCTTTTCTGCAAATTTAGATATATTAAATCATGCATGACATCTTCTGTTGCCTCCGAAAGCCACAGCTGGACTGATGGTGAGGGATTGAATCATGAGTGTATGGTTTAGTATTAGTTTACTTTCTGCAAATTAAATATCACTTACTCAAATTGTTTATGATTACTTCCGAAAATCATAGCTGGACTAATGATGAAGGGTCAGAAGATAAATTGATGTAATCTGATTTAGATTTATTTTGTTGCAATTTTGAATTTCCTTAAGCATAGTTCTTTTGTGTTTAGTTGGCAGCAAGAATAGTTTGGTTTTCATGCTCACTAGTTTACTGTTTTGATTTATTAGATTAGCAACACCTTTTCATTTCAGCAGTACATTTTCATTTTCTTTTGAGTCTTGCCATTGTAAATTTCAATTTGCTTTTTAAAGTTTCAAGTTGGTAAATCATTATAGGGGATATCACTTCCTTGAATAAATATAACCAAACTTGTTTTCATTTTAGAATTTCCATTTCACCTTAGAAAGACCAAAAATGACAAAAAGTTAAGAAATAGGTTATCTTGCACATATAGTGCGCCGCACTTCATCAGCTTACGATTCCCGGATTGACAAATTAAATGCAGCAATTTAGGACACACTAAATTGACCAAACAAGGACTATCACAACTATTACAGAAGAAGAATAAGGAACCATGACCTCTCCTTCCCCTGCAAGTGGGGTCTTATGTGCTGAAGAGTCTGAAGGCAGGGGAAGCCAAAGTTGAAGAACTCAGTTGCCTTAATTTTGGTTAAATGAGTTTCCATAGATATGACCCCAGGGGGGTATGCAGAGAACATTTTGCTAAGCTACATTTTTCTTGGCCTTATGTTTCCATGCCTTTGAAATATGAGGAGAAAATTAAGAATTGGTACAATGCTTCCAGAGAAAATAGGTCAGGTGATGAGGTGGGCCCTTCTACCACAACTTATATAGTAGATATTGTGCAAGAAGGGAACCAATGGGAAGTGCCTACTTAGGATAGTGTTTTAAAGCTAAAGAGGAAATTTTTCATGATCCTAAAGTAGAGAGGAGTAGAAAATTTAAATCAAACTTGACCGCAAAAGGAACAACTGAAGAAAAAAAACAAATAAAATAATTTTAAGAAGCTCGGAGGAAGTGATAGGAAGAGGAGTAGAAACATGAAGCAGAGAAAAAACAGGAAGAGGAACGCAAGTGGGAGGAAGAAAGGAAACAAAAAGAATAATATATAAGGGAAGACATGAAAATAAGAAAGCAAGAGTTGACAAAGAAAAAAGAAGAGGATACCAGAAGGAAATAGTAGGAAGAAGCCTTGCAAAATCAAAAGGAAGAAGAGGAGCGTCAAAAGTTGATAGAAGAAAAAAGTGGGAGGAAATAGGAGGACATTTTTCAATATCAACATATTGATGATGAATAGGAGGAGGATGATCAAAAATAATATATTATGTCGATTGCAGAACAAATAAGCTATCGTCACCCACCTCTTCTTACTAGTGGCCATCTCCCATTTAGTGAGATGGGATTAGTTCCTCTGTTGGAATTTAGGGTCATGGAAATTTCAAACTTTACCTTCAATTAACTAAAAAGAAAGATAATACAGGAGAGAAGAAGGTATTTTCTAAATGACCCTCATCACCATGTTTCCATTAATACAGAAAGGGTTATTGTGTTGAATACTAAGAATAATCCAAGAGTATTTTCCATAGTGAATACAGGGTTTTTCGAAACCACTGAGGAGAACATTAATTACCTAATGAGAGAAAATCAAACATTGTCAAAGGAATTGGCCTTGGAAAGGAAATAGGTTGACCATCTCATGTGCTAGAATCATAGGTTGTCTTCCACCAATACTAGCGAGATAGAATTGAAGGCCATAATACTTGCACATATCAAGCCTTTGGAATACACTATGAAGCAGCTATATAATGAGAGGTTCACTCTTCATTAAGCAGGGTTGCTTTTGCATGAAGTGCATAAATCATCACAAAAGATGGTAAAGGTCCTAAAGATAGCTTATACAACCATAGATGTGATCTAGGATTGGGGCACCAATAATATCAATGTTCCTATAGTGTTGGTCAGAAAAAGAAAACAGGATGTTGAAATGGATAGGGAAAAAATCAGGATGTTTATATAGATCTATGATCATATCCATACTTTTGTTACTAGCACCATAACAACATATTTGTGATTGTATAATGGATTGTATTCCTTGGTCAAAATGCACAATATACCTCCTATTGGAACACTTACGGAACTAAAGAGTAGAAAACTTATTGGGAAGAGATAGAAACTTTCTAGAATAAAATAAAACAGGCGACCATTCAGGATGAGGTCAAGGTGACCAAACAATATATTCTACAGTATGTGACTGAGCCAGCCAAGATACACATGAATATTATCATGTTGTTGAACAACATTCAAACAAATTTCAATACCATATATCCAAATACACTAGAGGGTAAAATCAGATACAGTCTAGATGTACAAGTGAAGGTTGAGCACATAGCAGCAGGTACAAATCTTGGCACCAATATCTTACTATAGAATTGCATGTTATCGTCATCAAGTTACAATTTCCATAATTTTATGTTGGATGTATTATAATAGCCAGTTTTTTTCTTATTGTAATTTTGTATTTCGAAAATAATAAGAAATGCAAATGTGTAAAGTGTGAGTCCTAGAATCACATAGGGAATATGAAGATCCATTACAAATCTCAAAGGTTAAAGAGAAGCAAAAAGACAAATGGAGGCTCAAAATACATCAAGGAGCTCAAGACTCACAAGGGGAGGTGAAAGGATACCTCACTTATTATAAATAAACCCCTCATAACTCAAGAAAAGGGTATTTTGCAAAGTTAGCCTTGGTTTCTCTAGTTTAGCATAGGAGAGAAGATCATTCTTTGGAAAAGCAAGTGGTAGCTTCATGTTCCACTATTGGGGCTAATGTTTCATCATTGTATGATTGTGTAGTTGGAACTTTCACTTAACCATCAGAAACTCTTAGAACCATCACACTTTCATGCACGTATCATGAATGTTGTAAGACTATTTTTTTAATGTTTATGATATATGTTTGTGTTCATCCATACTAAAGAAAATGAACTATTCTATTGGATTTAATATTTATCATGTTTAATGTGTGTTGTTATATGATTTTATTATCATTGTTATCTTGTGAACTATTTTCCAGGTTAAATAATGAATATTTCCTTGCTTTCGAGTGTCTCTTTTAGGATAGTACTATTACTTTTCTACTATAGGCTCACTCTTTCTTTCCCTTTCGTGGAAGTGCATTTTATACATTGCTATTGGTGTCTCACAAAGCTTACTCACTTGCTGACCTCAAAGTTATATGTATGATATCTTGGGTATTTTATTTTAGCCAAGGAATATCATTAAATATCACTTAAATGGTGGCTAGGCCCATATTCTAGATGGGGCTCCTATCCCAAACGATGCGAGGTCTAATTGGGACTTTAGATCGGGGAGACACCCTTACTGTTGGAGGCATCCAACATCGTCAACAGGTTTTTGGCGCTTGAAGGATGGCCATATAACAATATGAGCCCATGAAGTATATTTTCAATTTTCTTCTTAAATGAATTCCTCGCAAAGCATAATACCGAGATGCTTTTCTAAGAGTGCAAATATTAAATTTCCCACGGGAATCGTCCATAGCTTGTCGAATCTGAAATTTAATGGACATGGTAAACCAACCATTCTTGAGCACACTCTTCAATTTCTTAAATTTTGTGATGCTTATGAAATTGATTGTGAAGATTTTCCTTATAGGTTATTCATTCTCACTCTTGAAGGTCATGTTAAACAATGGTGGCATGCATTACCCTTCACTTATATTCACTCATTTGAGCAGCTTGTTAGGAATCTTCACTAAGATTTTGACATGTATAACTATCATAATGTGTATAATAAGATTATTCACCTTAGAATGAAATTTGGTGAATCTTAGAAGATTTTCTTGATTTCTTTCTTCACTTTTGTTATGAATTTTCTGAAGAAGATGCGGAATGGGATTTTGTGAATGAAAATTTGTAGTATTTAGTTCAGATTTCTTTACAACCACCTAAATTTAAATCATCTTCAAGTCTCTCAAAATTTCTCGGTCTTGGGACATGTTGATGGTGTTGGACTAGCTAGAATTCAGGTAATCTCCCCGATATAAAGTCCCAATTAGACAACACATTGTTTGGTGTAGGAATCGCATCCGGAATACGACCCAGTTTTCAAAATGGTGGGTTTGATTGGTATTCCTTCACTGCAATAATGCATAGAATGATGTATTTGTGACATTGGGGAAACAAGTGTGTGATTGTATGGAAGGTCAGGTGCAATGCATGAACTGTTCTAACATGACATAGGGAAACCGAGTGAGCCCCTTAGAAGCCTATAATAGTACATAGCTTGAAAAGAACACACGAGCATAAAAGAGACCATAAGTTAGCCATCAAAATAGTGCACAAGTTAACCATGTTGCAAATATACAAAAACACACATTCAATAATATTTGTACTAATGAAAAAGAAATATTTCATAAGTGTTAGTGTAAATGAAATAGCATATATTGCAATCATAACAAGAATAGTCCTACTATATTCACAACATATGCATGAAAACGTGTCGACTCTGAGCTTTTATTAAAGTGAAAGTTCCAAGCATACATATACAATTAACGAACTTCTAATCCCAATAGTGGAACTTGAAGCCAATTCTTGCTCCTCCAAAGAAAGATACTCCCCCTATGCTATGGACAAGCCAAGGCTCTCAACAAAACTCCCAAGCTTCTAATCTAAATCCAAAATACAAGCCAAAAGCCATTTACATGACTCATGAGGGTATATTTATAACAAAAGGGGTGATTATTCATCACCCTTTGTGACTCTTTGACTTCCCTCATGATTGTTTGACTTCCTACAACCATGACCTTTGGACTTCATTACAAATGACTCTTCACGTTCCACAATTTACACTTGGAATTTCACGAATTAATTACAAAATAATATTTCAATATTTCTCATACCCATTTAAGACAAAATTTGGTAGTCATTAGACAACCTAATAAGACAAAACATGTTAATATTGAGTTTGGGAAAACTTTATCTTAGCCACCTCCACTTGTAGTTCCTCGATCATATACTTGTGCCAAGATTTGTACTGTGTGGTGACATCCCCAAACTGCATGATGGGATCAGGCTGGAAGTATAATCTAGCCTCCATTGCATCCTGGTAGACTAATTTGGAACATGTCTAAATTTCCTTCTTTAGCAAGAGTAGCATAGTGCTTATTTGGACATGGCCACCAATGTGCTTCTGCATATTACTCTTGTGCACCTCTATATATTCCTTGGTGGTGATCTATCTCAGCTAGTCCAAGTATTCGGCTACCTCCTACATGTCTTGATTTCTGTGTTTGGCTTCAGTGAGTAAGCCAACCGAATGGATCTTATGTTATTTCACCATGAAATCCACATTGTTGTATAATCATGCATATGAGGCCTAAATTTTGGCAATGAAAGTGGTGAGATTTTTATTGTTTTGGATTATCATTCGCACTTGTGCTTTCTCCATATCTACTTGTTTCCTTGTTTTCTTTCCCAATTCATACAGTGCCCCTTTATGTTTCATTAACCACTCATGCATGGTATCAATGGATGTGTGGACAGCCTTGAGATTCTTAGCATTATCCTTGCACTTATGTTGCATGTCGTGTAAGAGTACAAATGCTTTATGCATAATGACCAACACCTCATAGAGGCTCCCCGTGGTCTCTCCTAGTGTCAATACTTCTCCAAGTATGTTTTGCTTAATTTTTTCGATACATTCTTGTGTGGAGGCTGCTTTCTGGACTTCTGCTCAGAGTTGTTCCACTTCTTGCCTTGTAGCCTATAATTTCTTCGCCATTTGTTTATTCTTGTCCATGAGATACTCTATATTTGATATGGAAACACCTACAAAGGTGAATTTGGTTGCAACAATGGCTACTAGATTCCTCCTGGTGTTTGTGAAAATTACCCTTTCTCTAACGAATGTAGTAGATGTGAGCTCGTCCAAAAAATGTTTCTTATGCACATGTACAATCTTATTTTTAAGTTCATAATAAGTCATATTGTAGATATCCATGACCATACCATTGTAGATAGGAACGACTCCTATTCTTTGCTCGGAACTTGCTCTGTTATCAGAGGTGGGGATATTAAATGGTGACCAGCTAAGTACTCGGCATAAGGTAAACATTTTGGTTTTACCACACCATCTCTATCTCCATGTCTTGAATTATGATCAAGTCTTCAATATCTTGGGCAAGTTCTTTCTCCTACAATTGCTCGCTCTACTCTTCTAGTTTTCGGTTCTACTCTTGCTCTTTGGCTTGTTATGTATTGCTTCTTCTTCCTCCATCTTCCGCCTTTTTTCTTCTTCTCATATTTTCCTTTATTCTTCTTCTTTATTTTTCCTTTATTATTCTAATCTCTTCTACTCATGTTCCTCCTTCTACTTTTGCTCTTCCTTCATCTTCCTTTGTTTCCTCCTTTTATCTGCTTCTATGGTCCCTTTTAGGATGATGGGATCTGATTTCATCTTGCGGCTATCCTCTTCCACTAGAATATGTGAAACCTTCCTCTTACCTTTCTCACACACTTGGTTGAACACTCTGAGGTAGGTGCCATCCAATGAATCAAACCAATCTACTATTTCTGACACTGCTTGCATTTCTTCACATGACATCAAATATGGCTCTTCCTCAAAGATTAACTTGTATAGTGGGATGAGGAAGTGATCAGTCATCTCTTTCAATACTCCCTTGAAGCTGAACTCTGAAAGCATCTTGCAGTAGATATAGACATCAATTTCTTGTGATGACCAGGTCCAATTCATGCCAAGGAATGAATTCTAAGCGCAGAATGCATCTAGCAGATAGGCAGACATGTATAATTTGGGTTTCTCACCCTTGGGATGGTTCTTAGGATTGGTCACATGGATTCTCAATTTTTGAGCCAAGAGCCAACAGGCTTGACCATTTGAATAGTTTCCCTTCGTTCCCAACTTAATTTAGAAAGAATTCCCAACCTTCTAGGAAGGTCTTAGTATTTCTCTGACCATAAATTTGGCAACATAAGATGATCAATTAATAATAGTCCTTCATGAGATATTTTGTCTTGTAAGTACTGGAATAATTTTGAAGGCTCTTTCACCCAAACTTTGATAACATCCTTTGTACTCAAGCAGTTGGTGACTATGTAAAAGTGTGAATCCATGTATGACTCTGACATCATTAGATGATACATCATATGGTAATCATGTTCCATGAAACAAGAAAGACTTTTTCTACTGACATTATTGAGAGCATAGTCTTGTTATCTATATCTGACAGTATCTAGTTGAAAATGCATGCACATAGTAAAACCAGGTACTTGCATGTAACCTTGTGTAGTCCTGACCTTTGGACATTGACATACACCTGTCAGCCTTGAATATCTTCTTTGCTGAGAATACTTCATTCACCTTATGCCATGTGATATATTACTACTTTTATGAATAGATGAGTGTCTGAGTAATCTCGCAAATTCACTAGAGTACTCTCAATTTCCTCTCCGATGTTGTTTTATGACATTTCCTTGGAGATATTTCTCTTTGGAGACATAGTGACAGTAACTAATTAAGAGAATTCCTTAACAACTATAGTACCTGCAAGATATAAATGTACTCATGGAAAGCACAAATTAGTTTCAGCAAATCGACTCACAAAGCAAGATCCGGGAAACAACCATCAGACTCAGGGGAAAGACTGCACAATCTCTGGTATGAGGGAAGATACTAGCTTCATGAACTATGCATTGCACAATCTCAGTAGTTCAAGGGGGAGGCTTGAGTATTGAGACTGCACAATGTGCAACCTTAGCCTAGTCAGACTAAGGGAGAGAGTGTGCGGTGCACAATCTCAGTGGCCAAGGGTTCAGGCTTGAGCCTTGGAATTTCACAATGCAAAGTTGGCTCAGCTTGGTACTACACATTGCATGGACTCATAGGTGAAGCAGGAAGCTTGAGCCTTAGGCTTGCGCAATGCCTAGTTGAGCATGGAAATTTTTGACCAAGTGATGGGAAGATCTTCCCAAGAAGAGGGTGAAAAGTGGCATATCTTGAGTGAAATTGCAAGTGAGAGTATAGATCTAAATAATTAAAGATAAATTAATAAAAATTATTTGTAGAAGATCAACATGCAAAAGTAAAAATAAATATGCATAGGGATTCGGCGAAACGACGATCACCGGTGGGAAAAAATAAGAAAGTTTATGTGACACTTGTAAAACATGAATGATGGACTTAACCAACACTTATACAAAATAATATAAGGTAAAACGCCATAAAATATTAAAATAAATAAGCAAAATAACACTCACATAAGAGAAATGACAAAAAACAACATAAAAGGCAACAAAAGACGACAAAAGCAAAACTTACCCGGAAAAGTGCTGCAAACTCCATTGAAAGCTCCTTGATTTCCTTGGGAATTCTAGAGCTCCAAGATAGAATGTGAAAATGATTTCTAGGGTTGTAAATTATATAGATCTAGGTCGGTTTTGTTTTATGACTCTCATGCCTAAAATCAAGGAAAAAGTGACACTTGGCAGAATGGTCAAAAATAGAAACTTGTGTTAGAGTTTAGGAAACCGCTTATCCAGTCCCCATTTTCTAGGAGCGATTTTTTCTTTTTTTTGAGAAACTGTCTTCTCGCACTACTAAGAAATATTGTTCAATTCCCAATCACAAGGAACTGGGAAACTCCTTGGCTCAGTCCATTGCGCAGTTTTGAGGGAAGGGAAAGCTTCTGTGTAATTTTTGAGCTCAATACAGGCCTTCCCATAAGGATTGTGTGATTTCTGAGCTGAAGGCTAGCTTTCCTTTTAGAACTACACAATTCAGTTCCTTAAGGTTGGCCTACCTTCCAAGATTGCATAATATCTTAAGGGAATACCAGAAAAGTTGCAAAGTCAAGTAAGAAGATGAATTGTGACTGAAAAAGTTGAGATCGGGATTAAAACATGACATGACAAGCATTGCAAGAAATGATAAGTCTTTTACATAGTATGAATACTTGACGATAGCAAAGGATAAGTTCCTATGGATAGAAGGGAGGCTCCAAAATCAAAGCATGGGAAAACTTTTGGAGGGTTGTTGTAGCAGCTACAACATTTGGCGACACACTAGAAGAATTCTAGCTCTTTGTACGAATATTAGCTCATGTAAAATAGGACAAACCCTTTAGGAAGTATTATTTACTTCATTTATCATTGTAGTTTTTTTACTTAGCTTCACTTAAAGATATAGTCCCTACCATTCTCCTCATCGAAAAAACACTTAACAAAGCAAAGTCAGATTGAGTTGTTTCGATTGGGGATGGGGAGTATGTAGATACACAAGTGAAAAATAATTTTCATATTCTTATTTTTCATCTCTAGCGTTGCTCCACTATCAGCAGGCCTAGATAGAACCTCGGTAGAGTCACTTCAGGAACACAAAAATTTCTCCACTGCCAGCAAGCCTAGACAGTACCCCGATGAAGTTGCTTGATTCACCTCTCTGTGCAGGATTTATTTCTCTTCTTTTACCCTTTATTTTATTTTTTTCATTTTTCCCATGTTTGTCATAGAATTGTGCATAGGCACTTATTGATTTCACGGGGCATAAGAGGGATCCCAACTTATTGAGAGCAGAAGAGGTTGTCCCTTCAGAGAAGGATATTTATACACCTATTAAATACAGTTCACTTGTTGAAGTTTCCACCCCTGGTTACTCTACTTGAATTAGTTGACAAGGAAAAACCAAACAATCATAAAAACTGATACAGAGTAGGTGGTACTAGTTATAGATTCAATCATTGTGATTCCACTACAGTTTTCTCTGAAAAATAATGTATTTTCCTCCAGATTATCCTCGAATAAAAGATGCAAGATCCATGCAAAGAGAGGGAATAAATAGATAACCAAGCATTCATAGTAGCACAATTTCCTCTTTAAATTCTCCATGCTTGCTTCGGAAACAAAACACAGACTCATGCGAAAACTATTCTAAAACAAAAAGTAAATAAAAGAGCAAGATGGAAAGGAAATCAGACAAAAGAAAACAAACAAACTACTCCTACTCCTAATATAACCAAGAATATGTCAGGCTTACGTACAATGAAGCTCCCAGTGCAACCACTGACACATTGCCTTACCACAATGAGAAAGGGAATCCATATTAAGAAACATATTCCATAATAATAATAGACAGAAATATGAATCGATACATGTCATAACATTCAAAATGTGAAAATGCACACAAACAAATACATCAAGAAAGCATTCACGAAACATTTTGCAGATGTATTATGGTGTTTGCATAGATCGCAACCAGGTAACATGCAAACACATTATTTCGAACCTTCAAAATGGGTGAACATAAATAAATAATAAAACTTATGTTTCGCAAAAAATCTCACCAGGTAGGACTCCTCCAATTATTGAGCAATAGGATCGTGCAAAACAAATGGAGTATGCCAAGATTGTGAAATAGATTGATCTTCCATTTGCGCAATCGATGGATGAGGGTCCTTGAAATGCATAGAACTATCCTGATCATGATAAGAACTAGCAGCAAGGCTTCGATAACTTGGCATGACCATCAGCATGGGATAAATTTCCTTGACATCTTGTGGTAGTTTCAAGACATCATAAGGTAGATCATCGAAAATCGGTGACTTAGAAAAATCAATAGTAGAAAACAAAAGGTCATTGTTGGATGAATCAACAAAAATATCATGATAGCCATGATAAAAAATACCATCTTCATAAACAAGTTCATCCTCATGATTTGATGAATCATAGAGAGGAGCAGATTGAAAACAAGTAATTTCAATCTCTATTTTTTCGCAATGATCAGATGATGGATTGGAGAGATCGAGAAGAGAAGTCTTTTTCTCTCCGTGTTCAGATATAAAACTGAAATTCCACAAATCCTAAGTGTGATCTAAATTAAAATCATCATAAACTTATTCTTCTAAATATACCACAGGTATGAAAAAATTGTGGAAGTTTTCTGGATAATTCAGGAGAGATGAGGAAGGACAAATATCAACTTTCAACATAGATTCTTGTTCAAGAACATAATACCACACATCCATCGTAAATGAGATCGACCTTTTTCTTGTCAACAATAACTCTATCCTAAACTTGATCCTCATGAACATTAGAATAAACGATTGAAATAGGTGAACCAAACAACTCACAATCAGGAGGACCAAAAGAACCAATGGATAGAGGACGAGGAGACAAAACATCATCATAAACATCAAATTCATAGTTGAAACTTGCATTTAAATTCTAACTATGTGAGGTGGGACAAGATGGTGATAAATCATCAGATGAACTCTCAATTTATCCCACCTCAACCTGCGTAAATGAAGTTATTTGATGAGGAGAAGACCAAGAGTCAGCAACTTCATTCATCGCAAATTTAGGAGCGCCATAACCGAGGTTGTCAATTTTTCTTAGGGATGTATTTTTATTTGCTTTGATAATTACATTTCATCATTAGCACATTACATTCACCCCATAACATCATAACATTATTCATATTTACATCATTATTCAGTAGTATATGAAACTAATAGAAATAAAAATATCATCATCATCAATGTAGCGGAACATAAAGGAACAATAGAAGAAAAGCATTCACAAATAGAGACACCATGATTGGTGAGAGACCAAGGAAAAACCCACTATGGGGAAAACCCTTTAATATTATTCTTATTATTATATAGTCATCAAATGATTCAAAAAAAGAGAGTACAATGATCCATATCTTTATCTATGCAACTATCAAAAAAATAACTACAACATCCATAAAATGAATCCAACAATGTTGATACTCAAAACCCTGATTTTGAAGAATGTAATGAACTATCACTATCTGCGGCCAACTTCCGAACTTTGCAGTCAATAAGCTAATACTTTGGAAGACTGATATTTCATATTTTAGTTCTCAGTGGCATAGAGGAGGATTCATCCAAGTGACTATAGCTAACCATTCATTCCCTTAATCATGGTATGCAACCGACTAGGGTCAGATCCCGACTAAGGCGAGTGTGCGACTAATATTTTTCAACCCTAACTCTTGGCCACATGCATAGTGAGTTTTTTATGCAATTCTAAGGCTCAATTTTCATGCATGATAATTTGTGGGAGAAATTGTGGTTGAAATCCTTCTATGGTGTTCCTGGAACAATGGCTGAAAACCCTAGATTTTAAATGCGAGCTTCAGAACCAACAATTTCAACTCGGAACGAACTTGTTCATTCGTGGACAAACCTCAGACTTGTGTGAGAAAAAACCAAGATAGAAGAGTGTCTCATGATGATTTCCAAATGAGGTAGAGGTCACTTGTATTTATATCCTTCCAAGGGGGGCCACTTTACTTTAGGGCCGACCTGAGTCAAATATGCACAGGTGGGATTTTCTTCATAAATGCACTTTCCCTTATCTGATTTGAGTGATATTTAGGCCATTTTTGGCCCTCTCAAAAACAGGAATTAAATTCAATCATTATATCCATAAATTTAGTGATACATAGTGAAATTTGACCGCAATCGCATATTTTAACAGAGGTATGTTGGGATACTTTTGAAAGATTCATATTCTTTCAGATTCATTGAGATATGAACAAGAAATTCAAACTTGTATTTTATAATATTCCAATAAACATCATCTTCAAAAAAATCGTAACATAAATGAATCAAACGATCGTTAAAATCATTAAGATATTCATCAGGTGCTTTTCACAGATGCATGATTCTTCGATAAACATATTTATAATCATATATGTCAAAGGTGCGGTACAACTCCTTCACAAGATGTTCGAAAGAGTGAATCGAAGCGGTTGGAAATGTGTAAGATCATTCCTTAATGTTTTCTTCTAATGTGAGAGAAAACAACCTACAAGCAGTATCCTCACAATGAATATTGTTCTTAATTGAAAATTTGAGGAAGTGAGCAGTGTGCATGAGAATGGTTATCCTCACCATCAAATTTCAGATTCGAAAAGTAATTGATTATCCCCGTGGTCACTTTCATATTTGCAGTTCTGGAAAATTAAGATATGGGAAGAAGCCATTTAAATATGTGGAAGGTTCAAATACACTTCATGGGCTCAGCTTGTCAGCTGGCCCTACTTCTAGCACCAGAAATATTGACGGTGTTGAACCTGCCAACATTCATGGAATCTCCTTGATATGAAGTGCCAATTAGACCTCACACCATTTGGTGTAGAAGTCCCATCTGAAATGTGGCCCAATTTCTGAAATGGTGGGTTTGAGTGGTATGCCTTATATGCAATAACGCAGAGAATGATGTATTCATGACTTTGGGGAAACAAGTGTCAGACTCTATGGAGGTTCAAGTGCAATGCATGAAAGGTTCTAACATGACAAAGGGAAAGTGAGTGGCCCTCTCAAAAGCATGTAATTGTATGCAGCTTGAAAGGAACACACGAGCATAAAAGATACCATAAGTTAGCCTGCAAAATAGTTCACAAGTTAACCATGATGCAAATATACAATAGCACGCATACAACAAGATTCGTACTTATGCAAATGAAATAGTTCATAAGCATTAGTGTAAATGAAATAACATATATTGAAAATATAACAAGAATACTCCTACTATATTCATAACATATGCATGAAAATGTGTTGGCTCTATAGAAATTATACAACAAGCATGTATATCTTGGATTCACCTGATCTAACAATGTACTAAAGTTAAATATCGAATCGCTTCTACAAATCTTTTGTGGAATTAAAAACACAATCGCTAATCACATGAACATGAAGAAGAATCAAATCACACACAACACAGATAATTTCTCGGGGAAAGCTTATAGCTAAAAACCTCACTATCTTCTATTGTATATTAAACATGGATCATGAAACAAATATAATTTCTTTCTCTTCTCACAAGAGCCTCCAACATTCAGCTATCTGTCTCACACTGTCCTCATAGAAAACTGAACAATACTTAGTCAATTTCCAGCCTCCTGACAAACCTCCTTGCTTGCGCAATCCATGATGGTCAAGATCCCTAAAAGATAGGAATTATTGTCTGCCTTGACTGCGCAAGTATCATGGGCACTCCAGTGGGTGGTTGGTTGCATGTGTGCAAGCCAATAATGTCACAACTGATAGTCAACTTCCCTTTCACCTAGAACTCAACTAGGCCTCCACTAGATCTGACATGCATGCAACTAATAATAGTAAATCTTCAGTTGCATGTGAGATCACCTCATGTGAATTAATTAATATTTAATTCACTTAATATCTCACTACTTGTATCTTCAATTACAACTAGCACAACTGAGTTTAACTCACTTAACTAATTTAAACTATTTACAACTTGCATTAACTAATGCACCACTACACTTCAAACTCTTTTACAACTAGAATTACTCTACATGTCCCACCAGCCAACCTCTAACTCGAAATCCACTAGCTAACTGAATTTTACACTTTCAATTAACTCATTCAATTCCACATTGATAATAGATTACAATTTAATGTACATCTAAATTAAGGGATAATAAAAATATACCTGCACCCAAAAATAGCACTATGGACCCCACCCTAGTTTGGATGCTTAATGCACTATGCATGGGTCTTGAATCTTCTTGTTGAATCTCAAAACTCCCTCTCAACAAGAAATAGATTATCCTTTACCCTGATCATGTTTCTATGGTATTTGAATTTTCTCCTCGTGAGCGCCTTCGTCAGAATATCTACATCCTGATCTTCCGTGGGAATGTATTGTAGCAACATGATTCTTCTCTGCACATAATCTCTGAGATGATGGTACCAGATATCTATATGCTTGGACCTATCATGAAACACATTATTAATCAAGATTTTAATGCAACTCTGATTATCACAATAAATCACCATCGGATCCATCTGAGAACCAAACAAACTAACCAAGATCTTTATCATCTAGATAGCCTCACATGCAGCTTGACTTGTTGCCATGTATTTCGCTTCCGCTGAACTAAGTGCCATGGATCATTTCTTCCTATTGTACCAGGAAACTGTTGTCGACCCAATGCTAAATATCCCCCCTGATGTGCTCTTTCTATCCGATGGACTACCAACCCAATCTACCTCCATGAAGCCATGCAACTTCACTCCATCCATCTGTCTGTACCATATACCATACTTTGATGTGCCCCTCAGGTATCTCAAGACATGCTTCCCTGCCTTCCAAAAGAGCTTGGTAGGCTTAACCATAGCTTGACTCAACTGGTTAACTGCGTAGCAAGTGTCTGGTCTCATGTTCACTAGATACATTAGCGAACCCGCTAACTGTCGATAGATAGTAGCATCCTCTTTCCTCCAATTTCCTAGAAGAGGAGTATCCATGGGTTTGCATCTCTCTATTTCAAACTTACCAAGTATCTCCTTTGCATACTTTCCTTGAGACACAAAAATTTCACCATCCCGCTGCCATATTTCCAATACAAGGAAATAATGAAGGAGTCCCATGTCCATTTCAAACTCCCTTGCAAGATCCTCCTTGCATGAGTGTATCAGCTACTCATCACCAGTCAAAAAGAAATCATAAACATAAATCAAAATGATCAATAGCTTACCCTCAACCACAATCTGGTACAGGTTTGCATCTACTTCACTTTTGGTGAAGCCCAGTCCGGTGAAATAGCTGTCTATCTGAGTGTTCCAAGCACGGGGTGCTTGCTTTAGCCCATATAGCGCTCTTTTGAGTCTGCACACATGTGACTCACTGTTGAAGATGTTGAAACCTTCGATTTTCTCTATGTACACCTCTTCCTCAATTATCCCATTGAGAAAGGCATTTTTCACATCCATCTGATGAATGCGCCATCCCATCTGCGCTGAGAGTGTAAGGATGGATCTTATGGAAGAGTTCCTTGCGACAGGTGAAAAGATCTCATAATAATCTATCCCTTCGATTTTTTAGAATACTTGGGCCACAAATCTGGCCTTGTATTTCTCCACACTCCCATCAGCAGCTTGCTTTACCTTGTAGATCCATCTCGAACCTACCACTGATTTGTCGACCGGTCTTGGGACAATTTCCCATGCACTATTTTTTACAATGGAGTCATACTCCTCCACCATTGTGTCAACCCAAGTAGGCTATTGCACTGCTTCCTAAAAGGAATATGGTTCAGTCACAATACATTTTCTCATAAGAACCATGTATCCAGCAAATCAGTCAGGAGACTGTCTTTGTCTGCGCTTTGAAGTAGGGGATCCTACATTCTGTGCAGCATCAAGTCTCATCCTATTAGCTTCCGTGGTGTTCCTTCTACCATTTCTGATGGATGGCTCTGCATGAGTGATTTTCTCCACTCCATGAACCTCCTCATATGGCTGATCCACATCTTGACACTCATCCTTGGGAACCAGCAATTCCTCCTTTGCATGTAAGTCCAGCTCCCTCTCAAGGACAACCACATGGCTTTCCCCTCATCAAATTTTATATCCCATATCACAACAGTCATTCTTTTGTTTGGAAAATACACACGATAATTATCGGGTGCTTCTTTGTACCCCACAAAAGTCCCAACCTCAGCTATTGGTTCCAGTTTCTTCCAAGCGTCCTTGTTCACATGCACATAAACAGATGAGCCAAAAATCTTAAAGTGTGAAACATCAAGTTTCTTACTAGTGAAAGCCTCTTTAGGTGTACTCATGCAAATTCATAGTCCTTATAGAATTATACCTGGCAACTGGAGCAAAGGTATCCTCATAGTAAACTCCCTCTCTCTTGTAGAAAAACATGCACGCTATGGATTCATCGGGGTCAAGAACAAACTTTTATCAATAGTAGACTCTATAAATTCCTATTTCGGAGGACAACGGTTTTGCACATAAAGTGCAATGTTGCATGCTTCCGCCCACAAATGTATTGGTAGGACTTTATCATGCAACATCGCTCATGATGCACCCAAAATCGTTATGTTCTTCCTCTTTGCCACCCCAATTGTGGGTTATGAGGTGCTATGAGTTCTCTTTGAATTCCTTCTTTGCTGCAGAAGTCCTTGAATTCATTAGAGATGTATTCTCCACCATTATTGCTCCTAAGAGCCTTCACTTGCTTCCCCAACTCTTTCTCCACCAATGCCTTAAACTCACATAACTTAGAGAATGTTTGATCTTTCTTCTGCATGAATAAGATCCAGAATTTAAGAGAAAATTCATCAACAAAGATTACATAGTACTTATGTTTTTCTATTGAAACAACCGAGAATGGTCCACACACATCTGTGTGAACTCTCGCATGAATCCCCAAAGCTAGGTTCTCCTTCTCATGAAAGGTGGACTTTACATACTTCCCCATGGTGAAACCCTTGCACGAATCCAACTAAGCAAGTGTTCCCATTGGAAGTCCAGTACAAATTTTCTACATGACTTTCAAGGCTCCATGATGAAGATGGCCCAATCGTCTATGCCGTAATTCGCCCTCATCTCGTCTCACCACTTTGTCTGCATTGACCATCATGGCAGTGCATCCATATACCTCCAACTTTTAGAGATTCTTAACTCAAATCCCTATCCTCTTGGCTTGACCCATTGCTTTATGTCGCAGGAAATTTTTTCCATCACTAAAAACAACGTCATAGCCTCTGTCCTCCAACATTGTGACTGAGACCAAATTTTTCTTCAGACCTGGTACATGCATTACATATTTTAATTGAAATGGTTTACCTGAATCCCTCTAAAAGTTAATGGTACCAATCTCGGTAGAACTGTACCGTCCATCGTCGCCCATTTCAATATGCATCTGGAGATCTTTCTCCTCCAAGTCATTGAAAAGTTCCTTACCTCCCATCATGTGAAAGGAAGCACCACTATCCAAATACCACACATATCCCAATGCACTTGACACCATGCATGCGATCAATGAGAATTCAGCTCAAATTGTGAGGCAAGGGCCTCACCAGCTGCAAATATAGCATCCTTTTTCTTCTTCTTTTGTGGACAGCTAGTAGAAAAATGGTCGTGTTCGTGACAGTGAAAACACTTCACCTTGGACATGTCCTGCTTCTTGCCTTTGGACTCGGATTTAGAATGGAATTTCTTCCCCTTGCCCTTCTTCACCTTTTCAGCCAAAGCACAATCCTCTTCATCATCATGCTTAGATGAAGAGCCATCTCTGGTGTTCTGTCTGAACACCTCCTGCACCAAATTCGACCACTGTCGTTCCCAATTTGGAAATTTTTCCTTTCCATTAACAAAGTCTTCATAACTGTACCAACTCTTAGGAAGTCCTAGGAGACCCAAACTCACCAAATCATCATTAGCGACTGTCATTCCCACACTCCCCAATTCATCCCGACATTGGACAAACTTCGTGAGATAATTTGGAATGATGTCGTCTTTTTCCATCTTGATCTTCCTGAGTTTATCTTTGAGCGCCAATTTCCTATGGTTGCTACTACTTTGTAATAGATCCGTTAAAGCCTTCCACATTGTATATCGTGTGGCTTTCCCATGGAGGCTTGAGACAATGTGGTATTGTACTCCCTCTAGTAGGATCCTCCTCGCCTTTACCACTTTCTTTTTCCATGCTTCAAGATTTGCAGCATCTGTTGCATCGGGCTTAGGAACATCTTTTTCAATGAATTCCTTCAACCCATTTTCTTCGAGTACTGCCTCCATATATTCCTTGAAAGCAATGTAGTTTGAGCTGCCCTCGAGTGCATACTCTAACCTCAAGCCACTGAAATCCATTTCGATCTTGAAACAGTTGTAGCACCAAGAAAGTCTTTTTGCAAATTCGAATTCTATCCAGTCACAAACTCAGCTCCTGCTTTACTTCTGTAATTTCATGTGCTCTAAAACCATGTAGAAATTATACAACAAGCATGTATATCTTGGATTCACCTCATCTAAAAATGTATTAAATTTAAATATTGAATCACTTCTACAAATATTTTGTTGAATTAAAAACACAATCGCTAATCACATGAACATGAAGAAGAATCAAATCACACACAACACAAATAATTTCTCGGGGAAATATTACAGCTAAAAACCCCACTATATTCTATTGTATATTAAGCATGGATCATGAAACAAATACAACATCTTTCTCTTCTCACAAGAGCCTCCAATATTCAGCTATTTTTCTTCCACTGTCCTCACATAAAACTGACCAATACTTAGTCAATTTCCAGCCTCCTGGAAGCCCACCTTGCTTGCGCAATCCCTTATGGTCAAGATCCCTAAAAGATATGAATTATTGCCTACCTTGATTGCGCAAGTATCATGGGCACTCCAATGGGTGGTTGGATGCATGTGTGCAAGCCAATAATGTCACAACTGATAATCAACTTCCCTTTCACCTAGAACTCAACTAGGTCTCCACTGGATCTGACATGCATGCAACTAATAATAGTAAATCTTCAGTTGCATGTGAGATCACTGAATGTGAATTAATTAATATTTAATTCACTTGATCTCTCACTACTTGTATCTTCAATTACAACTAGCACAACTGAGTTTAACTCACTTAACTAAGTTAAACTATTTACAACTTGCATTAAATAATGCACCACTACACTTCGAACTCTATTACAACTAGAATTACTCTGCCTATGCCATCAACCAACCTCTAACTCGAAATCCACTAGCTAAATGAATTTTCCACTTTCAGTTAACTCATTAAATTCCACATTTAGAATAGACTACAGTTTAATGTCCATCTAAATTAAGGGATGATAAAAATAGACATGCACCCAAAAATAGCATTGTGAGCCCCACCCTCGTTTGGGTGCTTAATGCACTAGGTGTGGGTGCTGAATCTTCTTGTTGAATCTCAACAGGCTCTGAGATTTTATTAAATTGAAATTTCTAAGCATACATATAAAATTGACGAACAACTAGCCCCAATAGTGGAATGTGAATCCAACACCTACTCCTCCAAAGAAAGATACTCCCTCTATCCTACGGAGAAGCCAAGGATCTCAAGAAAACTCCAAACCCACTGATCGCAAGCCAAAATCCCGACCAAAATCCATTTACATGACTCATGAGGGTATAATTATAACAAAATGGGTGACTATTCATCTCCCTTTGTGACTACTTGACTTACCTCATGGCTGTTTGACTTCTTACAACCATGTCCTTTGGACTTCATTACAAATGACTCTTCACATTCCACAATTTACACTTGGAATTTCACTAATTAATTAAAAAATAATATTACAATACTACTCATACCCATGTAAGACAAAATTAGCTAGAGTCACTAGACAACCTAATAAGAAAAAACATGTTAAGCTTGAGTTTGGGGAAAAGGCTAGCTCATCCACCTCCATGTATAGTTCCTCAGTAATATACATGTGCCAAGCTTTGTATTGTGTGATGAATTCACCAAACTGTGTGATGGGATCAGGCTGGAAGTGGACTCTAGCATCCATTGCATCCAGGTAGACATATTTGGAACCGAACTGAATGTCCTTCTTTAGCAGGAGCAGCATAGTATTGATCCGAACAAGGCCACCAATGTACTTCTACATATTACTCATGTTCACCTCTAGATCTTCCTTGGTGGTGATCTACCTTAGCTAGTCCAAGTATTAGTCTACCTCTTGTCTAGCTTGATTTTATGTTTTTCTTCGGAGTTACTCAACCGAAGGAATATTATGTGAGTTCACCATGAAATCCACATTGTTGTATAATCGTGCATATGAGACCTAAATACTGGAAATGAATGTGGCAATTTTTTTATTGCTTTGGATGATCATCCATACTTGTTTTTTTCCGCACCGAAATGATGATCACTGGTGGGAAAAAATAAGAAATTTGATGCGACACTTTTAAAATGTGAACGACGAACTGAAAAAACACTTCTATAATCTAATATAAGGTAAAACACCAGCAACTATGAAAAGAAACAAGAAAAAAAACACTCACAGAAGCGAAACAACAAAAGCAAAACTTACTCGAAAAATCACCACAAACTCCACCAAAAGCTCCTTGATCTCCTTGGAATGCTAGAGCTCCAAGATCAAATGTGAAAATAAGCTCTAGGGGTGTCTATTATATATATCTAGGTTGATAAGGGTTTATGACATGCATGACTAAAATAAAGGAAAAATTGACACTTGGGAGAATGGTCAAAATAGCAACTTGTGTCAAAGTTTAGGAAACTGCTTATCCAGACCCCATTTTCTAGGCACTGATTTTTCTACTTTTTTGCTCTTTTACCTTTTTCTTCTTTTCTAAGAAACTAGCTTCTTGCACTACCAACAAATATTGTGCAATTCCCAATCACAAGAAACTGGGAAACTCCTTGGTTCAGTGCATTGCGTATTTTCTGAGGGCAAGGAAATATTCTACGTAAATTCTGAGCTCAAGGAAGGCTTTCCACTTAGGATTGAACATTTTATGAGCTCAAGACTTCCTTTCCTTTTATAACTCCACAATTCAGTTCCTCAAGGTTGACCTGCCTTCCAATATTGCACAATATCTGAAGGGAAGACTGACAAAGCTGCAAAGTCAAGGTAGAAGATGCTTTGTGACCGAATAGGTTGAGATTAGGATCACAACAAGGCATCACAAGCACTGTAAGAAATTATAAGTATTTTACATAGCATGAATACTTGACAATAGTGAAGGATAATCTCATGTGGACAGAAGAGAGGCTCCAAAATCAAAGCATGGGAAAACTTTTGGAGGGTTTTTATAGCAGTTACAATAGGACACTTAAATTTTCAAAGGAGAAACCTACCCTCCCTTTTTTTTATTCCCCCCTTCCTTTTCCTTTTGTCTCATGTACTGATGTTAGAATCAGAAAAACTGAAAATCATATTGTTCACTTACCTATCCCACCTCCATCTTCCTATCATATGCATAATTTGGATGTGGATAAAGTTAATCTTGAATCTGATCTAGTTAATGATATAGCTTTTTCAAGAGACTTCCCTTGTCCTTTATCATTTAAACCTTATGATCCTATTTGTCTTGATCCACCTGTCAGCTTGTTTCATTAACACTTGTTCCAGATTCACTTAATTCTCAACCTACCAATTCAAATGGTGGTCAAGTACAAGAGAGAGGCATCCCTCAAATATAATATCAAGAGGGAAGAGATGATGTTCATCATAATTATGTGTGGGATTCGGATTCTGAACAAGAATCAATTGTTATTAATGATCCTTCATCTAATTTTTCCACTCCCTTTTCACCCTTGACACATTATTCATCATTTCTAGATATTTTCAATGAATCAATTACACCAGCTTGTTCTTTAGATTTGTTTGATTATTTTTCCATTGGTTTCAATTACAATCAGGTATGGGGTGTTGTTGATCCTCAGGTTTAAGATGAAAAGAAGGAATATTTTACTCATGATTTCATCCATTCCTCACCTTTAATATGTGAAGAAGAAGAGTTTGCAACTATCAATGTTCAAGAGAGTCCTATTTTTTATTCATCTAGATTCTTTATCCATGAAAAGTATCATGTGTAAAATTTTAAATATGATTAAGATAGTGGCTTTGGTGATGTAATTATAAATTCATCTATTGGTAGTTGTGTATATCCATTGGTTGATATTTCTAAGCCACATGTATTTGATGAATAACCATTTGAGAGTTTGAAAAATTATCAAGGGGTTGAGGAACTTTAGCTTTCGTTGATGGTTATATCAGGTTCTTATGATCTTGACAAGGTTTCCAAACATGATGAGATCAAAATTCTTTCATGGGAAACCATTCATAATATGATTTCACAAATGGGAAATCTATCTTCTTTTGAATGTCACGATTCCTCAATGGATTGTTTTCAATATCGATATCCTATTATTGAATGGTTAGAATAATATTACATGAAAGCTCCATTGTTAATTATAAGTTTAGATCTTTCATGATGTTTTCCAAGATGAAATACATGATTGAATTTACTCTCACAAGAAGTGATCAAGGTTTGTATGGAAATCAAGATAAATTTGTAGATTGGTTATTTGAAGCATTCTTATTACAGTTTGGCCTTCAAGTTGATGTGCTTGTCCTTCATTTTTACCTTTTCATTCCTGCACTTTGTGTCACTCTGATACTTATTATCCTTACCCTCACCCAGAAAAGTCGGGAAACGCTTTTATGGCTACATTAGAAATTTTATTTTACATAATCCCGACCTTCCATTTATTAGTGTAATTGTAGGTTAGTTAAGTTTTATTTCCTACTTTCTTTCTAGTTTCACATTTTCTTGGTTTTCTTTGACTTTGGTCTTTTTCACTTTATTTTGAGTTTGAATATAAATTTGTGTGAAAGTTCTCTTATTTGGCTCTGAATAAATGTGACAAAGTTCAAGAGGATGCTACAATAACTAACAACGATTGGTTAAGTTTTTATCCCCTTATTTTTTTGAGCCTATATATTTAAGATTCCATGATGCTTAGACATGAAATATGCTTCTTTCCTAATGAAAGCTTGAGTATATCTATGTTGCCCACATCTAAAATAGGATCTTAATTCTTTGAATTGGCCTTTCTATGTCAATTAGTTTGATGCATCAACTTGGTCGAGTTGTGAAGGGAAAGGAGCAAAATTAAGTGAGCAAACTCATTTTCAAAGATATACATAAGGGAGTCTCTACAAAACAAGAAACAACCTCTCTTGCTCTTAATAAATCGGGATCCCTCTTCCACCTGTGGTGATAGAAAACACTAATAAAATGTCAATAACATAATGTAATAAATAAATAACATGTGAAATAAGAGAAATGCTTCATGCACAGAGAGGTGAAACAAGCAACTTCGTCGGGTTATTGAACAAGCTTGCTGGCAGCGAAGCAATGCTTGTGATTCCTTGAAGTGACTCCATCGAGGTAATAAATGGGCCTGCTAGTAGAGGAGCAACACCATATATGGAATTAAAACTCTAACATCTTACACTCACGTATTTGCATACTTCTACTCCCTAATCTAAACAACTTAAGTTTGAATTTCTCTATGAATGTGTTTAGCCAATGAGAGGAATGGAAGAGACTACATCCATAATTGAGCTAAGTAAGGAAGTTATGGTGATCAACAGAATGAAACAATAATTCCTGAAATTCAAACATTGTGCACAAAGTTGGACCTAGACAAATAATTCAGCGTTCTTCTAGTGAATCTCCAAATGTTGTAGCTGCTACAACCCCCTCCAAAAATTTTCTTATATTATAATTTTGGAGTGTCATTCTAGTCTTGTGAACTTTCCTTTTAAGATTATTTAGCCATCCTTGGTCATATATTTCAAATTTTCAAGTCATATTCTAGATATCTCAAGTGTCACAACTTCTTGATCTTGTATGTCTATCTCTTATCTTTCAGTTGCGCACTTCAAAATTGGCAGTCACACCTTGCCACTCTCAACTATGAACTCCTTGATGGAAATTATTGTGCATGCCTTGATAGTAGCAACTGAACAATCCCCTCTGACAAATAACTGCACAGTCTCTTGTGATAGGAAATTGTGCAGTCCCTTGTGCTACTTGACTGTGTAGTCCCTTGTGCCAGTGAACTGCATAGTTCCCAGAGACAGACAACTGCACAGTCACTAAATATATACATTATGCACTTCATGTGGATAGCTACTACATACCACTTGTCGATAGTGTGGCACGCTTTCCAAAGTTGACTAAGTCACAAGTGGTAGTTAACTAACCCTAGCTCCTAGATTTTAGACATGCATGCGCAAACCCTAACCCTAGATCTACAAGTACTCACTTATATAATAATATAGCCCATAGCTGATTCTCACACTCATATTTGGAGCTTTGTGCATTCCTTGAGCACATGGAGCTTTTGGTTGCATCTGCATTGTTATTTCCAGTAAGTTCGAAATTCTCGCATTTATCTCCTTTTATTTTCGCTTTCTTCATTTTTTCTTTCGTAAGTGTCATTTTTCCCTGCCTTTTGAATTAAAAGTGTTGATTTTTCTATATTTATTTGTTTCATGTGTCAAATCTCTCTTGCATGCTTCTTTTCTAGTGTTTTTTCATATTCTAAGTCCTTTCACATTCTAGTAATCGTGGAAGATCACTCTATTTATGCATTTTATATTCTCCCAATCCTCATTGATTTTTGTTGATCAATAATTTTTACACTAAAATTTGTCACCATGACATTTTAGTACTCCCTTAGAAGTCTATAATATCCAATTTCCTAAAATTCAAGCCTTGAAACTAAGAGAAAAGAAAAGTCTTAAAACTCTGGTTCCGCACTTTCTCTTAGTATTGACTGCGGTCCCGCACTTTTTGGCTATAAATCATGCATAGCCAAACGCACTTTCTGTTTATTAAAAGTGCGGACCCCTGTAAAAGATAAGAAAAGGTGCAAGTAAAATCTAGAAGCTCAGTTTAAGTCATTTTTAGAAGCTTCTAGAAACATTCCTACAGTGGAAAGTCTGCTCCTTTCATGTTCATGCATCTCATCCAATAAGGAGCTAACCCCTTGATGTAAGGAGATAATCCCTTTGAAGGAGGATTCTATCCCTTCTTGTATGGAGCTGTAACTTCCTCTCTTTCACTATAAAAATAGGCATAGGGCAGCCTCAAAGGGTTACAATTTATGAGTTGAAGTTTGTAGTATTACTGGAGTCAAAGTGCTGTTGAAACTCAGACCCTTTTAGCTGAGATTTTATGTGGGAAGGATTGCATACCTGTATGTATCTCGGTTGGAAGAGTTCAAGGCTTGTCATAGTAAAGGAAACACCTATTATGGACCACAGGAAGACCTGTACAACATCAAGGCGAACACGGTTCTAAGGCTTTTCTTATTTAAGTTAATACAAATAAATTTGTTTTTCTCAATAAGTTGTCAATTGATTAGTTTATTTTATGGATTCCTTGATCACCATAATGGATATGATTTATGAATACATGCTATGCAGGTGCTATTTGATGTTTGCTTGTTTGTGATTGCAGATCTTCGAAGGCAACTCTTTCGGGAGACTAAAGGATTACTACTACGAACAAGCATTGGATCAAAGGTAGGATCGTTGAGCCTTTATAGTATTTAATTATAAATTGCAAAATATCTAGGGAAAGATAGATTTAGTTGTCTGTTTGTTGCTAGCTGTCTGTAGGACACTTGGGAGGTCTGTCTTTTCTGCAAGAATGACTTATCTGTCCAACAAAATGGTGACTCCACAGGGGAATGAATTTTGAATTCTAATTTCTTTTATTTTTGACTTGTGAGTTTTTTTCTGAGTTTGATTGATTTATACTAGCTTGGGTAGTTTATCCCAGTAGAATCCATGAGAAATGATTGAGAATTTATTTTTTTTCTTTAGTTTTCTTGTGTCCGCTCTTTTCTTTCAGAGACAGTGTGGGCAAGTCAGCACTTTTCCTGTACCCACAATGCGGGACCGCACTGGTTTGCAATGAATCCTGCGGATCCTGTCAAAATTTTTGAAAAGTCTTAAAATCCTCTTTCCTGAATTAGTTTTTTTGATTCTCAGTGATTACCGAGACCTGTGTCTTCTGTCAGAAAACCTTGGTTAAGAGTTTATTTCAGCATTTTTAGTTTTGACTGGTTTTCTGAAAGATCTACATGTTATAATGATTTTTGCTTTGTCTTATATCCCGCTCAAATATTGGAAACCCTGGTATACCTTTAGATCACTGGTATTTCCTTGCTTTCTTGTTGAGTCTGACATCATAGCAGGAATTGTTTTATGAGATTTAGATCCTATTTTTCTCATTTGCAAATCTTTATAAAACTTTTGTTAATAAGTTTGGAATTTCACTTAAAAAACCAAAATTGGATGTTTTTTTGAGTTCTTTCTGATTCAAGCAAAGAATTTATTAGTTAGATAACAAGTTGAGTAAGACATCCTCAAAATATTTGAAGTTTTAATTCATATTTAGTCTTATATTTTTTAGATCTCAAAAATAGTGTTTTTAGTTTTGAGTGTTTTTCTAGAAATTGTAGTGTCTTTTGAAGAAAAACTTTGTTTGTAGTTACGATCTTGAATAAAAGGGATTTCTTGTTGAGAAATAGATCATTTTGAGTTCTCTTTGAAATTAGATTTATTTTCATTTATTCTCGTTTGAAGGAAAGATTTGTTTTTAAAATATTTCATTTCTCAACTCTTCCTTTAGATAGAATTCATTGAAAGAAAATGGATTGTTTCTCATAATAGATGCATTTTTTAGTATGATTTTGGGTCGGGTCACTACATATCATCAGTTTCACTTCCGCACCTATTGTCCTAAGAAATAGCTTTTTAAAATCAAAGCTTAAATTAAAATCAATCTAGTAATTTTTATATTTCTAGGGCTCTTTTCACCAATATAGCTTAGGCTAGTGTCTTGGAGTAGGGAGTAATTAACTCTCCAAGATAGTTAAAACAAACAAGTAGTTAATCTTGCGGTAGGGAAAAATCCAATAGTTGCTTGTATGCTCTGGGAAGCTCCTTTTAAAGGAGTCAAGCACGAGGTCATATATGAACCAATGGGATAATCAATTCTATCTCATTGGGAATGATAGAAGATACGCGCGTATTAACAACGGTAAACCTCGGATAGACCATTGTCGAGGAGCCTGGGGTCACTTGTTGGTATACCTTGGATTATTTCAAGGAGCCTTCAAGGGGATTGAGCTTTGTTACTCTGCCCTTGCGCGTATGTCGAACTATAGACTGTTCCCCTAGGTATATTAGTTCTTGTTGGTAACCATAGTGATCATAATCTTATGGTTTTTTCCTAAGGTGACGGTGGTGGAAAGATCCCACTGTACCTCGAGTAGACGTCAACTAGACTCACTTGGACTCTCCGGAGGGTTATCTTCACTCAAGATGGTTTAAGTGGAGAAACTTGCACCAATCTGTTTCATTAAGTAGGTTGTCGGGGTAACTGTTCCAACCGCTCTTTCTACATTAAATACGACGATGTTGGATTTCATCACCAACTAGTGTTTTTATTGTGGGAAGTTATTGTTTGTGTGTGGATTGATCTCCTAGATTTTTAGGCGTGTGATTCATTTTTTTGTTCCCTTAGTGACTCTATAATTTTTTATTGAAATTTTATTTGATTACGTGTGATTAATAATTTTTAATCGTGGCTTAATTACCGAGACAATCGCGCAGACTTCAGGGGAAGCCCCCTGAGTATACACAAAGCCAACTTGAAGGGTTGCGAGCTCTAGTATCACCTTGTGATAGTAGAATTAGATCAACAGAAGCCGGAAAGTCATCTATAGTTGTTCATCCTGATTATCAATTACAAACAACAGAGCATATTCAAGAGCCAATTTCAATTTCCGAACTTACTGGTAGTATTTATCCTTCCAATGAATTTGCTGAAGAACCTGAAAATTCTAAGCATGACACTAAACCTGTTGGTTTGGAACCATCTTCAGGATTTGTTACTCCAACTTCTAGTGATCCTAGTTCACCTAGGGTAAGACATATCATTACTGAAAATCTTCCTTTTGACCTCATATCTATTGAAGAACTTGTCGATCCACACGAAGACGTAACTCTTCCCGAAAACCAACAGAATTTGAATCTTAGGGAGTGTGAATCGATATTCTACAGTCCTTTTAGAAGTGACGCTTGGTATTTATCATTGACATATTTTTTAGAAAACCTGAGTCTTAGTTTTTCACCACCCCGAATTCCTTTTCATCCTACACCAAGAGGTTATTATCCTTCATCAATCATGTCAGGTGAGTCATCTATGTTTTCCCAATCACCGGAAACATTTTTATACGGTGGTCCTTCTGTTCCTTCGGGGTACCATTCACTCTCTAGTACTTTCTCAGGAGCAACTCCTCGACCAACTAAAAAAGTGTTATCATCTGGTATTAATGGAGATAAAACAGAAACATTGAACGCAGAGCAAATTTTTAGGATGTCTGGTAATATTTCAAATCCTCAACCTCAAGGTAGTCAGTTACCACCTGGAGGGAAACCTCAAGGAAGTCAGTTATCGCCTGGAGGGCAACCTCAAGGTAGTCAGTTACCGCCTGGGGGGCAACCTCAAGGTAGTCAGTTACCGCCTGGGGGGCAACCTCAAGGTAATTTTTTACCAGAACAAACTGTAGGACAGTATTATTTACCTGGAGAAAAACCTCAAGGACAATACATACCTCAAGGTTATCAACCTCAAGGACAGTACATACTCCAAGGTCAACCCTAGACTCAGTATATTCCTCAGGGTCCTTATCAACCCCAGATTCAGTACATGCCTCAAGGTTATTAACCTCAAGGTCAGTACCCAACTCAGGGTTTCCAACCACCTTCCGGTCAATCATTTTTACAAGGAGCTGGAAATTTACCACTTAATTATCAACCCTACATTCAACCAGGCTATGGTCCTTCATATGTACAACCTTCTACAAGTCAATACCCCAGAATGAACATGGTGTGGAATCCATCTCAAATTCAATAGACTATGCAACCTAATGTGCAGTTACCTAATCAACCTAGACAACCTTTGGTTTCTGGTCTAACCCAGCAACCTGTCTAGCCTACTGTTCAAGTCCCTGCACCTGGTTCAGTTTAGCAGCTTGGGCCCAGTACACCTCAGACTCCACCTCAAACTTCTGTAACTACTGCAACTTCTGTTCAACCTACAACACCTGTATCTGGAGTATCTGTAGCTCTGGTTTCTTCTATCCCTGCATTAGTGCAAATTCCTCAAGCCTCTATGCCACAATCAGGACCTATAGTTTAGGCTTCGATCCATATGCATACGGGACAAGCTGGTACCAGTACGATTGTTTCTAGTCAACCACAGTTTACTTATCAACCATACCAGGGACAGTATCAAACTGTTCAAACTACACAAAATCCAGCGTATCAGTATCAGTCTTACCCTGGGTATACTTATAAAATACATCAACAACCCCAGTATGGTCCGGTTAATCTTGGTTACCCAGGAGGTTATACGATTCAAAATGCACATCCAATTCCAGGCTATCTTGGATACCCTCCTCCTGGCACTGGTTTGATCACACAAGGTTATCAAGACCCTAGTCATCGGTTACCATTCATAGCAACTTTAGATTTACTGGATCTCTTATGAACGATCCCATTTTTTATCTTCCATATTGGCCACCGATGCCTAACAAGTTTCCCAGTGATATTCCGAAATTCGAAGGTAAGTCAGGAGAGGACCCATTTAATCACGTTATTACTTATCACCTCTGGTGCGCATCCAATTCGTTAGTCGATGATTCGATTCGATTACGTCTTTTTCAGAGAAATCTCATTGGTCTAGCTTCCAAATGGTACATTGAGTTACCACGCGGATCTTTTAATAATTTTAACCTGCTAGCTACTGCTTTCTTAACCCATTTTCAATTTCCTGTCAGATACGACAATGGCATAGAATTACTGACTTCATTGAAACAATCTACGTCTACGTACATATCTAATCATATTCATGAATGGAGACGTAGAAGGCGTTTAGTGAAAGTCTTTATTCCTGATAAAATTTTGGCTGAATGGTTTATTAAATCATTATTGCCCAAAATTACTGAAGATGTGGCCAAAGGAGGCGTTTTTACGGAAGAGCAAGTCATTGCTCAAGCTTAGTACCTTGACCTTGTATATACTCAGTCAAGTACTTTGTATGATAAAATCCCCGATTTACCAAGACCAGGTCAATTAACTGCAATTCCTTCAGGCTCTCATGTCGTTGATGGTGTAACTAGTTCTATTAGCACTGGTAAAAGTAAGAAGAAGTCTTCCAAGACAACTTCTCCTATTATCACTTTACTCGATTCACCCAAAGGAGATTCTTCCCAAGAATATTTCGCCGATATTCACATAGTAGAGTCATCTACAACCAAATATAAAACTGGTGGTAAGAAGAAAGGTAAGAATAAAAAGAAAAAATCTTCAAAAGAGAAAAACAATAAAACGGAACCAACTGACGAAAAACATAAACCTCGATATCCTTGTCTCATCTGCTACCAGAATCATTTTACAAAAGAGTGCCCGCATAGGGCTGAGGTATCAAAATTCGTTAAGGGTTCACCTATACCTACTGTCTTGAAGGATCCTTTTCCCACTCAAGATAGTAACATGGTTGGATCTTCTTCCAATACGGTTGAGGATATCTTAATGGTTGCGACGCGATCGCAAGATTATGGTAGTAAAAATATCGGTAAAGAAGAAAAAACATCCAATTCTGCATCGACTACATCTCCTTCAGTTTCTAATCTATTATATATCAAGAAACAGAATCCTAACTTAGTGATTAAATCACCTGCAAAAGGTGTACTTCATAAATCAGCTTTCAATCCACATGCGAGAGCTGCTCAAAATTACAATATTGTTGAAGATTTGGAAATTTCCCCTTCAGCAATGTCGGCTTTGGAAGTATTGCAATCATGCCCAGCCCAAAAAAAATTATTTTGTCAACCTTAGGAGCCATAGATCTCCATGATTCAAACCTCATAATCTTCGATTTAGAGAATTTTACACCCCTCCTACCCCATCAAATGGATTTTTAGATTCCATTAATAGTAAAAAACAAGCGTATCTTTCGTACTGTTGTTGATGAAGGGGCTTCTATGTGTATTATGTCATTAAAATGTTGGAAATCACTTGGTTCTCTGAAAATTAACCAGTCACCAACTATCCTCAAAGATTTTGATGGAAGAGGTTTTCATCCATATGGTATCTTACAAGATCTACCAATAGAGGTCGAAGGAAAAATGGTTAATCTAGATGTGGAAGTGGTTGATGCCCCTCTGGATTACAACCTTCTTCTAGGTCGCAGTTGGTATTATGCTATGACTGTTGTTGTATCATCGATCTTTCATCTCATCTTGTTTCCTCATAAATGAAATATCATTAAGATAGATTAGCTCTCATATTATTCGTCCGACGCAGCCTCTACTGATAGCATCCAACATATCGGAAAAACGACTATCCCATATAAGGATTTCGGAGTAGGTTTAATTAAAGATTCATCTTTACTAGGAACTTTTTCCCTGCCTCCTCCGAACGTGCAATCTCCTATCACTAATATCAATATGATTTCGTCAAGTACTATGTCCTTTGATGATCCTTGGATAGTACCTTCAGAATCAGAATTGGATTCATTCGATGGCTCGATGCCTTTGAGTCCTTTTGAGTTAGCATATAAAAATGTACAGTCATTTTCTGATAATCCTTCAACTGAGACTGATCTAGTGAATGTGATCAGTCAGGAGTCATTTTCAATACCGAGCTTAGCTTCGACACTAATTTCGGATCCTGCTCAACAAATATTCAATATTGATGAACATATTCGGGAATTCTTGTCGGTAGATGAGTTACCATGGGAAGATCTTCATCATAGATCTTCGTTCTTACCTGATCTAGATGATTTTGAGAATGATTTTTCCTCCATTTTTACCACTGATTACATCAAATAACCTCAGAATCCAATCTCACATATCAATTCTGAAATGAATTTAGAAAATATTTCTGCAACGGTTCCTCTTGACATTTCAGTAAAACCTGGAATTATTGAAAACATTCATATAGGTGCTTCTTGTACGCCAGATGAAATCCAAGCATATAAAGCCCTATTTCAAGAATTCTGCGATATTTTTGCTTGGTCATATGAAGAAATGCCAGGAATCGATCTGTCAATTTTTTTTCACGAAATTAAGACATATCTAGATGCCAAACCCGTTAGACAGAGATTACGTTAGATACATTCGAGAAAAGCTGCCGCTATTAAAGCCGAAGTTGAAAAATTACTTCGTGCATGTTTTATTTATCCGATCCCGTTAACGGACTGGGTACCTAATATTGTCTTGTTTAATAAAAAACAAGGAACAATAAGAGTGTGTATCGACTATAGGAATATAAATCGAGCTTGTCCAAAAGACAATTATCCAACCCCTTACATCGATCAAATTATCGACGATTGTGCTGGAAGTGAAATGTTCTCGTTCACGGATGGATTTTCTGGCTACAATCAAATAAACATACTCCCTACATATCAGCCTAAAACAGCTTTCATTTGTCCATGGGGGACTTTTTCTTATCGCAAATTACCTTTTGGCCTTAAGAATGCTGGCGCCACTTTTCAAAGGGCCATGTCTTATGCATTTCACGACATTAAGCACATTGTGCAACCCTACCTCGATGATTTGCCTGCTCATTCTTCACGCAGACTAGATCATATTACTCATTTACGAGCCATATTTATAGGATGTAGGCATTATAAGATTCATTTGAATCCTCACAAATGTGTTTCTACGTAAAATCCAGACGATTACTGGGATTTATCGTCTCAAAGGCAGGCATTCGTGTTGATCCATCGAAGGTTGAAGCAATCATCAATTTGCCTCCTTCTACTCTTTTCCAACTCCAAATTTTGCAAGGGAAAGAAAAAATTTTACGTTGATTCATTCCTAACTACACCGAGCTAACGAAAGGTTTCACTAGGTTGTTGAAACAGAACATTCCTTTCTTTTGGGACGAGGTCGCTGATAGATCTTTTGATGCTCTAAAAAATGCGTTGACCCATGCATCGTTACTGCATCCTCCCAACTACAACCAAGATTAATTTTTGTATCTCGCCGCTTCCAATTCCACTATAGGGATGGTTTTAGTTCAGGAAGATGAATTCTATAGTGAACATGTGATTTACTATCCTAGTCGAAACTTGCATCCGACTGAAATCAAATACTCACATGTGGAGAAATTGGCCTTGGCAGCTGTTCAAGATGTCTAATGTTTTCGTCACTACATACTTTTATGCAAAACAACAGTGATCTCTGATTGTAACCCTATGATGTACATCTTGACCAAACAATTGCTAGGGGGCAAATACTCCAAATGGATTATGATCCTGCAGGAGTTTGATTTGGAGTTTGAAAAATCCAAATCAAAGAAATCATTGATATTTGCTGAACTTATGTGTGATTTCCCAAGTACTGATACAGAAACTGTGGCGAAACAACCAATCGTGGACGAATCCTTGTTTCTTATTAGTACCATTGATCCTTGGTATGGAGATATTATTGTTTATCTTCAGACCCAATCTTTTCGGCCTGAGCTTTCACAGTCACAAAGACCAAAAATACGTTTCCAGTCTCAACAATATCATATTGTTGGTGACACACTATATCGTTGTGGTGCAGATTCAATTTTTTGACATTGTCTAACCCACGAGGAAGCCGAAAGGGTTTTAAATGACTGTCACTCCGAAGCATGTGGCAGTCATATGTCTGGGTACACCACAGCCCAAAAGATATTGCGCACAGGTTATTTATGGCCTTCCATGTTTAAATATTATATTTACGCGATCCGAAAATGTCATAATTGTCAAATATTCGATTGAAAAATGCGTGCACCACCTGCTCCTCTTCACCCTATAATTGTTACCAGTCCTTTTGCAAAATGGGCCATTGACTTCATTACATGTAACCCTCACTCAGCCGGGGGGCATGGGTATATTATTCTAGTAGTAAATTATTTTACCAAATGGGCCGAGGCGATGCCTAAATTTGCGGCAGATGGCAAAACTACAGCTAATTTCGTATTCAATCATGTGATTGCTCATTTCGGTGTACCCCAAGCGATAATTACTGATCACGGGAGCCATTTTTGGAATATCATGATGACCGAGTTAACAAACCAACTTGGCCTACGCCATGACAATTCTACACCATATTATCCGCAGGCCAAGGGTTTAGTTGAAGAGATTAATAAAGTTTTAGTCACCATGATCAAACGAATCATTGGAATTTATAAGTCGAATTGGCATACCATGCTCTTTTCAACACTTTGGGCATATCGAAAATCAGTAAAAACATCGACAGGTTTTACCCCTTTTCAACTGGTTTATGGTTTAGAAGCGGTACTACCCATTGAATGCGAGATACCGTCACTCCAACTAGCCATAGAGTTATTACCAAACACTTCTGAAGAGGAGAAACGTTTTTAATACTTGGCTCAATTAGATGAGAATCGGCGCACCGATGCATTAGCTACCGAGTCTCATGCGAAAAGAATGAAAGCTCGGTATGATAGAAGTGTTACCCCTCGTAATGTTTCAGAAGGAGACCTAGTTTTGATTTATGATCAAGCCAACGATAAACTAGGGGTTGGGAAATTTGAACCCATGTGGCATGGTCCTTATATTGTCAAGCAACAGCTTGCAAAAGGGGCCTATGAATTGATTGATTTTGACAGGGTCTCTTTAGGTAAACCCAGAAATGGACTTTATCTAAAGAGATATTACGCTTGATTTTTGTGTGGAGATCTTCTCTGTATATTAGTTTCTTTCTAGCTGGTGTGCTATAGATTAGAAACGTGTGCCTAGCTTAAGTGTGCTTTTACTATTTTTCCTGCTTATCTGGATACTTTTATCGCAGATGTCAACGTCCTTTCAAACATATATTGGTTTTTCTTATGGCACTTGTCATAGTACATGGAACATCTCTTCCGCAGCTTGGGTTATTTACTCACCCACTGATGAGTTAGTATCAATGCATGGGGTAAGTCCCGGTCAAACGACGTACAATATAGTGCAGTTCTTGAATTATTATCGGAATCCATTTCATTTGGAATTCGGAGTTTGATCGTTAAGTTAGATTCTGAACTTGTTGTATTACAGTTAAATCGAGTATATGTCATTAGAAATCCAGTATTATTACGATTATTTTTAAGGGTTCGTCTCTTAGAACGAGAGTTCGATTATATTGACTATCAACACATTCCAAGAAGTTTAAATACATTAGTAGACGCAATTGCTTCTAGTGTTATAAACAGACATTTGCAATAACAAAGTAATAAATCAACATTTGATAAACATGATTGGACAGGTAACTGGAAATAATAGTATATCATAGTATAGATGTAGTGTTCAAAAAATAGTACATCGTCTTCGATCATAGGCTCAAAACGCCTTATGATCGGAAAAAAGTTATACAAAAAAATGATTCTACAAGTCAAGCATCCACTATCCATGGTGATGATCATGATAATACACCACTGCTCGTGCCACCCTAGTCAAAAATCTCTTGAATGGTCTAGGAACACCTATGACATATCTCTATAGACGGAGTGGGATATCATCTATAGTAGTCTCAGGAATATCTATAATGAGCCGCTCCAAGTGGTGCTCTAAATCAGTCAGGATCTCTACAGTCTGATCCTGTGGGGGTGGTGTTGCTGCTGTTGCATCCCTTTGCCTCCAGTCAAAGGGGCGGAGAATGGCTAGTCGAGTCGGACCCACATCTGCATTTGAAATTTTTGTTATCAGTTTTGGACGATTTTAAAAACAAAATAAAAATTAGAAATTAGAACATTTCAAAAAATATTTTTTACCTGACTCATCCCACTGAGCTCCTGAGGAAGTACCACATCCCGGTCGCCACGAAAATCCATGCCCACATAAGGAAAATCCTCTATAACAAAAATTTGGTGTTCCAACCAACCGAAATATGTAGAGGGAAATCTCACAATCTCCCCACCCTCACTGTGGCGGGCCATCAAAGCAACCCAACGAACCATCCTAGGCTCTCGAGGTCGACCAGCATCAACAGGAATATGTTGCGGGGCTAACATTGGGATCCTCTCTAGAGAAAAGGTGACTGCAATGGACCCATATCCAAAATTTTTTAGCTTTCCATTATTTTCGCTGGTAAGTTGGCCTTTCACATTTTCCAACACTGCCTCGCACCAGTTGAATATGGTGCCTCGAAAGCAGTCTACTGCTATACGCATCTGATATCTGGTGGCTACATGCAAAGCTGCACTTCCGCACAACTTGACAATGGTAAAAGCAATGACTTTTAGCTTGAGATAGATGATAGTTTTAATATCAATTCGTTTGTCCCTGGGATTGCCTTCATCATTACAAAACTCTAATTGGAGGCTGGCGACAAACTGGCCACCTGGCCTAGCCCCAAATAGAGATAGTGGTTCACCTCTCCTAGACAAACCAGTCAAAAATTAAATATCCTCCAGCTCAATCTCGAGCCGGTGTCCTCCGATCACGAAACATTGGTCTTGAACATCCCATTTGCTTACCAACCAAGTAAGAAGATCCACTTGAGCTCTCATGCCACTGATAGCCCAAAATTTGTAAAGCCCACATGCTCTTAAAGCTTGCAAAGTAGGTTGATGAATGATCACTGCTTCATCTACCTCTTTGTGCACCTGTTCTCGCCAAATGAGCATTGTAGATATCCTACAATCAGTAAAATGAAGCATTAGAATCATTTTGAAGCAAAAAATTTGGGTAATTTAGGAAGAAAATATGTTTTTAAATTTGTTACGGCACCTCCGCACTTTACGCTCAGGGACAGTGCGTAGATACGCATGGGCCCTATGTTAAAAGTTCGGGGCCTCGACATTTTTCTTTGTAGAAAAATTTCGGGGTCCGCAGGTTCCCAATGTCTTAGGTGCGGACCCCCGAGGGTAGATTTTTCAACATATTTTCCTCCCAAAAATGAATTTTTGACCCTAAATTAAAAAATTGAATGGATGAAAAGCAAGATAAGGAGGTTGTGGATTACCTGAAACAGACGGTTTTCCTTTCCGACGGTCGGTTTGCCCAGAATCTTCTCCAAAAGCGTTTTTTGCCCAGAGCTCTAAAAATTTCACTCCAAACTCAAACGGTAAAAATGAACTTGAAAAATTCCTTTTTATAAGTTTTTTCGAATAGATGAATTTTAAATTTGTTTATTTTTCACTTTTAAAAGTCGGTATTTCAAGATATTTTTTATTATTGAAACAGGTATGTTTAATTTTTCGAGTTTTTGTGCAGAATAACGGATTTTTCAGGCAAAATGGTCATTTTTGACAAAGAGTAAACTTTTATCACTTTTTCGAGCTCTTTAAATTTTATGAAAAAGTGAAACTATGGAATCCTCTTTTAAGCCCTTTTGAGACTCTCTAAAAATGAAAAGATTGTCGAGTACTTGACTATTTGAACTCATTAAAGTAAATGAACGGTCGTCCCTTCAGTATAAGTTTACCCCTTTTCCAGACTGAAATGGACTATTTACGAAAAAAGGTATACGTTGACTAATCATGGTCAATAGACTTCTCTCTTACATTATTTTATCCTTTTTCGGGCTTGAGAGACTAAATTTACGAAAAAGAACACCCATGGAGTTTTCTTAAGTTTTTTCTTCTGACTCCCTAAAAATGAAAAACACCGAGTTTCTCCTATACTAGACTCGTTAAAAATTAACAGTAAAGGGCCTGTCTATTATAAACAGGAACGGACCACTCCTTTCAGTACAGATTTAAATCTGTTGACCTATCCAAAGGATGAGCTTATAAACAAGCAAATGTTATCCTCCTCAAGCTTGTCAAAAATAAAGAGGTACTTGCCAGAAATGGTGGGGGAAAAGAGAGAAAAACATATTCATTTGTTACACTTTGATTTTTAAAAGCATTATACCACTCTTGAACACGACACTTTCTGTCACACTTCCACCTGGGTTGAGAAATCCTTTGCCTATCAGTCAATCAAACCACATTGAAAGTCTTCAGCCGGTTTCTGGGTATTAGCTTAGGGAAACTGTCACCAAACCATCTACAGTGTCGTTATGTGTTCAAGAGGAAATTCAAACAAACCATTCATCTGCAACACTTGTCTCCATTCGCGTTGACCATCCCTGAGTCAGTCCTTGCAAAAAAATTCTTCAAAACTTGATCTATGGTTTCGTGTCATGAGCTTTCTTACGACGGATCACTTTTTATCGACGACAGCTCATCATCTAGGAAGTTGATCTAGAATCCGTCAGTACCTTGAAATCTGCATGCCTTAATGGTAGGTTTCTCGCCTTCGACAACAGGTTGCATCATTGACCTTCGATCGAATGATTCCGTGAAATGTTTGACTTCAAATCACTTATTCGCATTTCGTGGATTGTACTGAGTACTTTGAGAGCCATTGTCATTATTGGTGGTTTCTCTCACACTTGTTAACATTTCACATCATTGACTGGTAATCAAGTGGTTTCTACCATGTTCGACTTCAACACATTTAATCGCATGGTTAGAATTGTACTAGTTCGGGAAGCAGAAATCAAGACCCTGGATCTAGTTTCCACCATCCAGGCTGTGAGGAGTTTTATTATTCATTATGCAATAGACTATTCATTACAGATGTCTGCGACCATGTTGTGTCTACACTATTGATGTAATATTAAAATCATTTCTGTATCAGAACAAGTTTAGTTAGTTTTTGATCTGAGTATGGGAATGCCTACCTCAGCGATGATGTATATACAGATATGTGTTGTGTTGAATGTTTTTACAAGGTTCTGACTGGGGTGTCCACGGGCTGATCCTTGAAATGATAAAGCACATCACTCTTCGAATATTCTTAGACTTCACACTTTAGGGGGCAATTTTTTAAACTGAAATTTGTCACCATGACATTTTAGTACTCCCTTAGAAGTCTATAATATCCAAGTTCCTAAAATTCAAGCCTTGAAACTAAGAGAAATGCTCATAAAAGCCTTAAAACTCCGGCTTTGCACTTTCTCTTAGTATTGCCTGTGGTCCCGCACTTTTTGGCTATAAATCATGCGTAGCCAAATGCACTTTCTATTTATTAAAAGTGCAGACCCCTATAAAAGATAAGAAAAGGCACAAGTAAAATATAGAAGCTCAGTTTAAGTCATTTTTAGAAGCTTCTAGAAACATTCCTGTGGTGGAAATTCTGCTCCTTTCATGTCCATGCATCCCATCCAATAAGGAGCTAACCCCTTGATGTAAGGAGCTAATCCCTTTGAAGGAGGATTCTATCCCTTCTTGTATGGAGATGTAACTTCCTCTCTTTCACTATAAAAAGAGGCATAGGGCAGCCTCAAAGGGTTAAAATTGATGAGTTGAAGCTTTTAGTATTATTGGAGTCGAAGTGCTGTTGAAACTCAGACCCTTTTAGCTGAGATTTTATGTGGGAAGGATTACATACCTGTATGTATCTAGGTTGGAAGAGTTCAAGGCTTGTCATAGTAAAGGAAACGCCTGTTCCGGACCCCAGGAAGACCTATACAACATCAAGGCGGACAAGGTTGTAAGGCTTTTCTTATTTAAGTTAATACAAATAAATCCGTTTTTCTAAATAAGCTGTCAATTGATTAGTTTATTTTGTGGATTCCTTGATCACCATAATGGATATGATTTATGAATACATGCTATGCAGGTGTTATTTGATGTTTTCTTGTTTGTGATTGCAGATCTTCGAAGGAAACTCTTTCGGGGGACTGAAGGATTACTACTACGAACAAGCATTGGATCAAAGGTAGGATCGTTGAGCCTTTATAGTATTTAATTATAAATCGCAAAATATCTAGAGAAAGATAGATTTAGTTGTTTGTTTGTTTCTAGCTATCCATAGGACACTTGGGAAGTCTGTCTTGTCCGCAAGAACGACTTATCCGTCCAACAATACTGAGTTGAATTTTGAGCATATTTGCATCTCCATAACTGTAATTTTTCATTTCTTCATTCCAAGTAGTAGATATCGAGATTTTCTCTTTGTTGATATGACATGTAGACCTCCCAAGTTCTCTCTCTCTGCAACTACGCATTGAGCAATTCTTGTAATCAGTGGTGCCTTCTCTTCCCTTTGTGATTGTGCACATTGTAATCCATGGCATTAATTGTGCACTTCATAGTTCCAACTAGCATTTTTTCACCCTCTTCCCACTGTTGATGCAAATTTCGAATTCAAGTAACACTCTTTATATTAGCATCTGCAAATTACACAATCACAAACCTCAACCTTCATATTTCCTCTTGTTGACCAAGAATGCACAATCTCTCCTCTAAGTCATTGTGTAGTGTGCACTTCTAATAACCAGTTAGGTCACTCTTGCATTAACATTGCCTCTTTTTCTCTGGCCTTGCACAATTCCTCTTCTCAGTGATTGTTTGTTGCATTTGATAGCTTGATAGAGTAGGTGATTATCTGAGGAACTAGATTTTTTTTTCTATGAGTGAAAATCCACTTCCAGGTGTTTCCATTCAATATCTTATCAGCCTCACATCTTCCACTGATAAAATTCCTCTGGTTAAGGTATAAGAACCAACTAAGGATGCCACTAAAAGTAGTATTGAAGGTGTTGGAAAAAGTTCTATATCATGAGCCCCTATCTTGGAAGATACCAGGTGTTTGGTGGATAATTCCACTACTTTATCATGGCTAACTATAAAATATGCTTGCAACAAGAGATATTTCCTATAGGATATAGATGATATGGAAATATACATTAGGGTTAAGATATCCAAGTTCCACAAAGTTGCTTGCAGGTATCTGGTGCTACTATGTGTAGAAGAAATTAGATGGATCTTACAGGGTCTAGACACCAAGAACAAGATCCTAAGTAGAGTGAGTAGGAAATTTCTCACAACATAACAACCACATGATCTACATGCATACTACAAACTTTCAAGGCCCAAATTATATATTAACTCTAATTATTATATAGCTTGTGCTTACTTGAATACAAAGGATGTGATCATATCATGGTGGCAGGAACCATCCAAGTTTTTCCAAAATCTAGAGGGGGTTTATAGGATAAAATCATTAAAGAAGCTCTACTAGTACCTCATGGAAATGTGTTGAAAAATATATGGACAAGAGAGCATCGAGTATTGTGAAGATAAATGGATCTGCATTCTCTACCTAATTGTCACAGAAGGGAAGATCTTCGACTGGGTGGATATACTTTCCAATTAGCTGCAAATTAATGTATCAAGGGCGAAGAAGGATGTTTAACATGGTAAAAATCAGTTCTTCATAAGTGCTTTATGGAATTTTTGCAAGAAAATAGTTTACAGGTCTAGAGTGGATGTGTTCTCAATATCCTCTCCATGTCAACGTGTATTGCAAGCTACTCTTATAATGTAGTTACAGAGGATTATATGATAAGTTAGTTGAGCACATCATTGATGTGATCTATGAGATGATATTTAAAGAAGAGGCACCTGACATGATTGATTGAGTTAAAGAAGTGGTTATTGAAACACCATATTGGTTCACTTCTTCTCAGGGAACCTATATTAGATCCTTTGGTTCGCAAAAGCCACCACATCCCTTACTGATGTGACCTATAAGGTGATCATGCAGGAAATTGCATATCAAATTTTCTCAGGATTGTCACAACTATTACAGAAGAAGAAGAAGTTACCATGGCCTCTCCTTCCCCTACGAGTGGGGAGTTATGAGATGAAGAGTCTAAAGGTAGTGAAATTTGAAGTTTAAGAACTTAGGTCCCTCAGATTTTGTTAAGTGGTTTCCATAAATATGATGCCAAGGGACTATGAAAATAGCGCTATGATAAGATTCATTTTTCATGGCCTTATGTTTCCATGTCAAAGGAAGATGAGGAAAAAATGAATAATTGGTAAGATACTTCCAGAGAAACTAGGTTAGGTAATGAGGTGGGCCCTTCTAACACAACTCATTCAGAAAAAATTGTACAAGAAGGGAAACAATAGGAAATGCCTACTCGGGATATTGTTATCAAGACTAAGAGGAATATTTTTCATGATCATGAAGCAGAGAGGAGTATAGAATTTAAAACAAATTCGACCACCAAAAGTGCAATTGCTGCAGAAAAGAAAAGAAAAAAAATTGAACAAGCTCAAAGGAAGAGGCAAGAGGAGGAGTAGAAACAGGAAGTAGAGAAAAAACATAATAGTAATGAAAGCAGGAGGAAGAAAGGAAAGAAAAATAATAACAAATAAGGGAATACATGCAAAGAAGAAAGGAAGAGTTGAGAAAGAGAAAAAAATAGGAGACTAGAAGGAAATAGTCAGAAGAAGCCTTGCAAAAGCAAAAGCAAAAGAAGCAGCAAAATTTGTTAGAAGAAGAAAGTAGGAGGAAACAAGAGGAGGATTTGCAGGCTTAGAAAATTGATGATGAGCATAATGAGGATCATCAATAATAATATATTATGTTGATTGCAAAAAAAACAAGCTAACAACCCCCACCTTCTCTTGCTGGTTTCCATCTCCCATTTATCGAGATGGAATTATTTCCTCTATCAGATGATAGGGTTGTGGACATTTAAAACTTTACCTTCATTTGGCTGAAAAGCATGATAGTACAGGAGAGAAGAAGGAATTTTTTGAATGACCCTCATCACCTTGTTTCCAATGATATAGAAAGGGTGATTATGTCAAATAAAAGGAAGAATCCAAGAGTAGTTATGGTAGTTGTAAGATTATTTTTTTAATGTTTACGGTACATGTGTGTGATCATACGTAATAAAGAAAATGAACTATTTTGTTGGCTTTGGTATTTATCTTCTTGAATGTGTGTTGTTATATGCTTTTATTATTGTTTTTATCTTGTGAACTATTTTGTAGGTCAACTAAAGAATATTTCCTTACTCTCATGTGCCTCTTTTAGGATAGTACTATTACCTTTCTACTAGAGGCTCACACTTTCTTCCCCTTCCATGGAAGTTCCTTTTCAATCAATGTCTCAAAAATATTACTCACTTATTGACCTCAAAGTTAATTATATGATCTCTAGTATTGTTTATTGCAGCCAAGGCATGTGCTTAAATATCACTTCAATTGTGTCTTAGCCCATATTCTGAATGGGTTCCTATCCCAAACAGTGTGAGTTCTAGTTGGGACTTCATACTAGGGAGATCCCCATACTGTTGGCAGAATCCAACACCATCAACAGGTTTGAGAGTGTGGTTTTTCATGTCGCAAAAATCAAGGGATTAGGATAAGATAATTATCGCTAGAGAATGTGATAGTGATATGTTTATAAAAAGTGCTATATCTATATTTTGAAAGTGTACAACCATTTCCTCTAGAAGATGCGCTCACACTATCACTAAAATATGCACTCCCACTGTCATCAAGGAGTGTGCTCTAACTATGGTCAAGGGGTACACTCGGGCTGTCAATAAGAAGCGTGTTAATCATGCTCCCAAGAAGTGTGCTCTGACTGTTAGTGACTAATGTGCTATGTCTATCAATAAGGAGTGTGATCCACTTTCAATAAGAAGTGTGTTCCACTATCTCCAAGAAGTGTGCTAGGCCTATCTTGAGGAAGTGTGCTATGACTAAAGCTTATGAATGCATGTGTACCGACACATAGATTTTTTGGGGGAAGAATTGAACATTTAGAAAAACATGATCACACATGACTTTGATGACTCAAAATGACAATTCACAATATATTACGAGTCTCCAAAATTTAAATGAAGGAAAAAATTCAGAGGGTGTTGTAGCAGCTACAATAACTGGCATATGCCAAACAAGGGACATGTCCTCTTCCTCTTCTCATTCCTTAGGACATTGTTCTATATATAAATTTATATCTACAAGAATATTTACCTTTATCGGTTTAAATTTGTGCATATTAAACATCTACAATATTTAACCGACATATTTCCTCTAATTTAGCCAAAGTTTCCAATTTTCCTCATCTCTTTTAATTTCCATACCCAAAATGAAATTTGTAGCACCAAGATCATTCATGTCAAATTTAGAGAATAAATGAGTTTTTATTTCCTCGATAATTTCCCTATAATTTCCAATTAACAACATATCATTCACATACAATACCAAATAAATAAGATGATCACCAACTAATTTGAAATAGACACAGTGATCCGATTTGCTACTTGGGAAGCCAAGTTCCAATATATAAGTGTTAAATGTTTATGCCACATCATTGGTTATTGCTTTAACCCTTATAGGGATATTTTAAGGCTACATATCCCTTTCTTTCCATTCACCGCAAATCCTTCTAGTTTCTTCATGTAGATCCCTTCTTCCAAATCCCGATGTATGAATGTTTTCTTCACATCTATCTACTCTGCTTCAAGATAAAAAGCACCAACAAAAGATAAAAGAATCTAATAGAAGTTAGCTTGTAAATAATAGAAAAGATCTCACCAAAGTCAAATATCTCTATCTAGGAATAAACTTTTGCTACTAACCTAGCTTGTATTTCTCCACTTCACATTATGAATTCAACTTATTCTTAGACCAACAATTGCATTAGATCTCAAGGCTCACTTTTGTCTAAGGTTTCCATTTCTTCAATAATGGGCTTTTCTTGGATTGGTTTTCCTTGACCCAGGTTCGAATTATACTTCACACCAACAAAACCTTCAGAAACCAGCCCTTTCGGAAACAATCCACAAGAAGATCGCAGTCTCACCCAAGTTATTTATGGGTGGTTGCAGAACCAAGTTTATGCAGCCTTGAGGGACTACGCGAGGTGGCTTTACGTCGCTTCTCTGCACTTAACCAATATTCCAACATGTATATTACTACTTCGCGGTATAGATTAACCAATTACTTCGCATCATTTAGATAAACACAAACATATTACATAATAAGATAAATTGCGCTATCATTACTTCGCATAAACAGATAGAAAGAAAACACAACACATGTAGACACAGAATATGCCCAAAATTTCTTCTTCTTCATTATGATAGATTTTTTCAATGCATACAACCTCTTCGACCTATGCACACAGCTGCAGGTATTCTGTAGACTAAGCTACAGACTCTTCCAAGGCCTCCATGCACTTAGTTGCATAGCCTTCCCTTAAGGCCCAAAACATACTAAAGACTAAAAAAAACAATGACTTTTTCTCATCATCTATGCATGTTCTATGACCTCGACAAAGCCTTACATCACTTTCTATATATTTTCATTATTACAAAACCATGGTCCATATACCATGGGTTAGACAATACAACCCAATACTCGTTACAAAAAGAGGGGCTTTGACCAACCTAGAAGCCCCTAAACACTGTGCGATAGATCTAACTTAGCGGTACTACGCACTTCGCTCCTCAAGATGCGAAGTCTTTGACCAAAAATAGACCAACTTGGGTTGCACCCAACAAGCTCCAAACACTCACATGTAACTCGTCCTGAGTCACTCAGCTGGTACACGCTGAATCTTCGATGTTATGATGTCGTAAGACTTGTTGTAGGGTTGATGCATCTCTACAATCTATTTTTCTTTCTGGATCACTTCTTCGAGCAACTTCTTTGTTGTCGGTTTGGTTTTCTTCTGTAGGGCATCCACGGTTGAGTCATTGTTGTTATAAGCTACTCTTTCCTCCGAAGATCGTTGATATGACTCTAAAGATTGTTTCCTTCTGTGATCCTGGCGAACCTCTGCGAGACTGCTAAGGTCCTCGTGGTTGCACAGATTTCATCCAACTACTTCTTCTTCATCTAAATTTCTTCTTCAACTCTCTGAATGTTTGGATCCTCCTGTAGTGAGGTCAAAGCTCCATCGTATCATCCAACAATTTTCCACATTCTGCCATTGTGTCAAAGAAGCATTTCAACACGGTTTTGAAATCTGCATCCCTATGCTCATGCACACCTGGTGGTGTGAATGGCTACAACCCTAGTTGTAGCTCATTAATCTATACCCGATAATCAAACTTAAACTTTTCCATCTTTTCCTTGGAATATTTGATCACGAGGGTGATCTTTTCAACCTTCTCTACCAGTGCCTCTTCTATGCGGACTTGGATGTCTGAGACTTCGCTGCAAGTCTTCCCGATGGCCTATTATAGTTCTTGTTGTTGCTGGCGCGCCTTATTTCCTTCATCGATCATCCAATAAATCTCCTTTTTCATAACAGTTCTTTCCTATTGCACCTATATGTTTGATTGCAAAGTACATTGTTCTCGCCCTTTTAACTATTCCATGATGCCTTGGTGGAACTCGTGCAAATTTTGTGTCGGAAGCGCAGCAATGTTCATGTTGACATTTAATCCTTTCACGTGCTCTCTATATTCTACATATTCAAAATATATATCTCCTCCTGGTACCTGAAAAATTCTCAAACCAATTTTTTTCTCGATGCAGCGCTCTGGCTACACTATTTGACTCATTTGTTCCATTGGTCTAGTTGTATGCTCTGGTTATATGGTTGTCTGCACCAGTACCTTGAATTTTTTCATTCTCTCTTAAACATCGATCTGGAGTGTGGTGTAGCGATCCTCGATCATGTTCCACGACTCCGCTCTTACTTATTGCATTTTATCCCCAATCTCGTTAATGTCCCCCTCAGTGAGAACAAGCAGTGTTGCTCCTCTAGACTTTTTTTCTTTCTGCTTCTTCCTTGGGCTCATCGTAGTAACTGTAGGTACTCTCTTCCTGATGATGAATGGTGAATACTCCAATTCTACATCGTTGGGAAGGTCCTAGCCACCCTGATCATTTTTTTGTTATGTCCCTTTGGTATCTCCTTCTATGTCTTCCTTTGTCTCTTCCTCAGTTTCCTTTCTGGTATCTTTCCCACTTGTACCTGCATGTTGCATGGTGCATGTTTCTATTTCACTGCCTCCTACGGCTGGAGTCATCCACTTCACTGACCAATGCTTTATTTCACTGACAAGGTCATCTTGGTGGCCATATATTATAGAGGACATCATTCTTCCATCGGATCCTTTTTGGCTCTAATGTATAGTCTGAGAAAATCATACTTGAACGCGGCGATGTTCTAGTACTATTCATACAAACTGGGTGATAGCCTGGGACATTCATTCACCATCGTGTGCAAGTCCATCTCTATCCATACCCAAAAAGTCTTTTTTTCCATTGCGCGCATTGGCTCCTTGGAAAACCAGAGCAAGGCGTATTGTATGGCTTCGCAAACATCTGCCTCAACTATGGAAAATTTTGCATCCGCTGGTTCCTTCCATGCCAATAAGGTGATGATCAATAGCAACCATGTGTAGTGGAACATCTTGCCTTCCTCCTGCGCTTCGCGTAAATCTTTCAAAAAATCCTGTTATAAGTATCTGAAAAATAAGGAAACCATGGACATGGGAACTTCGTTTTCCCTGCACTTGCGCATGATTTTTCCTACAATAATGTGCACAGCAAAGCAAACCCCTTGATCATTGATAGAATTTATGGTGCATCCCCTTGACTTATTTATCATCCCATACTTCTTTTTCATGTCGTCAGTGACTGCCTTTTCCCAAATTTTTCCAACAAACTCCTCAGCGGGGTTCTTTCCCTGGTATGGCAGCATGGTGATTCTGTTGATCAGCATCTCATTTACTTGGATCCTCTCTCCCAGCTAGAGGTACCCATCATGCACTAAAACCAAAATTTGTCGAACACAAATCATATTGATGGAACTTCAACCAAAATGTGGCACATTAAAAATATTAATCAATCCTACCCTTTGCAATCCTTCAACCCACTGGTGTGGCTCCAACATGGTGACTTTACTCCCCGGGTAGTATACTTGGTGTAAATACCTTCTTGGATTGAATTGTGGGCACTTGCTTCGGTCGTTGAAATCCGAATCCTCCATTTTTAGCTGTTGGATTTTCCCCAACACTTCTCCTTCAAACGGGACCTTCTTGGGCAACAACGGTGTGAAGGTGTCGAGCTTCAAATTTTCATGATCCTTAACCGACTTAGTACCTGAATTCCTGGGTGGAAAGTATGGTGGCAGCACAGAGGGAAGCTTTGCACCCTCTATCTCTATATATTCCAACTCATTTTCTTCTTCATTGTCGTCGACCTCCACTGGTTTGTTCCCCTTCTATCCAATTTTCTTTTCCTACTGCTTCTTCATCAGGTGCTCCTTGGCTACTTTCTTCCAGGGGGATTTTCTAACTCCAGAGGCTGTAGCTGGTCTCTTCTCTAGTTTCTTCTTTGGCTCTTCTTTTGTGGCTGAGTGCCTTTGTGGTGAACTTTGGTGCCTTAAGGATAATATTACAATTGGTGTTATAGCTTACATAATTCGTTGTAAGCCTTTCTTTATAAATGCTCTAGAAATCTCTTCAAAACTCCTCTCAAACATACAGTAAGATGCTCAGTTCTCACTTGGTCACAACTTCACAGTTTGAATTCTTAAGATCGCAAAGTGTAAAAGGTAGAGTGGGACCAAGCTTTTATAGTGAATTTGAATTTGAACCCCAATAATATCTTATATATTTCTCATTTAATGTAGATATGGTGGTATATTTTACTAGTTGTGCTTCATAAATGCATTTCCCCCACTCCTTTTAATGACAATTTTCGTTTTAACGGAAAATTTTTCCTTTCAATGGTCATATTTCTAGCTATCTTCGACAGACCTTCGCTTGTGTCACAGTAATCCTTCCTTCATCATGGTTATTTTGAACTTTGACATACTCCTGACTATCGTGAAGTAATCATCCTTCGACGCAGTTCTTTCAGACTTCAACATACTTCTTAATATCATGCAGTGATCTTCCTTCAACGAAGTCCTTTTATGCATAGTAGTTTATAGTCTAATGACCACTTTCAACTGCAAGTGGTACTAAGAATTTCCTCCCTTTATATTTCAATGCACAGCTCCAAGAACATATTCATCCCAATATATCTTCAGTCTACTACCATTCACTCATCCTGGCATCAGCTAACCATCCAAATTCACGAGCTGAATTGTGCCACCATCATAAATATGCTTAATGATATACGGTCCCAACCAATATGTTTTAAAACTTCTAGGTAACTTTGTGAATTTGATATCATATAATAGGAAAGTATCTCCTTCCTTGAATGTCTTCCTCTTGATGTGCTTGTCATGCCAAGATTTATCCCTTGCTTTTTGTACTTGCTGATGAAAACTTTCTATAAAATTTTCTTATACCAAAACAACCAATTGTTCCATCCTTTCTTTCATTATGTGGGAGTCTTCCATGTTTGTGAAGGCTGCAATTCTCAAACTTGGCATAATTTAATCCATAGGCATGATTGCTTCTTGTCCACATACCAACCTAAAAGGTGTCTGGCCTATCAATTTCTTGCATGTTGTCCTATACGCCCATAACACTGCTGGAATCCTTAAATTCCAGTCATTTTTGTTCACATTACACAAATTTGTGAGTGCATTCTCCATAATCTTATTGAAAGCTTCAACTATCCCATTTTCTTGATGATGATAGGGTGTAATGTTCTTATGATGTACTTGAAACTATTTAGTCAGCGCCTCAATAGTCTTGTGCAAGAAATGTGAACCCTTGTCACTTATCAAGATCTTTGGACACCCAAATCTGGACAGAATATATTAAAATATGAACTTCATGGTGGTATCTACGCTGAAATCCTTCACTAGATTTCCCTCAGCCCACCTCATCAAATGATCAGTTGCAGTGATTATGTATCTCACATCAGTCTTCTTACCTGGTGGATTAATAGGTCCAACAAATTCAATATCCCATTTGTCAAATGCTTGCAATGTAACCTGTGGATTTAATGGAATTTCATCCCTTCTAGATGCCTTACTTGTTCTCTGGCATGCATCACATGCTCTACAAAATTCCCTTTCTTCCTTATTCATTGTGAGCTACCATAACCCAACTCTCAAGATCTTCTGAGCATTGGCCTTTCCTGCATAATGTCCTCCTGCAACTCCTCCATGAGCTTCTGCCAAAATATTTTGGCTTTCATGCTCAGGGACATATATACGCATTATTTCATCTGGTCCCATTTTGTACAAATGTCCTACAATCAACAAGAAATCAAGTGCTTTGACTACCATCTCATTTTTTACTGCGTAGTGTACTCCGCAGGCACCATTCTGGTGTCTAGAAAATTAATAATATCCACGAAGTGATTATCTACGACCCTGATTGAAAATAAAAACGCATCAAGAAAGTTATCCTTGATACTTTTGGGTTCTTCTCCCATCTCTATCCTTGATAGATGATCAGGCCTGGAATTCAATCTTCCTGGCTTGACTATAACTTCGAAATTTTACTCTTGGAACAACAACAACCATTGACAGATTTTTCCTCCTAAAACAAACTTATTCACCAAATACTTCAACACGGAGTGATCATTGAACATCTTGAAGTGCGCTCCCAACAAATAATTCTTTGCTTTATAGGCTTTGTGTCAGGTTTTAGAGGAATCCTCGTAACTCCTAGGTCCCCTATTATGCCCTTCAATTCAGAAAACTTTGTGGGTAAGAGCTCTTGATACTCGTGCAGCAGCTTTGCAATTTTTCTAACTATGTCTTCATCCCAGTAATCTCCAATCCTTGCAAATTTTGGTTCTTCGTCTGATCCGATATTCACTTTCTTTGTTTTTTCGCGGTGCACTATATTAAGTATTTCAGGTTCTGTTCGAGCAACTTCATGATGTCCTTTTGATTTTATGATATAAATATTGCGCGGACCCTCATCATCCTATTCCACAGTCACATTATAGCATTCCAGTACATGTTTCAACTACGCAGTCTAATCTGGTTGCGTCCATGTTAGCGCAGTTGTGTTCTTAAAAACCCCTTCTCTGACTTCCTAAAGGGCTTCATCTACTCATGGATAGTCATCTTCAAAAATAAATGTTAGTATGAACCCTTCAACCAAATCTATCCAATTCGGCGTTCCATGTCACAATTTTTCTCAAGATACCAATTCATAGGTATCATTTACAATGTGTGAAAAAACCTATGTACCCACTCTTGTTCTGGAACTTCTCCTGAAATAGAAGTCCAACGATAAATATGCTCCCAGGGGTAAACCTTTTCATCATATTTTACTTTTATTCTAGTATTTACTGGGCCAAATCTGACCTTCATCAGCCTTCGATACTCTTTCCAACTCCCTATATTCTCTTTATGAGTACCCCACCATCTAGCAGGTGTAGACCTCATGGTGACATCCAAGGCTTGGAACTTCTATTCTTCTAGTATTTTTCTTTAAAATTTATCAAGAAAAAGACTTACACCTTCTATCCCATAATAATAAGGAAAATCACATACCTCTGAAGTTATGCAACGAAGTGATCTTGTGATTTTGGCACATCGTCTTGTAGACACTTCATGCAACTTGTTCCGCTAATTTTCTTGTTCTTCTTTAGTATCTAAAGTATAGGAATTTTCATGTTCCCAGCTTAACCTTCCATCCGCAGTGGGATTAATCCAATCTTCCTCCTTAGCTGTTATCTTGTAAATTTTGTTGACATCTGCATCGCAGTACTCATCACGAACAAGCTCTGTATAGCGCACTCCTTCTGATGGGTCTAGAGGAACAATGACATTCAGATCATCCTTTTCAAACACCATTTATCTCTTCTTAAAATTTATTATCACCAAAGTTTTTGGAAAGTAAACAAGAAATGTGTTCCTAATTTAATTTTCCCTTAATTAAATTGGACAATAAATTGCAATATTATCTCATAATAACTTGTAATAGTTAATTGAGTGTGATAGACTCAGTTAGCTCATGAAATTCAAGTTGAGGGTGGTTGGAGAGGCATGTAGATTGATTCTATTTGTTTTAGAATCCAATTTGTAGTTAGTGTATTAGTTTAATGCATGAGAAATCAGTTAACTCAATTAATTGAGTTAAAATCAGTTTAACTAGTTGTAATTGATTGTTACACTAGTGAGAGGTCAAGTGAAATAAATCATATTTAATTCACATGCAGTGATCTGCCAAGTGACTGATGATTTACTATTAATATTTTCATGCATGTTAGTTCTAATGAAGACCCAGTTGAGACAGAGGTTAAAGGGATGTTAACTATCAGTTGTATTATTAGCAAACTACCTAGATGCAGTAATACACCCATATGATTTCCCATGAAAAATGTGGAGTTCTGGACGGCTGAAATTCCTAAATAATAGGGATTTAATTCTACAGGAATTGCGCAAGCAAGGTAGGAAATTGGCTAAGTGTTGGTCGATTTTGTCCAGATTAGTGTGAGGCATTTGCTAGAGTGCAACAGACTCTTGTGAGAAGATTGCATTGTATTATTTCATGATTCCTTAGTTGAATATACAATAGAATATAGAGGGGTTTTGAGCAGCAAGCTTTCCCCAGGAAAAATATATGTGTTGTGGATTGATTTGCTTCTTTATTTTACTTGGTGTGATTGTGCGATCGTGTTTATTTTTCGCAATTAATTTGTATAAGGATTCAGTATCTTGCTTTAGCATATCACATGATCAGATTGAATCCATTGGTATACATATTTTTTGTATAATTTCTACATGGTATGAGAGCGCAGGGAATAACTATAGTGGAGAATAAATTGAGTTTGTGTTGAACAGCATTCGAATTTGCAGAAATATTCTTTGGTGCGACAGCCGGATCAAGATGGCTTTCAATGGATTAATATTGGAATATGCACTTGAGGGAAATTCTAATTATATTGCATGGAAATACAGAATGGACACAGTTCTGGAGGACAATGGGTTGAAATAATTTATTGATACTGATATTCCAAAGCTCACAGCAGCAAACGATAATCTTCTTGGCAAAAGAAGGTAGCAAAGGCGAGGAGGATCTTATTAGAGGGAGTTCGAGATCACATTGTCTCGAGTCTCTATGGCAAGGCGACTCCATATGAAATGTGGAAGGCTTTGATAGATCTGTTTCAGAATAGCATTGACCACGAAAATTGGCATTGAAGGACAAGCTTAAGAAAATCAAAATGGAGAAAGGTGACACTATTCCAAAATAATTGACCAAGTTCATCCAATGTCGACATGAGCTTGGAAGTGTCACGATTAATGTAGTGGATGATGACTTGGTGAGCCTAGCACTTCTAGGCCTTCCCAAGATCTAGCATAGTTATCAAGACTCTATCAATGGGAGGGAGAAGCTACTATATTTGGAGCAACTTTGGTCGGATTTGGTACAAGAAGAATTCAGGCGAAATACCAGGGATGGATCCTCATCCAATACAAATAATGAGGAAAATTTTGCCTTGGTTGGTAAGGAAAAGAAGTGGGAGGGAAATAAATCCTATTCCAAATCTGAGACTAGAAAAGAAGGAAAAAAGCGTGACATGTCCAGAGTGAAATTTTTTCACTGTCACGAGCATGGACATTATGCCACTAATTTTCCACAGAAGAAGAAGAACAATAAGAAGGCTTCAAGATCTACAGTGGGTGATGCTTTGGCTTCACAGTTCGAGTTGTATTTCTCACTCATCGCATGCATGGTGTCTAGTGTGATGGGATCAGTGTGATACTTGGATAGTGGTGCATATTTCCACTTGATGGGAGACAAAGAACTCTTTAGTAGCTTGGAGGAGAATGATCTTCAGATGCACATCGAGATGGGCGATGACGAGAGGTATAGCACTACCGAGATTGGTACAGTTACTTTCCAGAGACATTCAGGTAAACCTTTCTTATTAAAAGATTTCATGCATGTACCAGTCTTGAAAAATATTTTAATTTCAGCTGCTATGTTGGAGGATAGAGGATATGATGTGGTTTTTAGTGAAGGGAAAGCATTCCTTCGTCACAAAGCCACAGGAAAAGTTAAGAATATTAGGTTCGTGTGAAGAACCTCTACAAATTTGATGTATATGGTTGTGCAACATTGATGGGTAAAGAAGACAGAATCGTGAGCTGGGATGAGGGTGAGTTATGGCACAGGAGATTGGTCCATCTACATCATGGTGCTTTGAAGGTCGTGCAGCAAATTTCTATGGGGCTTCCAAAGGGTACTCTTGTGCAGATAGACACATGCAAGGGATGTACCATGGGGAAGTATGCAAATGACACGTTTCAGAAGAAGGAGAACCGAGCAGCGGAAATTCTTGAGAGAGTTCACTCAGATTTGTGTGGCCATTCTCTACAGCTTCTACAACAAAGCATAGGTATTATGTGATTTTTTTTGATGATTTTTCTAGAAAGGATTGAATCTACTTCATGCATAATAAAGATCAGATGCTCTCAAAATTTTGTGCGTTCAAAGCATTGGTTGAGAAAGATACAGGGAAGCATGTGAAGACTCTGAGGAGCGATAAGGTGGTGAGTACATCTCCAATGAATTCAAGAACTTTTGTAGCAAATAAGGAACTCAGAGAGATTTGATTGGGCCTCATAACCCACAACAGAATGGGGTTGCAGAAAGAAAGAACATAACAATTGTGGGTGCGGCACGAGCGATGTTACATGATCAGGGCCTATTGTTGCATCTATGGGCAGAGGCATGCAACACAACGATATTTGTGCAGAACCGTAGTCCTCATCGGATACTTGGCATGAGTACACCATACAAGGCTTTTTCTGGTAAGAAAAATGATGTTTCATATTTTAAAATTTTTGGCTCATCTATCTATTGCCATGTGACCAAAGATTCCATAAAGAAGCCAGAACCAACAGCTAAATTTGGGATATTTTCGAGGTACACTGATACTCCCCACAACTATCAGGTGTATTTTTCGAACAGAAGGATGACAGTTGTCAGACAAGATGTAAAATTTGATGAGGAGAAAGCCATGCGATTGTTGTAATATCCCAAAATGGGGAAGAAGCAATATATGAACACAAAAATTGAAATAGGAGTGAACAAATAAATATACCATTACATGAGACAAATGCATAGCCATTTTATTAGATATATCAGCAAACATTTAAGCACAATATTTTGAGAACCAAGTCACTCAAGCAATGGGAAACAAGCCTCCATTAGGCAAATATGCTAACACATGAAAAATGCAGCTAAACAAGAGTCATGAGAAATGAAAGTGTATTTTTTGGGCATAAACTGCTACAGCAATGTATAACAATGTAGATCTGCTGATCTATATCTCAAACAATGTTGGGAGTGAAGATCTAGGCTCCCAAACACAATTTCAAGACAACCCGGGAAGGATTTCCTGAAATATGCAAAAAGTGAAAAATGTCGGAATGCAACCCTAGGACTGAATAGTAGCTAAAACTCAGAAATTGGATGAAGATGGATGTAGATGATGCATATGATAAATGAATCTCCTCCAACAGATCCTTCAGGTGAAAGGCTAATCCAATCACTGAAGATCTCTCCCTCCAATCAAACACTACAACCCCCCCATTGCAAATACTCACTGAAATAACATAGTCCAAGAGGGAAACTGCACTGTAGGAGATGGAAAATATGTTGGCCAAGTGCCAAGATGTGAAATATGCTCCCAAATCTTCGTCACTGATCTCCAAAATAGAGGTATGCTTCCTCCTCTGAAAAACTAGCTCCGGAAGTGGGTTTCTGAACCCTCCACTGCAACACCCTACAACACAACACAATTCTCTGCAAAAATAACGTTGTAGCTGAATACTGAAGCTTTGGACTTAAGCCTGAGTATGGAAAAATGAAGTACAGGCTCCCCCAAGAGGCCTCTCAAGAAAGGAGATGGGATTCCCGCTCGGGAACAGCTGGTGCTAAACAGCACAGCAATCTTAGCTAAACAGCTGAAGAATGCACAATAGTCATGCAAACCATAAAATAAATAATCAATCACATGCCTCAATATGGCTTTCTTTCCCTCCTTATAAACAAGTTTGAGCCTTCTTACCTTGGGTCCCACTCATTAGGGTTTCCACCTTCTAGGAATCTTCCTCCTACTAATACTGTGTTGTCTCTGTTGGTGATCTCCACCATCCATTCCAGCACTGTTGACTTGGTCAAAATTTACCTTGTCCACATGTATTTTCCCCTGTTCACACATGAGGGTGCTATATCCAACTATTATTATGACCCCCTTTCACATCATGAGGGATTTTGTTCCTGTTTTAGATATGTATGGGCCTCCTTACCCACTTATTCATCTACTACGTGTTAAAAACAAAAATTTATATTCCTATTAGTTGCATGATAATTTAGGAATATTACAATTGTCCCTTGAGAGGGAGCTTGATTTTCATATAGATGAGGAACTCTTGGTTCCAAAGGGTGAACCTCAATATGTGGAGCAGCCACATGCAGAGGATCATGGAGTGGTAGAAACCACTCATGCAGAGCCATCCACCAAACATGGTAGGAGGCGCACCACAGAAGCTGCCAGATTGAGACGCGATGCGGCAGAACATGTAGGAGAACCTACATCACTGCACAAACAGACACAGTCACTAAACAGGTTTACTGGATACATGGCTCTTATGAGAAAGTGTATTGTGATAGAACCATCCTTTTTTGAGGAAGCAGTGCAGCAGCCAACTTGGGTTGACACCATGGTTAAGGAGTATGATCCATCGTTAAGAACAGGGCACAGGAAGTTGTCCCAAGACCAGTCGGGAAGTCAGTGGTTGGATCTAGATGGATCTATAAGGTGAAGTAGGCATCAGATGGGAGTGTGGAGAAGTACAAGGCTAGATTTGTAGCCTGGGGATTCTCACAAGTTGAGGGGATTTACTAGAGGACACTTTTGCACCAATTGCATGGTACTCATCAATTAGATCTATCCTTTCACTCTCAGCTCAGATGGGTTGGAAGAGACATTAGATGGATGTGAATACTGCATTTCTCAATGGATTTATTGAGGAAGAAGTGTACATTTATTATCCAGAAGGTTTGGACACCTTTGACAGTGAGTCGCATGTGTGCAGACTCAAGAGAGCACTGTATGGGTTGAAGCAAGCACCTTGTGCTTAGTACACCATGATTGATAGCTATTTCACCGGGTTGGGCTTCACGAAGAGTGAAGTGGATGTGAACCTGTACGAGATTGTGGTTGATGGTAAGATTTTGATTATCGTACTTTATGTTGATGATCTTATTCTGAGAGGTGATGAGAAACTCATAAATTCTTTCAAAGAGGATCTTGCAAGAGAGTTTGAGATGAAATACTTGGGACTCCTTCACTATTTCCTTGGTTTGGAGATATGGAAGCGGGATGGGGAGCTATTTGTTTCTCAAGGCAATTATGCCAAAGAAATTCTGAGGAAGTTCCACATGGAGAGCTGTAAATCCATGGAGACTCCTCTTGCAGGAAACTGGAGGAAGGAGGATGCTACTTCATGTGAGGTAGTGGACGCTACTATTTATAGGTAGCTTGTGGGTTCACTCATGTACTTGGTGAACACATGACCAGACATATGCTATGCAGTTAACCAGCTTCATCAAGTTATGGTTAAGCTGACCAAGCTCTTTTGGAAGGCAGGGAAGCATGTCTTGAGATATTTCTGGGGCACTATAGAGTCTGGATTATGGTACAGGAGGATAGAGGGAGTGAAGCTTCAGGGCTTCACTGATGTAGATTGGGCAGGCAGTCCATCAGACAAGAAGAGCACATCAAGAGGGATCTTTAGCATAAGATCGACAACATTTTCTTGGTACAACATGAAGCAGAGATCAGTTGCACTCAGTTCAGTCGAGGCAAAGTACATGGCAGCCAGTTAGGCGGCATGTGAGGCCATCTGGATGAGGAAGGTACTTGTTGGTTTTTTTGGTCATCATATCGATCCAACGGTGATACATTGTGATAACCAGAGTTCCATTAAACTCTTTTTTAATCCAGTATTCCATGACAGGTCCAAGCATATTGACAACAGGTACCACCATCTCAGAGATTGTGTTCAGAGACGCATTATGTTACTTCTGTACATTCCCACGGAGGATCAGGATGCAGATATTCTGACGAAGGCATTCGGCAAGAGAAAATTCAAATACCACAAAGGCAAGATCATGGTAGTTGATAATCTCTTTCTTGTTGAGAGGTAGTGCTAAAAATTCAATAAGAAATGTGTGTCTAATTTAATTTTCCCTTTATTAAATTGGACAATAAATTGTAATCTTATCTCATAATCACTTGTAATAGTTAACTGAGTGTGATAGACTCAGTTAGCTCATGAAATTCGAGTTGAGGGTGGTTGGTGAGGCATGTGGAGTGATTCTATTTTTTTTAGAGTCCAAGTTGTAGTTAGTGTACTAATTTAATGCATGAGAAATCAGTTAACTCAATTAATTGAGTTAAAAGTAGTTTAACTAGTTGTAACTAATTGTTGCACTAATGAGAGGTCAAGTGAATTAAATTAGATTTAATTCACATGCAGTGATCTGTCAAGTGACTAATGATTTACTATTAATAGACGCATGCATGTCAGTTCTGATGAAGACCAAGTTGAGATAGAGTTTAAAGGGATGTTAACTATCAGTTGTATTATTAGCAAACTACCTAGATGCAGTAATACACCCATAGGATTTCCCATGAGCATTGTGCAGTTTTGGAAGGTTGAAATTCCTAAATAATAGGGATTTAATTCTACATGAATTGCGCAAGCAAGGAAGGTTGAGAAGAGGTAGGAAATTGGCTAAATTTTGGTTGATTTTGTCTGGATCAGTGTGAGATAGTTGGTAGAGTGCAGCAGACTCTTGTGAGAAGAGTGAATTGTATTGTTTCATGATTCCTTAGTTGAATATACAATAGAAGATAGAGGGGTTTTGAGCATCAAGATTTCCCCGGGAAAAATATATGTGTTGTGGACTGATTTTCTTATTTCTTTTACTTGGTTTAATTGTGTGATCGTGTTTATTTTCCGCAATTAATTTGTATAATAATTCATTATCTTGCTTTAGCATATCGCATGATTAGATTGAATCCATTGGTATACATATTTTTTGTATAATTTCTACAAGAGTATCGAAAGAAAAATCCAATCTAAGTAGTGTCGGATATGTATTTCTAACATCTACAATTTCAATCACTTCGAAATTTGTAACTTTGCGCACTCCTTCAATATCCACTACAACACTAGAAAACCTTCCCATAGGGATGATCTTCTACTAGTTGGCCATCCTCAACTGGATCAGCGGCCACTGCAATTTTGGATTTCCCATCCGCTCCCAAGTTTCCTTAGGTAACACATTGGCATTGGATCCCAAATATAGGATTACCTGATCCATATCATATTCCCCAATCTATGCATTTAGTCTTATTTCCTTCTCTGTTCTCTTCTTATGTTGATGTAAAATTTTTATTGCGCAATGATCACTTTTTGGCAGTTCTTTATCAGCACAGGAGTCTAGCAACTCCTAAAGTACTTCGATGTTCTTATAATTCCTCAATAAATTCATGTAAGTTTGTAAGAATGATCTTCAAATACTTGGATCGAATTATTTTAGTTGATTTTTACTTTGGGGCTATCCTTCTTAGGGATTAACTCCTTCATCTACTTCAATTTAGATGCCGAAGCTCCAAGAACCATAAAACTTCGCTTCACCTCCATGAATGTTTCTTTTTCCTCCTGAATACTAAATCTAGGGGCTCTTTTTGTGATTTTTCTCATCCATGTATGTTCAATTGACTTCTTGCCTTCTGCGTTATCATCTCTTGTCGCAACTCCACTTCTTGTCACGATGTTAATGTGTGGTTCATCCTCCCTTAGTTCAGTGGTCATCATTTGTAGATTTTGTGTGGGCTATTGGTTCCTTTTCTCCTGCATCTTTTCCATAAGGATTGCACATTCTTATATCACATGATCCAAATCTTTGCAGTACTTACAGGTGGAAGTAGGATTCTGAAAATCTCTTGCATAGTGTCATGTATCTCCACATTCATAATAGATAGTTTGGTCACGCCCTCAACCAACTCCTCCTCCTCGTCATCATCCCCGTCCCTTGAAACCTCCTTGACTAGCATGTTTTCCTTGATCTTCATGCACATATCCTTCAGCTTCCATCATATAATCATAATTAGTGTGCTCCATCATCAAGTCATAACTTCGACAGTTCTTCTCATCATGTCCCATTAACTTACAGAAGTTGAAAAGCAATTACCTGGGGTTTTGCGCATACTTATGTAATAAATAACACTATTCTGGACGATGTTGTCCTGTATTTTTTCATATCTCACACCAAATGCTTGATCATGGATTCAATGTATTAGGTGCTCCACTAGCCAAGTAATCTTTGAACACAGGGCATTGTTCCTTAAAATGGCCTTCAACTTTTCACTTTATACACTACACTTACGTTCTAGATTTTAGTCGAACTTCCTTATCTTTCTTCAGATCTTGCAATTCCAAGGTCAGATGTACTAGCTAAGTCTAAATCTTTTGTACTCCTGCATTAGTATCTCCCACCGGTGAAGCTTCCAACTTCATTGCAATTTCCAAAGCTTTGGCTTGAGTTGCTATTTTCTGTTGTGTGAAGGGTAACCTGATATGTGGTAACAGTGAAACTATAAATTATTCCTTATGTTTCTCTTTGAGAATGTTAAAGCTCACTTTTCCCATTAGAATTCTTAACCTTTGATCCAACTCCCAAACAGATTAATTTTTCATCTGTTTTATCTCCTTTAGTTCAGTAATACATTGCGATTGCGATTTTGGCTTCTTAAATTCTGAAGTCAGCGCTTTCTTTATATCATCTAGTGAAGCAGTCTGATGAGTTGTAAAATACTTTATGTACCATGTCAGTGCTCTTTCCCACAGTGGTGTGACAATTTGCGCCTTATTTACATCTTTTTCTATAATATGTCTTGCTTTCCATATTGCCTTAGATACAAACCAAAATTTCTTAGGATCCTCTGATCCTATTCCTCAAAAGATGGGTAGCTTGATATCATCACCCATGTTTCTTCACAAGGGGTTAGAGGGAGGGGGTGTAGGTGAATTATGGGAAGGGGGATGGGGGGTAATGGGATTAGCGAGATGGGGAATCCCAGAGGTGCCTTGATTATTCCTACCTCCTAGATGCGACACACCTCTAGGGGTTGTTGGGTTACTTCTTTCTTCTTCACTCTCATATTCACCCAACAAGGGACTATATTCAATATCAATAAATTTCTCGTGATCTACGATGTATCACTTTCCACTTCGCATAGATATGGCTCCAGACTTAAGCCCAAACATTAATCTGACAGCATTCGCAGTACTCCCTTTTCACATAGAAGCATTTTAATCCACATCTTCAAATAATTTAGATACGGAACCATTTGTTGGCTATGTTGGGATTGACCCGAGTTTGACTTGTACTTCACACCAAAAAAAACCTCAGACACCGGCCCTTTTGACAATGATCTTCAAGAAAAATGTAGTCTCACCTGAGGAGGCTATGGGTGGTTGCAGGACCAAGTTTCGGTAGCCTTGATGGACTATGCAAGGTGGCTTTACTTTGCATCTATGCACTTAACCAATCTTCGAACATGTATATCACTACTGCGTGGTATACCTTAACCAATTACTTTGCATTTAGATAAACATAAACATGTTACAAAATAAGATAAATTTTATTATCATTACTTCGCATAAACATGTAGAAAGCAAACACAACACATGTAAACATAGAATATGCCAAAAAATTCTTCTTCTTTTCTATGATAGATTTTTTCAATGCATACAACTTCTTCGACCTACACACACAGTTTCGGGTGGTCTGCACACTAAGCTATAGACTCTTCCAAGGTCTCCGCACACTCAATTGCGGGCCTTCCCTTAAGGCCCAAAACAGACTAAAGACAAAAAATACAATGACCTTTGCTCAGAAAATATGCATGTTTTACGACTTCGAAAAAGCCTTGCATTTCTTTATATATCTTTTCATTATTACAAAACTATTTTCCATATACCATGGGTTAGAAAATACAACCCAATACCCATTACAAAATGAGGGGCTTTGACCCACCTTGAAGACCCTAAACACTACGTAGTAGATCTAAATTCGCTGTACTGTGCACTCCGCTCCTCAAGATGCAGAGTCTTTGGCCAAAAATAGACCAATTTGGGTTGTGTCGAACACCTTTTTCCAAATTTTTTTATCCATTGAATCCACTACCTCCCTAATCGTTTAGGATCATCATCAATAATAAACAAAGAAAAATTTTAATGGAATTTATGTGGAGTATACCTTTTTTGATGCCTCCATTCCCAAACTAATCTCCTCAATATCAGAGTATGTTGGTATTTTTTCTAATTTCTATGGTTCTTTATCCCTTGGTAGGACCTTTTTTTTAACAATATCTTTTATTCCTATAAATAATACATCTTGAATATACACAACCTTCTTAGCTTGTAGGTTCCAAATATTGAAACATTTTACACCATATTTATATCCAAAAAGATACACTTTTTAGATTTCTTATCTAGCTTACCTTTATTCACTTTTGGAAACATAGCCATCATAGTAAATATATCAAGTTGTTTAAGAGAATGTTTCATACTATTCCATGCCTCATGTTGGTTCTTGTCATCAAACACTGATTAGGGTGATCTATTTACCAGGTACTATGCAATATCCACTACCTCTACCCAAAATTTATGTCCTAGCCTAACACCAATCAGAATGCTCCTTGATTTCTCCATTAACATCTTATTCATCCTTTTTGCAACTATATTCTTCTAAGGTGTTTATATAGTAGCCTTATTCCTTGCTACCACTCTTCTTAAAGTATTATTTGAATTAATTCCCATAGAATTATCCACCATTATCTGTCCTCAACACCTTGATTTTCCTCTCTGATTGATTTTCCATAAGCGTCTTAAGCAATTTGAATTTCTCAAAGAATTCAAAGTTTTTCTCGAGGAAATAAAATCAATTTATTCCTGTACAAGTCATCTACAAATGGGACACAGTAGATATATTTACCAAGTGATGGAACTAACATCAGTTTGAACACATCACTATGCACCAATTGCAATACTCCCTCTACCCTTATAGCACTAGAGGATAATCTTACCTGATTCTGCTTCCCATATAAATTTTGTTCACAAAAATCAAAATCTATAGATAAATTAGACATACCTTCTACTATACCATTACCATGTAGTACTCAAAGGCACTTCTCTCTAGTATGTCCTAGTCATTGATTCCAAAACACAGAATTTTCCCCAAAGACTGTAGGAATTTTTCTTCTTTAAATCCACTCTCGGGAATAATGGAATTGTTGCACCCATAACTAATAGCACTTCCCAATATATTATACAAATTTCCAATCTAAACTCCCATAAAAAATATCATTTCTCCTCTAACCATCTTGTAAGTAACCTTTTAAAAAATTATTTTTACACCTATATCGCTCATCTTGATCACAAAAATAAAATTTATGGCCAATCCTGGGATGTGCCAAACATGAAGGAGTGTTTTAATCATTCCACCAATGAGCTTCAACTTGACTTTTCCTCGTCCTATGATTCTAGTTATCAATTCATCTGCTAGGAAGACATCACCACCATCATATATTCCATACTCACAAAACCACTCCCTATGAGGATTGATATGAAAGGATGCCCCTGTATCAACTAGTCATGCCTCATGATCTACATGTGTACTTGAAAAAGAAAATTATGCACCACCTCCATATGACGAGATTTTTTTCTTCTTTGGAAGGAGCATCATTATATCCTTTCCCTTTCTGTGTAATTTTGGGTCTACGACCTTTCTTGTAATCAATATACCTTTACAAATTCTCTTGGATATTTAGTTCTTCTTCTAAACTTACATTTCCCACTTGAGGACTTGTTTTTATTTCTACTCTGAGAGCCTCCTCTTAAATACAAGGCATATATGTTCATAATTTCTATGTTATTTCATCTCATCTCCTTTGATAACAAGGATGAGATGACAAAACATGAAACATTTCTCACAACTCAAAACTCTTCCTAATGAATTTCTCAATCTCTATCTTTGAAATACTTGTCATTTCCTTTCACCTCAAGGATCAATTCCATAGATTTCCCATTGTAACAAGGTATACCATAGGCCTGAGAAAAACTCTTTCGCCACAAAAGCATGCCCTCGAAGCTAAAATTTCTCTCATATCAAACATAGGTTTTAACACTATATAATTAATAGTTGTAAACATATTCTTAATAAAATAGAAAGATCCAATGACAAGCACACACATTAACATAGATATTTTACCTAGGAAACAGAAATAGGGAAAACCATAAATGTTTTTCAATATATATCCCTCTTTATAGTATTATAATACAACATATATATGCCACGACATCCCTATACCACCAATCCATTTACCCAGGATTACAATACAATCATATTTCCTTAACCAAAACTACAAAAGCATGGGCTAAACCACCATGTGTCAAAAACTACCAAAAAAAAATGTAAAAGATTTCACAAAATTGTTTTAAGGGGTTCTACCCACAAACCCTTGTGTAGGGATATTCCCCCCCCTTGTGAGCCCCCAAATATGCCTAGTGTAATGTACAACACATGGGGTTAGTTTTGTAAAGAATATAAGGTACACATAACCAACAACAAATTGTTGAGAAAGAACTGTATCTTCACTTCATCATCTTTGATATACGACACATATCTTAGCAGTTATATGAATTTATTTGCATGGGATTCTATGATGAGTTTCCCTAATTTATGCTTAATGAATTCTCTTATTTTTACATCATAATACCTTTAGATTGGTATATTTCCGTTAAATATCTCTCGAACTTGCTCCATGCCAGCTTCTTTTCTTGAATTCCTTAACATTTTTGAGATTTTCCCACCAAATATCAACCTTTTCCTTCGAGTTAAATATGGCTACTCTAGGCTTCATTTTGTCAGAGTAATTTTTCACCCTTAAATACTTCTTCAGTCCTATCTTCGATATTATCTCTTCCTCGTTTTTCCTAACTTCTCCATCAAAATTAGGTGGTTTCGCCTTTTTGAATTCGTCATTAGGGAAATATTTGTAGGCCTTTTCTTCGTTTTCTTATGAAAAATCATTCAGTTGCATTGTTGGAAAATTCGTCTAAACTATATATTTCCTTGCCAAAGGTGTAATGTGTTCATTGCATGTATATTTATCAGCACTCATGTGCCTCTTTCTTGAAATGCTTCTTCCTGCATTATTAGTTCGTAGCCCATATTTTTATTTTCTTAGGGGCTAAAAACCTTCTTTCATTGATGTGTATCCACATTACTAACAATTGGTCCATGTTGCATCTATCTCTATAAATATAATGGGCTCTATAGTAGTGATGTGTTTAATTCCATCTACTTCTTTTGGGATTTAATGATCCTTTCATATATACCTTATAGGTCTGAAGTTCAAACCTAAGAATTCTCATTGTTTCCACCAAATTTAGAGGGGTATGAACCACTTTTCTCGCATCTAACCCATCTTCCCTATTATGTGAATTTTTCTGTAATTTGTACCACACCATTCTATTGAACTTTCCTTCCTTTTCTACTATTCGAAGTCTTCTCATCTGCTAGAACAAAAAACAAATGTAGTATAATATATCAATTAAATTTAGACATATATAATTTCCTTATCCATACATACATTGGCCTATAGTGGCATGAAATTCATGCTTTATTGTTGTTGCAAGGCACACTCAGATCTAAGTTAGATAAATCCTCAATATAGGTAAATTTTAATTCAATAATTCATTACATCATTTTTTTTGTAAAATAACATTTGTGATTAATAGAACCAATGTCACTCCATGTTGGGGGTGTCCAATAACTGAGACAAGTGGGCAGCGAACAGCCATGGCCAGACCAGGCCCCATCCATGCACCCGTAGAATCACTAACCTCCCACACTCGAGAGGTAATGATCCTTGGGGTAGGATAACTCACAGGAGCAGTGATAGCTGCTAAGAGTGTCGCGGATGAGCGACATTTCATTTGGCATTTGCAGGCGATGGTGAAGGTTGGTGATCCAGTTTTCGCAGACGAGCAAATGTTGGCTCTCAAGCCTTGGCTTGAGATTCACCTGCAGTAGCCGAGGTGGGTAAAAGTGCAATCGGGAAGTTGTGACGAGTGTCTGGTCACCAGAAGGAACCCTGGCAATGGCACTATCATGCTGCACCAGGAGACAGGCGAAGGTGGTGAAGGTGTTTTCTTAGTGAAGGAAGCACCTATTAACGGGTGGTTTTGGTGCACCGGCCGGGTAACAGAAGCTAGCTAGTGGTTTTTGCAGGAAGGGTCCTTCCCCGGCCAAGCCCTAGGGTGGTTTTTCCTTGGGCTTAATGAGAACTCTGGCTCTTCTACATTTAACATTTGTGGAAGGTGGGAAATTTGCACCTCACCTGAGGGAGGCATTATGGATGTTGGAGGTGTAGTGACTCTCCTACACGGTGCTTGGGAGGTGTTCAGCGACAAAATTGGTCGAGGTTGTCGGGATGGTGCCATGATTTTAGGGAGTGTTGGGCCCGAGGTGACCTAGAGTTGCAGCTCAGCAATGGGTGGGGGGGTGTTCGACGAGTGCATGCTGAGAGAGAGAGGTCAGGCTTGGCGAAGAGGTATTCTGCATGGCATGGAGAATCACCATGCATATGGGGACTCAATTTCACACTCAGAATCCACCGAGCATCAACATTCGGTGGCAACCATGATAGTATCTTCGCCTCAGTCACCGAGACAGGTTGAGGCTCTGGCCGCCCTTGACTCAATTTTTTCCCAACTCCAACATATGTAACTCAACCTGGACACTTTGCACCAACAGAGGTATGAAGATTGTAACAAACCCATGGCCTACATTAATGATACTCAACACCTACAGAATGAGACCCTAGAAGCTCTGGAGATTCTACGTCATATTTTGTGGCGCTCTCATGACCTCCTCCAAGCTTTAGAGGCCCAAGTGGACCATATTGACTACCATATGCACAACCAGGGATGCATATTCGTGTCTCCTCTGGCAGGTCCTCAGCACCCTCCTCCATGATGATAATGTTGTTATGTTTGTTTTTTTATTTTGTGCGGACAATAACCAAGAGCATCGTATGCCTTGGCGAGCACCCAAGTCTTTCTAGGCACTTCATGCCTTCTGGGTTTCCTAAATGTAACACACTTATGGTGTTATTTGATGTAAATTTTGATATGATAATATAAACTAGACTTTGACCGAAAAAAAAAAAATAGAACCAATATCACTTCCTCTTCTTGATTTGATTCAACCCGAGTGTTAAACCTTTGCTATGATACCACTTTGTAACAACACCTAGCCCCATCAAGGCCTTTTAAGGGAACAATGTGTCTATACCCAAATTCCAAGATTAATTTATGGAAGTGGGGTTATCAAAATTCCTCTTCTACAAACCACCTTGGAACTCTTTTATAATTTTACCATTGCCTTTTTCTCATTGAGAGATTTCCAATCATACAAATTTCATCCAAAATATTAGCTCTACATTCAAATTTAAGGCCTTTAGAAGATTCCCCTTTCTAGGTGTCACATCAACATTTCCATTATTGACACATGGCATACAAATGACAATACTTTTCCCATGTGTCTCCACCTAAAATGCCACATCAACTAATGTGTTGCTAACATGTGGTAGTCCCCACCCACATGTCGCCCCCACCTAAATGTTCCCACTTGACACATCGTCCTACCACTCAAATCTTGATACAATGTTTTCCATTAATCCTTGTTATTAGAATTTCCAAATTTCTAATATTCTAGATCCATGATTTATTTTTCTCCCACCATGGCTATTCTCCTTTATTTTGTATTTCTACTATATACAATGATTTGATTCTTTATATATCTAGATATAGAAAATATTGAAAGTCCCATTTAAATGAAACTTTATATTTTTATATTCCACATCACTAACAAGACAAGAAACATGCCAATCGCCACTCCAACACTTCTACACCATAATTTTCCACATCATCGTTACATGTCAACATGCTACATCAGCATGCCAATGCACCCAAACAAGTCTTCAAGCCATGTAAGTTTGACATGTCAACATGCTACATCATCACCCCCTTATAGGTTATAGCAATGCCCACGTGGACTCCATGTGGTCTGATACACTGGTATCCAAATCTAGGATTTTTAATAAATCCCTCTTTTTATATTTTTCTATATGCTTATACTTCAGCTCGCTAATAGATCTCAATGCTCAATATCCATCACTTAATAGATCCCAATTCGCAGCTTGTAACACATGGAAGATTTTGATACTTGACATATTTCAAATTGCTTACCCTTGTATCACTTTTTTCGATCGCATGATATTTAATCTTGTTGGATGATATGGCTAGGGGCCATGGAAAAAACTCCATTCCCCAAATTTCTAAAACCTTTGCTAAAAAATACCCAAATTTTAAAAGAAAAAATAGAGGCTTCTGATAAATCTTTCAAAACCTATTCTAGGGCTTGAATTTTTAACCCTAACAAGGTAGAAACTTAAGAAATAGTTTTTAAGGTTTATAAATTTTCAACTTTATATAAAGGCATTCCAAAACATTTCTCGCAACCAAGATACTTCTCAAAAAAAGGCAAAGATATGGACCATGGTCAAATGCACTACTTCACCTAGCTAAATGAGACTTTGCTCACTGCTTTTGGATTATAAAACTCACACTACTAACTCTGCACCCTTAAAAATAGAGAGACCAACATTCTATATTATATCGTGAGTAAACAAGGTCCCCAATAACAAATGAACCTCAAGCCTTCTCATCACTAAATAGGGATACAATACAATTTTTCCATCCCACAACTAGGTTAGCATAGGGCATGCACAACTAATAAATTACATGAAGAGCCTTGGAGCTTATTTGAACTTTTGATTTCTTTTTCCATAACATAATATACTTCAAAACTATTATAGGGTAACATACTTTAATGAGTACTCCTATATACATAGTTCTTTCTCATGAGCACATTCATAGTTAGTAATCAAAAAAACTTAAATAATACTTCTAGCTCAGCATTCGTATATATTTAGTAACCCAACGTAACAAAATTTATGAAGCTTGAACAAATAATATCAATTCATTAAATAGGAATAATACTTATCTATGTCACTTTATTAATTTCTAGAAATTGAAGAAGGGACAGCACTCTCTAGCAAACTCAACTACACTATAGTTTTATTACAATTGGACACCCCTGAGCTAGATTTGGTGCCTTATGAGGAAGGATTACTTAGTAATTAATAGGGTTCAAATCAGGGTAGAGGACATGAAGGCCACTCTGCTTCAAACAGAAATTGGTGAGTTTCCTTTCAACAATTGAGCCAAATCCTATTAACACTCACAATATTTCCGCAATGGGCTTGCAAAACACAAAAGGGTGTCATTCTTTGATCCAATTTTTCCTTGGTACTTCCCTTTTCTCAGTGCCTTTCATGCTTATCTCACATTTATTAATCAAAAATTCTCTTGGGCCATTAGCTTAGGCTGAAGGATTCAACATTCACTTCTTTTACCATTTATGTAAAAATCACAACTCCACATAGACTGTTGTGATTCATAAGGCTTTCTATCACCTCTTGTCTGAATCTATTCTATTAGCACCCAAATTTGGTTCTATTTCTCTTCTCACAAGTTTCCTTTAGTATATATGTGCCTATCGTATTTGTCTTCCTACTCCCCCCAACACAACACACATTGCAACAACAATTCCCCTTCCTCCTTTGCACCACTTCACAGTTTCTGCATAAAATTTAGGGGCCCTAGTCTTGAACTACGTGGTCAATTAAAAAATATACAAATGGGTATGTTTTGCATACCTCTAAACCAATTTATTACTACTCTCATTACTTCTCATAATTACTGGTAGTTGGTTAGTTCAACTACCAAATCTGAAATTTGGGAAATAGAGAAAAAATTGAAATTAAACTCAAGTTAAATATGAAACTTACAATTCTCCCCTACAACTTCCTCTCAAGCATCAAGATTAGTGTTGGTTGCTTAATTATTCAACTTTTAACATATAAATGAAATAAAATGCATATTACATCAAATAAAAATTTTCAAGACGTCTATGTTGGCCATTTCTAGTGTTATAAGTCTTAAATACAATTATAAAATTTGGGGTTTAAAAATGGGTTTTACACGGATAGGAATTGGTCTCTTCCAACTTACAAATTTTCTCCTTCGAGATAGTGATGTCTTCGTGATGAAGAGCCTTAACCTTTTCCTCTATATCACCGAGAAGGTCAGCCTTGTTATATAGAGGAGCTAAATATTTCCATACCTTGCTAGGGTTTTCGTTAATTATATAGATACATATAGATTGTCTAAGATGATACATCTTTCATGTTTGATGGCTCATATCTCTACAAACACAGGCGTTGGTACAAAGGAACAACAATCATTTTTTCTCAGTCACGCAGTCTACAAAAACACATTTTAAAGATCATTTCGTAAATCCTCAACCAAGGATCTTTTTGGAAAATCGCTCACGAGTTATCAAACATACCCTGCTCTGCACAAAACCTAGATGGCAGAATTTTGAATTTCATCTTCCTTTGATCAGGAATTTAACTGTAAGTTAGATGACGGTTTTCTCCTATGAAAATTCCTTCTTCTCTTGGCTTGACACATAATGCTTTGTATTCTCGAAACTGTAAAGAAAATGAATCCTTCCAATACAAAAATTTGATGAAAACTGTGATTAAAATATTAACTGTGATATGGTTCCCCAAGTCTATGTTTTAGTCTCATTCAAATGTAAAGAACAGAGGGAATGCAGTGCATGAATCTCTCATTCAACACAGTAATTTAAAAACCAAATCAATTTCAATCTTCAAATATTTATATTGTTGTTAAGAACCTCACAAATTCATTTGAAATTAGCTATCTCACACACGCTTACAATTTCGATTTGTTGAATTAAAAAAAAAAATCTCGAAGAATGTTGTTCAGTTATCTAATAACTCCACATGCCATAGCCAGTACACACAGGCTGAGAATCAAATCCCACATATTGATCTCAAGGATTTATTAATTTCTATATCCCTAACTTCAGTCTCACACATATATTAACTTCAGCCTCGCACAGAGGACAAAAACAACGCTCCTCTCTCTCTCACCAAAAAACCTCAAGAAAATGTTTCCCTTTTCCTTTCCAAAACTAAAAAACAAAAATTGTCCAAGAAATGAGTTTGTTGATGTGAACAAATTTCCTCACTCCACATCATCAAGAAATAAGATATATTTTTTCCATTAGTTCTAACTCTCTACCAGCTATCAAATCCTATCCTTAACTATTTAAAATTTCTTTTAACTAGATGTTCTTAACTAAATATAAAAAACTTTTCACAAATAAACTTTAAAATGTTCTAGCCTGGGCATGTGATCAATCCATCACATTGTTAGGCTCTTGCTCTGACTTCAATAACTTTTCATGTTTATGTGCACGGCCTAATGCACCTGCATCAGACTCCCCAAGAAAGAAAAATGTATGAGCTCCTACTCATAATATCTTCGATAGAATGACCTGCTTTATGTAGTGTTGCTTCATCCATCCAAGTAGAATCCTCCATTAGACGGTCTTTCCACTTCACAAGATATTCCAAGTATTATTTCCTTCTGGTCTTCTTGGCAACATGTGTACCCAAAATCTGTTCAGCCTCTAAACTATTTGCCACGTCCATTTGTTTCAGCCACTATTGTTCCATGTTTCCTTCATCATGGTCAATATTCCCAGAAGTTTGATTTGCGTCACCAACTGTGTAGGAATACAAATCTACTACATTTAAATGGGTGAAATGCCAATTCCTGGAGGTAACTCCAACTCATAATAATTTTTTGAAAACTTGCAAAGGATCTTACAAGGTCCTATCTTTTTCATTTTCAATTTGTTGTATTCTCCCCTTGGAAACCTCTCCTTTCTTAAGTGAGCTAGGACCATGTCTCCCACTTCAAATTTTATCTCTTTCTTGTGTAAATTTTATTGTTGCTTGTAGTTGTTTCGTGTGTCTTGTAATTTTTGTATTACTTTCTCATGAAGCTCACTCATGGACGTTGAAAAATCCCCCCCATCAGCACTTCTATGCTCAAGCTTCCCCAAGTCTCTTGGTTCACAAATTCCCCTTGGATGCATGTCGTACAAGATCTAAAATGGACTCTTTCATGTGCTCCTATTTGGGGAGTCATTATAAGCAAACTCAGACTGGGCTAGCACATGATCCCATTACTTTGGTCAGTCACCTAGTAAACTCCTCAACAAATTATCCAAACTCTTGTTTACAACCTCTGTTTTCCCATCAGACTGCGGATGATAAGCTGAGCTAAAATTTAGCTTAGTGCCAAGTTTCTTCCACACGGTCCTCCAGAAATTTCCAGTGAATCTTGTGTCCATGTCAGGGATTATTTTTTTTGGAAAACCATGCAACCGAACAATCTCATCAGAAAACAAATTAGCCACATGGGTAGCATCACTAGTTTTGGAACACATAATGAAATGAACCATCTTAGTAAATCTATCCACAACTACAAGGATTGAATCATTACCTCGTTGAGTTCTTGGTAAACTTAGAACAAATTCCATATTCACTGAAGCCCAAGGTATGTTGGGAATGGGTAAAGGCATGTACAGTCTATCATTCTAAGTTCTCCCTTTCACATGTTGACATACCCTGCATTTACTCACGTACCTTTGTACATCTGCCTTCATTTTGGGCCAAAAATAGAAGTGGCTCAGCTGCACAAGTGTTTTCCCAACACCAAAGTGTCCATCCAACCTACCATTATGCTTTTATTCGACAAATTTTTCCCTCATTGAGAAATTGGGAATACATAGCTGATTTTTCTTGAAACAATAGCCCATCGTGCAACATAAAATCATTCCATGGACTGTTGTCCCTATTGAATGGATTCTTCCACGCTGAAAAAGCTTCTTTAAAATCAGCATCGACGTCATACAAGTCCTTCAAATAATCAAATCCTAAAATTTGTATTTTATTTTCCTGCGTGATTAAACATATCCTACACAAAGCATCGACAACCTTATTGTTGGGTCTCGTAATTGTCGCATTTTTATCATGTTTATCCTCATCATTCCTCACATTATATCAACTCATTTAACCATTCATCATATCATTTCCATGGGTTCACCTCATTATCTTCCAATTTATTTATTTTTAATATTATAAGAGAATTTATGATTAATTATTAGAAAATTAATATATCTCATTAATATCTCAAATGTGGATGAGCTTCGTAATGTGTAGGATTATTTGGAAGGATTATTCAAAAATATTCTTGAATATTTCCTCCACCATTTCAAGAATTCAAGCTTATTCCAAGGAGAATAGCATGGAGATTTGGATAACATATCTCATCCAATATTTGTGAGAGATGAGTGAGGATTTGAAGGGATCATATTTTGTAATTATAGGGATATTGGTTGAGTGAAAAGTGGATTTGTAATTATGATTTTCTTATCTTATTTTCAAAGCACTCATGTATAAAAGAGAGTGCTTTCTCTCTTCATTTTGAAAGGGGAATATATGATAGATATGGAATATGATAGGAATGATAGATATGAAAAATAGAGGAAGAAGTAGAAAATTGAATTGAGAATTAGAGTCTAGAATAAGTTTTGTTTTGTAATATTTCATTGTTTTTCTTCATTGTTAATATATGTTGACACAGGTTACTCTTCACATGTTGTTTTTCTCTTATACAATTTCAAATTTCTAATTTATGATATGATGCAGTGGTAATGCTGCTGGAGTAGAATTGTTGAGGAAGGATGATTAGGTTCTCCTAAGTTAGGAGCCTCTTCTCTCGCTTTCTACACATCACAAACTTTTGCTCTTTAGTCTCTCTTCTTGAGGATAGTAATTTGGGGAAGGAAAGCCAGGTCCTCCTAAGTTAGGAGCCTCTTCCTTGTTTACTGCATCTTGAATTAGAGACAAAAGCATTAGACTAGGCTAATTTAACCTCAGTTCTGCATTTCCAGTGCATGTGCTTCATAAGTCTACGAAACCCTCGGATTGATAATTTATTTTAGGGAAATTATTTGACGACGATATTTTCACCCAACATTTTGGCATCGTTGTCAGGGAAGCACAATGGATTGAGGTATAGGTTACTTTTTCCTACAAGTGTGAATTTCAATTTCAGCAAGTGTGTTTAATTTCTGCAAGTTTGATTTTTGTGCAAGAGCATTTGATTTCTGCAACTGTGAAGAGTAATTGTTAGTGTTTTTAAAAATGATTTAACAATGGGTATAAGTTTGGAACAACTCACTCAGATCCTAGCAGAAGTTGGGATCTCCTCTTCCTATGAAAATAAGATCTTGACAATTGCAGAAAGCTTAACTACTCCTCCAAAAGAGAATGAATCTACATATGAAAAATCTTGTATATTTGATGAAAAACAATTAGTAAAGCAGGAGATTGAGGATGACAACGAGTGGCGACATGATCTGAAGGAGGAAAATCACGTCTAGGAAAATCTTATTGAACAATGGTTCCAAGTGAGTATGAGGTTAAATCAGTCGTTTTGTTTTTATTTAGTTAAATCACAGTCAAAACAAATAGATCCGGTAATTCTTGTACATTTTCATTTTTCATTTGCGCAATTGATAATGAATATATTTTTATTATTGTTGTGTGCATGGTTACACTGGAAGTTTGATTACACGTAACTGATTTTTAATATTCAATTAGAATAGAGTAGATAGGAAAAATGAATTAAAACATTATTTTTAGTTTGTTTTTAGTTTTTGAATAAGTATGCAGTCTCTTAAAAAATAATGTCTCTAATAATTTTCAGGAATAATTTTTTTTTTTTTAGATTTCTAAATTTTTTATTTTGTTTTAAAATTTTCTAAATTCATTTTTTTTATTAAGAAATAAAACAAATTAATATATATATATATATATATATATCAAAAATCAAATAAATCAAATAAAAATAAAAATAAAAAATCATTTAGATTTTCTTTTTATTTAATTTTATTTTCTTTTGAAATAAAACAAAATAATTTAAAAAATATACAATAATTTAAAAAATAATAATAATAATAATAAAATTTCAACGAAAATAATGCACTAGTGGACAGATGAGAGGGATGTTGCCCATCACTACTTTTCATGATGCTTTTATGAGAGATATCTCTGTAAAGAAAGACTCGAAGAGAGGCTTGCAGATATCTTGACTGAGAGCCTCTATAATCTCATTCTCATTTTCATCTACCAGCTTGATGGTTTGCTTGAGCTGAGCAATTCTCCATTCGTAGCTTCTTGTCTAACTAGAGGAAAAGGTATCCCAAAGCTTTCTCACGACACGAGCTGCGTTGGCCATATGATCTGAAGACAGTGTCAGGAGGAACAAAAAGAATAGGTGTAGTAAGAGTAAGAGTAAGAAGAGAATAGTGCGACCGAGATGAGCGAAACCTACAGCTGCTCTAGGCCTTGCGCTGCTGCACCTGCTCTTGCAGGGCCCTCTGTTCCTTGCCGCTTCTCGCTTGATGAACACTTCCTTTCCGCTTCACTGCCTCGGGCTGGATGTTCTGTATGTGCCTCTGTTCATTGTGTGCCTCTCTGTTGGGCTCAGCCTCTCTCTATGCCTGCATTCGAGCTTCTTTTGGCTATCCTTTGAGGCTGTTCAGGGGCCTTTCATCATGGAGGACCTGGACTCCCACCATTCTCCTCCGCCTCCTCCTCTGGTCTCTGCCACCGAAGCCTTCAGCATTCTTCTGGCCTCGCTTCTAAAGAAGAGGACTTCTGAAGCTGCGAAGTTTGTCAACAAGTTGGACGACATTCCTGAGATCTCGCTGCCTGGTGAGGGTCCTATTCAGGTGGCCCTCTCTCTGGCCAATCGTGCTCTCGTAGGCCAGTTCACTGGCCTCTGGCCCTCACCCAAATCCACTGAGATCTGGGTTGCTAAGAACCGGGCTCCCCTCATTAAGAACAGTGTGTCCTCCTACTTCCTTGGTCGAGGGTATTTCCTATTCGAATTCGTCGATAAGGAGGATAAAGAGCTCATCTTCAGGAATGGCCCTTATTTCATGGGTCCTCAAGGGCTCTATCTCAATAAATGGACCCCTGATTTTGATTTGGCGATAGATGTTCCAACCGTTGTTCCTGTCTGGGTCAGACTCCTGAATCTTCCCATGCATTGCTGGAACTGGGAATCGCTAAAGCATATCGAAAACACCCTGGGAAAATTCATAGATCGTGCAAATAACAAAGATTAGTACAATTGTGCTCATATTTGTGTCAAATTCGACCTGGAAGTGAGTCTCCCGGAGGCCATCAAAATCAAGGTTGGGAGTTGGTCTCACATTCAAAAGCTCGACTATGAGCAGCTCCCATTCAAGTGTCGCAAATGTCACGTCTATGGACACTTCGCTAGAGGGTGCCTGAGTAATGCCAAAGAAAACAAAGGAAAAGATGTGGGTTGGAATCAAGTCAAAATGTCAAAGACCAACAAAAAAAATGTTGGAGCCCAGGCAAGTAAAGAACCTCAACACTTTGCTGGTCAGAAAACCCAAACTTCTAAAGGGCAAGGTAATAAATTCGATCCTCTCAGTCTAAATTTAGTAGAGTTGCATGATGTTGAAACACAGAATGACTCCTTGGGCAAAGACACTACTCCAGAACCAAAGCAAGGTGTTAATACACCAAGCAGATCCAAGGGGAAAAATTCAGAGACGGAGGACATGGTACAGGGCTCTGAGGAATCTAAGGAGGAAGGAGAAATAGGGGATTCACAAGTCTCGACCAGAAGATCAACAAGAGGACGAATGCCTGAGCGGGAAAAAAGAGAGCAGGAAACATACAAAGACAAACTCCAAGGCACCCAGCCAACCCTTGAGAAACTGTTGGAAAAATTTGCCAAGAAGACAAGAAACTAGAGGGGCTCCAAGGGAGCCCAACACCCCCAAAAAATTAAGTAATGAAAATCGTCTCCTGGAACTATAGAGGTTTGGGCAGTAAAGCGAAAGAAGAAGCTATAAGGAGCACAATCTGAATAGAAACTCCAGACTTTCTTTTAATTCAGGAAACCAAGATGGAGGAAGCTACTTTCCTCCAAACAAGTCAAAGTTTTTGGAATAAAGGTGATGGGCAGGTTGTCTCTTCTAGAGGAGCATTTGGCAGCCTGGGTACGTTATGGAATGCAAACAAATACTTGTTGCACAAAGAAATCCCAAACATTCATTGGTTGTTCTTGAAACTTCAGCTCATTGAGTCTAAGGATGAAATCAACCGTCTCAATGTCTATGTTCCGACTAATGCAGGAGAGAAGAAGTCCTGTTGGGACTCCATCAGAAATATTTCTGAGACTGAGAACCTTGAAAACATCATTATAGCCGGAGACCTTAATATCACCCTAGCACTGTCTGAAAATCATGGTGGCAGCATCGTGAGAGATCCAGCTAGGGAATGGGTGGAGGATCTCATGCAAGAGTGGGATCTTATTGACATCAAGCCCTTAAATGGTAAGTTTACTTGGTTCAACAAAAGAATTGGCCCTAGCCACATAGCTGCTAGATTAGACAGATTTCTGGTCCAAAGCTCCTTCCTGCTTCGTGGGCTAAAATCTAGATCGTGCATTCTCTCTTGCAGTGCCTCAGATCATAGGCCTATTTTGCTTGAGCTTTTGCCGCATAAGGATCTGGGGCCTATCCCATTTATATTTAGCCCTCTTTGGATCCAGCTTCCAGGCTTTAAGGAAAGAGTCAAGGAAGTCTGGGATCATCCGGTTAATGGCTCACCTTTCTTTATGTGGGAATAAAAGCTCAGAAGGCTAAAATCTGAGCTAAAATGTTGGGCCAAAGCTATCCCAAATCCGACTTCAGAGCGGAAAGCTGCTCAAGTCTCATTAGAGGCTCATCATATTCATATGGAGGTCATATTCATTACTCCTGAAGTTATTAATCTGGAAGTGGACCTTCAGAAATATTTTCACAGGGCCTGCATGGTGGAAGAAGAACTTTGGAGGAAAAAATCTCGTAGCCTTTGGCTCAAGGCTAGAGATAGAAACACCTCTTTTTTTCATAAGCAAGCTAATGCTAGAAAAAACTTCAACACAATCTCTGAAATTAAAGATGGGAATGCTGTTCACAAGGAATTCGTGAGCATCAAAAAGGTTGCCTACAACCACTTTAAGAATCTGTATGGCGAGGAAGAAGTTGGGATTCACGCTGACACCTTCTTAGAAGGGATTCCCAATGAGATAACTTCCAGCATGAATAAAAATTTGGAAGCGAAATTATCCAAGGAAGAAATCAAGACTGCTCTTTTTGAGATGAATCCTGACAAATCCCCCGGACCTGATGGTTTTACTGCCAGATTTCTTCAAGTCTGATGGAAAATAGTTGAAAAAGATTTATGTCAAATGGTTAGGAAATCTCAATCCTGCCAAAAAATCAGGGGTAGTACCAACTCTGCTTTCCTAGCCCTCATTCCGAAGGAAAAGGGAGCTAATGTCTTTAACAGATTCAGGCCTATTTTGCTATGCAATATTGGATGCAAAATTATAACCAAGGTTATTGCAAACAGGTTGAAAGGCATTCTTCCCAAAATTATTCTGGAAAATCAAGGAGGATTTGTGCAACGAAGACAGATAGTATACAATTTCATTCTAGTGCAGGAGGCAATCCACTCTAGCATCCAGCGCAAGGAGAAAGGAATGGTAATAAAGCTAGATCTTGTAAATGCATTTGATCGAGTAAAACACAGTTTCCTCATTAGAGTCTTACGAAATTTTGGCTTCGGGGAGAATTTCATTAACTGGATCAGTGCATGCATCTCTGAGCCTTGGATCGCTCCTTTAGTGAACGGGAGAGCTGTTGGTTTCTTCAAAGCCTTGCGTGGGCTTCACCAGGGATGTCCCCTTTCCCCTCTTATTTTTTTCCTTCAAGCATCTTTTCTAAGTTTCTATTTGAATAAGGAAATGGCAGAGCAAGAAATCCTGGGCCTACACATTGCTAGAGGTGTAAGAAAAAATAATCATGATTTTTTTTCTGATGACACCTTATTGTTGGGCGCAGCTTCGCTGCACTCTACCTCTAAATTCAAAGATGTCCTCATCAAGTTCTGAGATGCTTCTGGCAGCATGCTCAACAAAGGAAAGTGGCATGTTTATAGCTGGAATAAATCCTCCACTCTGCTCACAGTCATCTGCAGGTGCCTTGGGTTTGTAGGCTTGGCTTCCTGGTCATATTTTAAATACTTGGGTCTTCTAGTATTTTTCAAATCTGCCTTATGTAGAGACTGGGATCCTTTCATTGATAATTTCAAATCTCAAATTCAGGCTTGGGGCCTTTCTTGGTTGAACTTGGCAGGCAAAAATATTTTGGTAAAATCGGTGCTCAGCAGTTTACCCATTTTCAAATTCTCAGTTCTGTTAGCGCCCTCTAGTGTTCTCAAGAAATTGGATGATCTCATTCGACGCTTCTTCTAGAAAGGGGGCAAAAATAACGAAAAACACATTCCCTTGGTGAGCTGGGAGAAGATCTCCAGACCTGTGCTAGAAGGAGATTTAAATATGAAATCACTCCATGCGCAGAACTCTGCTATGGGTGCCAAAATTATCTGGCGCATTGTTGACACCAATCCAGGTTGGGCACAGAAGGCTTTGTGGCAAAAATACTTCTCGGGCCCAAGAAAGCGTTGCCTGGACAACCCCCGTCCTCTTTCCTGCATGCAACTGGCAAAACTTTGTTTTACCTCCGCTCCGCTCATCCAACAGCATGCGTTGTGGGTGCCCGGGAATGGCAAATCAATTGACTTATGGCATGACAGGATTATGATGAATCAACCGCTCGCTGAGGTGACCTCTTTGCAGCCCCTTCATTTCTGGATGGCTAACACAGGTTTAAATTCTCTCTGGGGCCTTTCGAGATGGTCGGAGAAAAGATGGATTGGTTGGATCGATATTCATGTGCCACCAAATTTTAAAAATATGTGGGAAGTTTTGTTGTCTCTCCTTCACAGTCGAGTGCTGATTCGCTGCAACCAATCTGACAAGCGAGGTTGGGGTCCTTCAGGCTCCTACTCCGTCGCTATGGGCTATGTAAAGCTGTTGGAAATACCTCACATCCCCGCGAACCCTGCTGTCTGGAAAGGCCTGTGGAAATTAAAAACAATCCAAAAAGTCGATTATTTATGTTGGCTCATGTGCCATAACAGAAATCTCACTGATGAAAGGCTTAAAAAAGAGGATTTCATGGCCCATCCAGATGTTGGATGTGTTGGGCAGATGAAGAAAGTATCAGTCATATAATGCTGAGTTGCAAGTTCACTGTTGAGGTGTGGCATGAGCTTCTGCCCCCTTGTGGTGACAACTTCCTTTTTCCTAGCTCTATCCCTAAGCTCTTTGCCTCTTGGCCCTTTCTTTATCCTGGAGGTTCCCCTAAGAACAACAGCTTTGAAGCCATTTGGCTTTCGCTCCCTAAATTTACATGTTGGAAAATTTGGCTTGAACGGAACAACAGAAATTTCAGGGATAAGGATCATAAAACAAAAACTGTTATAGATAAAATCAAGGCTCAGCTTAAAGAAAGTTTGGATAGTTTCCTAGAAGCCTCTAATCTCAGCCAGAGTGACAAGGATTGGAGTAGCTCGATGGGCTTCACCATCTCGGCAAATCCAAGGAAAAATAATATTAAAGAAAGCTGGCATATTAGACTCAATGAGAATGACTTCTCCGTTTGGCTCCTTAATCATTCCTCTCCCCTCTTGGTCTTTGATGTAGCTACTAAAGGTAACCCTAGGAAAGCTGGGGTGGGTGGTGTGATTAAGAACAATGAAGGCATGGTTGTTCACAAGTTCACCTGGGGCTTGGATCATTCCACGAGCATTCAAGATAAGGCGCTTGCTCTCCTTCAAGGCCTCATGCAAGCTAAAAATCTTGGCATCAAAGATCTTGTTGTGGTTGGTGATTCTCAATCAATCATCAAATGTTTGGTGAATGGTGCTCAACCGAAGGATATCAGCTTTGCTAGATTGATAAAGCGAATTACTGCTATCTTCAAAACTCTCCAAAAGGTCACTTTTTCATGTGCTCCGAGAAAATAACAAAGATGTTGATCTTGAAGCAAACAAAGCAGCCCTTCTCCCCGCTGGCTCTTTTTTTAAAAGTGGACATGAGGATTGGGCTCCCATTCCTTAGCTTATTAGTCAAAGTTTTCCTGTTTTAGCTCGCTCAGCCATGTTTTTCTGCATTTTATTATAGCAATTTGTCTGTATTCATAAAGCTGGGAAAATAGTGGAACTCGCTGCAAGGAATACTTGTAAGAATCAAGGGAATAGGCACAATTATTTTCTAAATAATGTGGCGATTGAGAAAGACAATGAAGCAGGGCTTCAGTTTGTAACCTGTTTGAAGGCTTCTTTGCCCAAGTTCTAATACAAATCATAACCGTTCTTGTTAAAAAAAAAAAAAAAAGAGTAAGAAGAGAAGGGTATAATGTCCTGAAACTGAAGGGCCCCTGGGTTAGGGCCTTTATAAGTTGGTAATGTTGTGACGTGAGGATTTGAAAAACCGCCACTTCCAACTCTATTTCTCCCTCTTTCTTCTTCTCCATCATTCACTAGTTCAGACAGTGAATGTCACCGTCGACAACACATTGCGTCGGTCTTTGCTTTTTAGAATTATTTTGAAGGAAATCTTCCTCTCCAACCCGAATTAGTGGTGGATGCATGCGCTATTAAACACGTGCAAGGCTTAGAATTTTCTCAGCATCATTGAAGCATGTTGTAGTTAGTGGAATGAAAACAGTGGTGACTAGATGATACTCGATGAAGACTTGCTATCCTTTTGGTCTTTGTGTAACAGACACAGGCCCACATGTAAAGGATGCAGATTCAGGATCTGACCATTTAGGATCGTGAGGTGGAAGATAGAGGATTGAATGCCCATAGGCCTTTGAAGCAGATCCAAATGGGCCAAGCCCCATGCACTCACCCTAAAAATCCATGCCAATTACCACTGTCATCCTCGTGTGTATATAGCGTTTTTGGGCAAATCGCAGAGCGACAATGGTGTATGTAAATCAGACACCCTTGCTCTCCTCGAATCGGCCTTTGTCGTTGACCTCTCTTTCCGTTCACTGGGAAGCCTATGCTTTCCTCTTTCAGATATGCTTGAGGCCCATTGCAAACATGGAGGATTGGGAACGATGCAGTCTGATGTGATCGATTTGGTCTAATGAATATTTAATCCAAAGCCAACAAGAACAAGATACCAGTTTTCCAAGATACGGTTTGTTGTGATCCTCTTTAGATTTTGTGGGCTAATTTCTGCCAATTTAGATTGCGTCTATGGTGTGCATATGAATGGTTCCATGTCACCTATGACGGGGATAACCGTGTTACTAGACTGGACGTTGGCAATGGAAATCTCTTTGGGAGTCTCGTGCCTCAGCTTGGAACCCTTGATCATTTACAATATCTGAATATTTTCACGAATAGCATCACAAGAAATATTCCAGAGGAGCTTGGAAATCTAGTGAATCTTGTTAGCTTAGATTTATTTGAGAATTCTTTAACAGGTGAAATTCCACAATCACTGGGGAATTTGAAATCTCTTAAGTTCCTTATGCACAACAACAATAGGTTGAATGGAAAAATTCCCCCATCAGTATTATCACTTCCAAACATTCAAGTTGTGGATTTTTCAGGCAATGAATTGACTCTGCCAACACCAAGAATATTTTAATGCTTTCCTCTAAAGAAGCAGAGCTATGTTTTGAATTTTGTTAAATGAGGGGTACTCTTTTCGACTACCTAGTGGCAGAATTGCAATTATACATTCCATTTAAAATTGATTGCACATGTATTTTAAGGTCTATATCAAGAGTTAATTTTTTATTTTAAAGTCTTTAAAATAAAAATAAAAAATAAAATAAAAAAAATTGTTGTTTTTTTATTTTTCATTTTATTAATTCTCTTAAAAAAAAAATCAACATAAACAATAAAGAAATAAATAATTGCAATTAGACATTTCATAATTCCTGAAAATTGAATTCATTTCTTTGAGTTACATCATACAGGAATCATCAACGGAACTGGCACACAAAGGCGACAAGTAAGATGTTTTTTTAAACATTCCTACATTTTATGTTTTTCAAAGATCTTATAGTTTTTATGCATGAATAGTGCAAAGCTTTTTCAGGTTTGAAGACAATTTCATGCAGAAGTGTTTTTTAGAAATCACAATAAAACATGCAAAAGTGAAATTTGGGAGGAGCTAAACTTTTCATCACACATGTCTATCACACAGAAATCTTTGAGAAAACCAATTGTGCCATGACATGTTCAATTACCCTTCTCCTTCTATGTTTATCATCCATCCATATCGAAGCCCACTTTCATTATGACTTCACACATACATACCTTTCTGAGTTGCATACATTCTTTCATCATTTCCAGTTCATCTTTTAGCTCATGAATAAAACCAATCAGCTCATTTTTACATGACTACATTGCCTTGCTATAATTTTCCTAAAAACCTGTTTCTACTGTAGTCTTTTGCATCTATATTACTATCAATCATTTTGTACAAACTCGCGTTGACTGATGTGGGATTCCTTAAGGCCCACCTTTCAACAAGTCTCGACCCATCGACCTCAGTACCTTATCTGGGAAATATACTAGAGTCATCATTAGTACCTTGAGGCTTGTATGCCCTAATGACAAGTTCTCTCTCCAACAGTCATGGGAATACATCAATGTCCCTTGATCATTGGATCTTGCAAGTGGCTCAACATCAGATCATTTATTCGCACTTCGCAAGATGTACTTGGGTACCTTGGCACTCATTGACATCAATGGTGAGTTTGCCTCGCGTTGCTTAACGAAATCCATTAATGGTCGGTAATCCAATGACTTCTTTTCATGCTCGACACTGACACATTCATTCACATGACTAGAATTGTACCATCAGTTTTTGTAGCAGGTGAAGACTATATATTTTTCATGACTCCATCAGTAGTTGCAACAACATTCCTTCAGCCATATGAGAGTACAACAGTTCCACTTTCATACATCATCTTTGGCAACACTTCACCATTCATACAACCAATCAACACTTCAGATTCTTTCACTTCAACTAGCAGCATGACATTTTCTCTCATCCAACAAAATCAGCATGACATTTTCTTGATCTAGAAGCAGTAGAAGCTACATTTATATTGCATATTTCATCAACTGTTTGGGTAAGTGAAGGTATGTTATTTTCTAATTTTTAATCAAACAATTTCTTACATGTTGAAAATAAGTGAACTTGGAAAATTCCCTCACCATATGACATCATATTTCTCCTTTTTATAAACATAACACATCTTCAGTTTGGGGGGGGGGGGGAGAATATTCATAACCATTTCATTCCAGTACATGCATTATAAAAAATAAAATAAAATAAATGAATGTTGTTAACACAAGAACCAACATTTGTGATATTCATGGTTGTTAATACAAGAGCCAGCCATAGAAAATATCTGTCGCAGTACATGTATTTTACATCTTGGAATGATACATTGTTAGAAACCATAATCATGCAAAGCCAAAAGTTATTAATCCATGCAAGTACCCAACATACCCCCCAACTGAAGTTTTTAATCCATGCAAGTTTGCATGAGGACATGCAACAAGTTCAATTGGGGGGTATGTTGGGTCTCGTAATTGTCACATTTCATCATGGCTATCCTCGCCATTCCTCACATTCTATCACCTCATTTAACTATTTACCGTACCATCTTCATGGGTTCACCTCATTGTTTTCCAATTTATTTATTTTTAATATTATAAGAGAATTTATGACTAATTATTGGAAATTTAACATATTTCATTAACATCTCAAAAGTGGATGAGCTTTGTAATGTGTAGGATTATTTGGAAGGATTATTCAAAAAATTTCTCAAATATTTCCTCCACCATTTCAAGAATTCAAAGGATAATTGTTCAAGCTTATTCCAAGGAGAAGATCATGGAGATTTGGATAACATATCTCATCCAATATTTGTGAGATATGAGTGAGGATTTGAAGGGATCATATTTTTTAATTATAGGGATATTGGTTGAGAGAAAAGTGGATTTGTGATTATGAGTTTCTTATCTTGTTTTCAAAGCACTCATGTATAAAAGGGAGTGCTCTCTCTTCATTTTAAAAGGGAATAGACGGATAGGAATGGATAGATATGTAGAATATGTAATATTATAGATATGGAAATATAGGAAGAAGTAGAAAATTGAATTAAGAATTAGAGTCTAGAATAAAGTTTTGGTGTTATAATCTTTCATGGTTTTTCTTCATCATTAATATATGTTGACACAGGGTTACTCTTCACATGTTGTTTTTCTCTTATACAATTGCACATTTCCAATCTATGATGTGGTGGTAATGTTGTTGGAGTAGAATTATTGAGGAAGGACGATCAAGTTCTCCTAAGTTAGGAGCCTCTTCTATCGCTTTCTACACATCACAAACCGTGGCGCTTTAGTCTCTTTTATTTAGGATAGTAATCTGGGGAAGGATGACCAGGTTCTCCTAAGTTAGGAGCCTCTTCCATCATTTACTGCATCTTGAATCAAAGACGAAAGCATTAGACTAGGCTATTTTAACTTCAGTCCTGCATTTCTAGTGCATGTGCTTCGTAAGTCTACAAAACCCTCGGATTGATAATTTATGTTAGGGAAATTATTTGACGACGATAGTTTCACCCAATATTTTGGTGAGTGGAATTGACTTGCCATGGTTTGAAAAAAACCACACCTTGGATGTGTTTCAAGGCTTACAAGTGTCGAATGGGGTATTATGCGCAGTTCTCTTGGAAAGCCACAATGCCTTTCAGAACGATTTCTTCAAGAAGAAAGGGAGAAGTTGAAAAATATAGGGAATCTGTACGTGCCGTCCATAATAAGACCAAATCTGGGATTTTGATTTTGTGCTAGATGATTTAGCTCTCCCTTCTTATGTAGAATAGAAAGTAATTGCTTGCCATCCTACAAGAAGGGAAATACACCGTGGGAGTTTTTTGGCGATTAACCAGAACAGATTTAGATTTCAATTTGACAGACCTAAACTATGGATTGAATTTGTGTTGGATATTGATTTCATGCCTATGAACTCTTCGGATAAGTTGTCTGAAACTCTTGGTGGAAAAATGGGAGCATGGAATGATTTGTGTCAGAGCTCTGGAGACACAAAATCTAATGCAAAATTTAGAACTGGTGGGCTTGAAAATTATGTAACAACTGCTTTAAATGAAAATATTTATGATCCAAAGGTTGTAACTGCTTTTTCAATCCCATCAGATTCTTGTGGTCCTCGGCTCCGAGAAGATGTAGACGAGGTGATGGATCCGAGCGGGTGGGACACGCTTGACCCAAGCTGTGGATGGTTTCGCGTCTTCTTGACTGCAACCTAGTAGGTCGACTATGTGAAGCCTGGCATTGATAAAAAGAGGTAGAGAATCAACTAGTTGTTTCTCCTACTCACAGAGACACTGGAGCTCTACACGCTCATGCTCTGCCTCACGCTTCCAGAGCTTCACAAACTCAAAGTTGCAGCAAACGAAGAGTTTCGGCTTTCATGACTTACCGATGAAGATGGATTTTAGTGGTTTACTCTAACATGACTCCATTAAAATCCACCCACATGCTACCCATATTTATTGAGCTTAACCCCTTCTTTCTTTCTCCTCAATTTGCAGGATTTTACAAGTTGTCAAATATCTAATTCGAGTAGCAGGGCAGTTAGAATGTAAAACCATATTACTTTTTCATGATGGCACTACACTTTAAATATTCAGAAGTCATCTCTCTTTCCCTTGCCCATTTTCATCAAAGGGGATAAAGGATTCACTTTGTATGTCGTCGTTATGAATACAAGCTTCTTAATTTTGTTGGATCTCTTGGACTCGAGGGTCCGAGTTCTAAGATTTCGCAAGGTACGAATTTCACGTGTATTGGGCTTCAGTAGTTTGCACTCATTAGGGGAATTTTGATGTCTAAAATGGGCCTCCGAAGGAAATTATAAAACAATAGTGGAAATAATAAAATAAAATTTGATTACATCATCAAATTTTAGAGGGAAAAAAGGAAAAACTATTTTTTCAACTCATATTTTCAACTTATCTCCCTACAGGTTTACTCAAATTTCGAGCGCAAGCACTCGTTAGATGCAAAATTTGATTTCCCATCCAAGGAGTGCCCATGTTTCATACTTTCAATGGACACTGCTACATGAAAAATGTGAAATACATGAAAAGCGTGATTGTAAACACATTTTTTCATGTATTTCTCATTTTTCATGTAGCAGGGTCCATCAAAAGTATGCCACATGGGTACTCCTTGGATGAGGAATTAAAATTTTCATCCAATGAGTACTCTCGCTCGAAATATGAGTAAACAATTAGAGAGATAAGTTGAAAATACGAGTTGAAAAAGTAGATTTATTATTATATTATTTTTTAATATTTTTACTCTTTTACTCCAAAAATGGTGAATCATCCCCCATGGTTGACATCATCATATTCAATCCTATTGGTTCTTATAAAGTTTATTTTTGTTGTACATTTTTCTTAGGAGGCTCATTTTAGACCTCAAAATTCCCCTAATGTAGATTCCAGGACTAAAATCTCAAAACTCCTTCCTTTCAACAATGAGCACGTAATCTAGTTGAGTTCATTATTTTTCCTTGAAGAAAATATGCGAACCTGTAGTGGGCATTGATTTCGGTTTCAAATTTCAATTTCTAAAGTTTAAAACTAGTACATTTCTCCTTGTTCTGAGCTTTAACTAAAAGCTACGAGATCAGTATGCTCTTTATCTATCTGGCCTTCACTCTTTTTCCCCAGTTTTGCAATTTGGGTCTCTAAATCTTCCCTCCCACTTTTCTTCTCATCGCTAAAGCATAGAAATTGGGTTCACGTATTATCTTTTCAAGTTGTAAGGGTTTTTGAATCCGAATCAGATGCAAAGTAGTACCCTAGGACATCAATGAAAATTCAATATCACGCATAGTGTTCCTTTATTAGATGACACACAGTTTGTTTTTTTTTTATGTATTGGTTAAAAGTGAGTTGCCCTCACAGCCCATCCATTCATTTAATTGGTAAAATAGTGCTATTAGCCCATCCATTTATTTAATTGGTGAAATAGGCTCATTGATATAATGAATTCGAGTTATTGCAGGTGGAAATTGCGTTAAATGTTGCAAAATAATTTTTGTGCTGCTCGTGATAACACTACCAATGAGTAAGATTTGATAAATTGACTTCACAAGATGTTGGGTGAGAGGAAATTCACAGTTCATACACGCATTTTCTAATTCGTTATTTATGGTTTAATATGAATTGAATTTTCGGAAGAAAATGATTCTACATGTTGAAATTTCAAGCATATTCAGAGATGTATGTGGATAGCTTGCTACCGAATGATACCTTCGGGTGTACGAAATATTTTTCCAAAAATAACCTTTCAATTCGCACTGATCAACATGTAAGTATGCTCTCACATATCATCCATCTTCTTCAGTAATTTAAGGTATGTCATTTTCTAACTTTTTATCGTATAATTCCTTTAAAATCTAGAGTTATAATTTTTGGAAAAAAAAAAACACTTCACTAAAAAATTGCCAATACCATCAGTGGGGGGTTATATTCATATTTATACCATGCCACATGCATTCATATCACATTCATAAAACCAACATACTTGTTCAAAAATCCATTTACTATTACATTATGATTCAAAGAAATGGATTTTCAAATGTTTTTCAAAGATAATTGGATGCAAAAAAAAAACAAAATCATGGTTGTCATAATAAAAATACTTTGTAAAAGTATGAAGTTATCAAATAAGCCAAACTCAAGGAATAAAAAAAAAAATCAATGTAATAGATTGCATGAGGACATGCAATACTTTTAGTTGGGGGGTAATAAAAGTATTTTGGACCTTAGAATTGTCATTCATTTTCACTTCATTTACATTCATCCTTCCATAAATCACTTCCTCTCCACCTCCATTTCACTGCATTAACCTTATCATTATTTGGGTCACATATATGTTTTTCCAAAACTTATTAATTCTAGTGATTTTAAGTGAATTTGTGGTCAAAAGTTAGGAAATAATATGCATATACTAATACCTTACAAGTGGAATGAGATTGGTGCTATGTGTAGGTCAAAGAGAAGATTATGTAAAAAGCCCCAACATTGCGATGCGGCACCCTTTCATCCAAGATTGGTGTAACTTCGAGTCAAGCTAGAATTTCATCTTAGGATTTGTTTGTTTTTTTAATTATTTTCTTTGTTGTGTTAAAAAAAAAAAATTGCAAATAGACATTTCACTACATGAAAACCATATTTTCTTGCTAAAATGGTTTTCAAGTCACACATCTTAAATGAAAACGATTGTATAGAGACGCACGACGACCAACACATAAAATAAATAAATAAATATTGTATTTCAGTTTGAATTTGAAGCATTCATACTAATTACTGCATTATATTTTTTTCGAAGCTCTCACAATTTTCATGCAGGATTAGTACTAATATTTCACAAGTTTAAAGACGATCTGATTTCATGTAGAAGTGATTTTCAAAAATCACAATAAAACATGCATCATTGAAAGTTGGGAGGAGCTAAACTTTTCATCGCACATGTTTGTCACACAAACATTTTTGAAAAAAATCCATTGCGCCATGACATGTCCAATAAACTCTTATCATTCTATTCTTATCAGTCATCCATATTAAAGCCTACCTTTCATTATGACTTCACACATGCCTACCTTTCTAGGTTGCATACATTCTTTCATCATTTCCAGTTCATCTTTTGCCTCATAAATAAAACTAAACATCTCATTTTTCCATGACTACAATTCCTTTCTATCATTTTCCTAAAAACCTGTTTCTACTGCAATATTTTTCATCTATAGTCCTACCAATCATTTTGTACAAACTCACGTTGTCTGATGTGGGATTCCTTAAGGCCCACCTTTCAATAATTCTCGACCCATCAACCTCAGCGCTTTATCTTGGATAGAGACTAGAGTCATCATTGGTACCTTGAGGCTTGTATGCCCTAATGACAAGTTCTCTCGCCAATAGTCATAGGAATACATCAATGTCCCTTGATCATTGGATCTTGCAAGTGGCTCGACATCACATCATTTATTCGCATTTTGCAAGATGTACTTGGGTACCTTGGCACTCATTTACATCAATGGTGAGTTTGCCTCATGTTGTTAACGACATCCATTAATGGTCGGTAATCCAATGACTTCTTTTCATGCTCAACATCAACACATTCATTCGCATGACTAGAATTGTACCATCAGGTTTTGTAGCTGAAGAGGACTATATATTTTTCATGACTCCATAGGCAGTTGCAACAGCACTCCTTTAGCCATATGAGAGTACGATAGTTCCACTTTCAGAATTCATCTTTGGATTCATACAACCAAGCAGCAGTAGTTCAGATTATTTCACTTCATATGATCTAGTAGCATGATATTCACATGATCCAACACCATGTTATTTTCTTGATCCAGCAGGAGTAGCAGCTACATTTATATTGCATATTTCATCAATGTTTTGGGTAAGTGAAGGTATGCTATTTTCTAATTTTTAATCAAACAATTTCTTACATGTTGAAAATAAATAAACTTGGAAAATTCCCTCACCATATTACATTATCTTTCTCTTTTTCGTAAACATAACACATCTTCAGTTGGGGAGAGGGGGATATTTATTACCATTTGATTCCATTCATCACCTCATATATTCTCGAACAACATGGCTCTTCCAAACTACACTTCGTTGCAATATATTCAAATACATTGATACCTAGTTTGGCATGATTCACAAATATCAGAAAAGGTTTTCTTATGCATATTAATGACTTATCATTTCCAGTACATGTATTATAAAAAAAATGAAATGAATGTTGTTAACACAAGAACCAACATTTGTTATATTCATGGTTTTTAATACAAGAACCAACCATAGAAATAACAATTGCAGTACATGTATTTCACATCCTGGAATAATACATTGTTAGAAACCATAATCATGCAAAGCCAAAAGTTTTTTAATCCATGCAAGGTTGCATGAGAACATGCAACAAGTTCAGTTGGGGGGTATGTTGGGTCTCATAATTGTCGCATTTTTATCATGTTTATCCTCGCCATTCCTCACATTCTATTGCCTCATTTAACCATTCATCATACCATTTCCATTGGTTCACCTCATTATTTTCCAATTTATTTATTTTTAATATTATAAGAGAATTTATGATTAATTATTAGAAAATTAATATATTTCATTAATATCTCAAATGTGGATGAGTTTTGTAATGTGTAGGATTATTTGGAAGGATTATTCAAAAACATTCTTGCATATTTTATCCAAGATTTGTGAGAGATGAGTGAGGATTTGAAGGGATCATATTTTGTAATTATAGGGATATTGGTTGAGAGAAAAGTGGAATTGTAACTATGATTTTCTTATCTTGTTTTCAAAGCACTCATGTATAAAAGAGACTGTTCCCTCTCTTTATTTTGAAAGGGGAATATATGATAGATATGGAATATGATAGGAATGATAGATATGAGAAATAGAGGAAGAAGTAGAAAATTGAATTGAGAATTAGAGTCTAGAATAAGTTTTGGTTTTGTAATATTTCATTGTTTTTCTTCATCGTTAATATATTTTGACACAGGTTACTCTTCACATGTTATTTTTCTCTTATACAATTGCACATTTCCAATTTATGATATGATGCAGTGGTAATGCTACTGGAGTAGAATTGTTGAAGAAGGACGATTAGGTTCTCCTAATTTAGGAGCATCTTCTCTCGCTTTCTAAACATCACAAACTATTACTCTTTAATCTCTCTTCTTGAGGATAGTAATATGGGGAAGGAAAAACAAGTCCTCCTAAGTTAGGAGCCTCTTCCTTGCTTACATTTTGAATCAGAGACGAAAGCATTAGACTAGGCTAATTTAACCTCAGTCCTGCATTTCTAGTGCATGTTCTTCATAAGTCTATGAAACCCTCGGATTGATAATTTATGTTAGGGAATTTATTTGACGAAGATATTTTCACCCAACAGTTATTTTCCTTCCCACTAATGTGCTACAAAACAAAAGTGAAAGTTTGAAGGAACTATGCCCACTTTGCATGTTTGTTATTCAACTTACGTTGTTGCATAATGTATTGTAAGGCAAAATTATTCGTGTACAGAACAAACTCCTTAGGCATCAAGTAATGCCTTCAATGCTTCAAAGCTTGAACCACTGCATAAAATTATTTTTCATAGGAAGAGTACCTCTGTTTTGACTCATTTAAATTCTCGGTGAAATATGCAATGGCCTTATCTTCTAGGCTCAATACAGCTCCAATGACTGTCCCACTAGCATCACATCTTACTTGACATGGATGATTGAAGTCTGGCAACTTCAACACCAACGTCTCAGTGATATTCTTCTTCAATACTTGAAAATTGTTTTCTGTTGTTGTTATCCAATAAAATGGTCGCCTATCCTTCTTAATGGTGTTAATGATATGCGCACAAATGCCACTAAAATTCCTGATAAATTTTCTGTAGAAGCTGGCTAAGCCATGAAAACTTCTCACCTCGAAAATGTTCTTAGGTGAGGACTAATTTACAATTTCCTCTATCTTCTCTAGATCCATTTTCAAGCCATCCTTAAAAATGACAAAACCCAAGTATACAAGCTCACTCTTCATAAAAGAACACTTCATCATGTTAATCAATAGATTTTTTTGTTGCAATCTCTCTTAAACATAATTCAAATGTCTCAAGTGCTCTTCTTTAGTTTGACTGAAAACTAAAATGTCATTCAAGTAAACAATGACGAACTTACCAATGAACTCCTTCATGACTTCATTCATCAGTCGCATAAAGGTACTTGGTGCATTTGACAATCAAAATGGCATGACCATCCACTCCTACAAGCCTTCATTTGTCTTGAAAGTTGTCTTCCACTTGTCTCCTTATCTGACCTGAATTTGGTGATAACCACTTTTCAAGTCAATATTTGAGAAGTAAGTTTCCCCACACAAGCAATCCATCTATCATCCATCCATGGCAATGGAAACCTGTAACGAATGGTGATCTTGTTGATTGCTCTAGAGTCAGTGCACATTCTCCATTCTCCACCCTTATTTGGACTTAGTACTGTAGGTACGTCACACAAACTCAAACTTTCTCTTATTATTCCTTTGTCCAACAATTCTTGGACTTGCTTCCTCACTTCCTCATTCTCTTTGGGTGTCATTCGCTATGTAGCCTTGTTTGGGAGACTTGCTCCCGGTATCAAGTCTATGTGATTACTGATGCTTCTTTTGGGTGGAAACTCACTCAGAAATTCATCAACTACAATATCATGAAACTCATGCAATAAATCCTGAACTTCAATCGGTAAATCTACAATTTTAGTGTGCAGAAGTACTACCTTTGGCTTGCAAACCACTGCATAACTTACCTCTTATTCTTTTATCTGTTGTAGAAATTCCTTTCCACTAAGCAGCAATGATTTTGGGCTGCTTGTTTCAGATGTACCTTCCTCTTTCAACTGTATAAGAGTGTGCTTGATTCCATCCTTTTCGAACTTATAATAATTCACCTCTCCATCATGTGTTACCTTCCTATCAAGCTTCCATGGGTGACCCAAAAGAATGTGGCAAGCATCCATTGCCATGATGTCACATAGCACCTTGTCTTTATACCTGCCTATCTAAAACTCAACTTCACCTTGTTCATGCACCAACAATTAGTGTCCTTTTTGCAACCACGATACCTTATAAGGTGTGGGATGTTTAATCTTTTTCAACCACAAATTTTCCACGATTTCTTGGAAGATTAGATTTTTCGTACCTCCATTGTCAATCACCAATTTGCGTCATTTGCATTTTGCCTTACACATTGTCGTGAATAAGTATTTCCTCTGGACTGGTTCAACAGTCTCCTTTGTTGACTTTAACAAGACTTTTTGCATCATCAACACCTCTCCAGTCTCTGGCACATTCTCTGCCTCAGGGACATGTGCCTCTGCTGCTTCGGTTTGAGATATGTATGCACCTAGTTGTCTCCTATTTTCATTCTCAGGACATTCAAAAGATCGATGACCCAATTTGTTACATCTATAACATTAGTAGACATTTTCTCTACCGCTTCCTCTACCTCTACCTCTCTGGTAAGATCTTCCTCCTCTGCTGCGATTTTCTTTCTCTGACTTCCCTTGCTGATTTGAACTGCATTCATCATTCTTTTGCGCTGTAAGCTTCCCTCTTCCATTTTTTTGTCCTTCCCCTCTCGAAAAACCACGTCCTCTTCCAAAGCTTTGCTTCCTAGCTATCTTTTATTCTGCCTTCAAGGCGCACTGTTATGCTTCCTCTATTTTCCTTGGAGAAAGTATGATGATTTCATCTTGGATATCCAGCCTCAAACCATTGATATACCTTGTTGTCTTCTCAGGGGTATCTTCTACATAACTTGCTCTCAATTTCACCTTGTAAAAATATTTAGTGTACTCCCTCACTGTCATTATATTTTGCTTAAGATTTTTCATTTGTCTGTAGAGAGTTAGCTAGTAATCGTTTGGCAAGAACTTACTCTTCATCTTTTCCATCATTCTATCCCAGCTCTTGATTAGTGGTTTTTCCTTCTTCCTTCTTTCAACCTGCACATTGTCCCACCATAGTGTTGCATGGCCTTTCAACCTTGTCACAGTAAACTTGAATTTCTTATCCTCTTTAATTTCCTCATACTTAAAATTCTTGTCCATCTCACTGATCCAATCTATTAGATTCTCATCTTTCAAACCGCCATTGTAAATGGATATTTTAGGCTTTGGCCTTGAACTTGAGCCAAAAATTTATCTCAACAACTTGACCTCAGTAGCTTCTTCAATGGGTGTTTCTCCTCCTTCTTCAAGTTCCTCTTCAGCCTCACTAACATCTCCACCTTCACGATCCTGTTGCCTGCCCAATTCCATGGCTTCTAACCGAACTTGCAGTCTCCTTCTCTCTTCTTGGAGTTCTGCATTACTTGTGGGTATGCCTCCTCGACTTCGCGCCCTTCCTACTCGACTATTCATCTCTATATACTATAGATACCAACAACGTTAAGGCTCTGATACCATAAATTGATGGCTCCTATCTCTGCAAACATATGTGTTGGTACAAAGGAACAACAATCGTTTTTTCCCAGTCACGCAGTCTACAAAAACACTCTTTAAATATCACGTCAGAACACCTCAACCAAGGATATTTTGGAGAATCGCATGAGATTTACCAAATATATCATGCTCTGCACAAAACCCAGATGGCGGAATTTTGAATTTCGTCTTCATTTGATCATAAATTGAACCGTAATTTAGATGAAGGTTTTTTCCTACGAAAACTCCTTCTTCTCTTGGCTTGACACAGAAGCTCTGTATTCTCAAACCTATAAATAAAATGACTCCTTCCAATACAAAAATTTGATGCAATCTATGATTAAAATATTAACTATGATATGGTTCCCCAATTCTATGCTTTAGTCTCATTCAAATGTAAATAACAGAGGGAATATAGTGCATGGATTCCTCATTCAACATAGTAATTTAAAAATCAAATCAATTTCAATCTTAAAATATTTATATTGTTTTTAACAATATCAAAAATGTATTTGAAATTAACTATCTCACACATGCTTACAAATTCGATTTTTTTATTAAAAAAAAAGACTTGTCTAAGAATGTTGTTTAGTTATCTAATAACTCCACATGCCACATCAAGTTCACAAAAACTTAGGATCAAATCCCACAAATTTATCTCATGGATGTATTAATTTATATCTCCCTAACTTCAGTCTCACACATTGATTAACTCCATCCTCACACAAAGGAAAAAAACAGCGTTCCTCTCTCTCACACCAAAAAACCTTAAGAAAATGTTTCCCTTTTCCTCTTCAAAACTGAAAAACAAAAACAATCCAAGAAATGAGTTTGTTGATGTGAACCAATTTCCTCACTCCACATCATTAGGAAACAAGATCTATATTTTCATTAGTTCTAACTCTATACTAGCTATCAAATCCTATCCTTAACTATTTAAAATTTCTTTTAACTAGATGTTCTTAACTAAATATAAAAAACTTTTCACAAATAAACTTTAAAATGTTCTAGCCTTGGCATGTGATCAATCCATCACATTGTTAGGCTCTTGCTTTGACTTCAATAAATTTTCATGTTTATGTGCATATCCTAATGCACCTGCATCAGACTCCCCAAGAAAGAAAAATTTATGAGCTCCTACTCCTAAGATCTTTAATCAAATGACCTGCTTTCTGTAGTGTTGCTTCATCCATACAAGTAGGATCCTCCATCGGAAATTCTTTCCACTTCACTAGATATTCCAAGTAGTCTTTCCTTCTGGTCTTATTGGAAACACATGTATCCAAAATCTGTTCAGCCTCTAAACTCTTTTCCACATGCATTTGTTTCAGCCACTATTGTTCTTTTCCTTCATCATGGTTAATATTCCCACAAGTTTGATTTGCATCACCAACTGTATAAGAATACAAAACTTCTACAATAAAAATGGGTGAAATTCCAATTCCTAGAGGTAACTCCAGCTTATAATCATTCGCTGAAAAATTGCAGAGGACCTTACAAGGTCCTCTATTTTTCATTTTCAATTTGTTGTATTCTCCCCTTAGAAACCTCTCCTTTCTTAGGTGAGCTAGGAACACGTCTCCCACTTCAAATTTTATCTCTTTCCTATGTAAATGTTATCGTTGCTTATATTTGTTGCTTGTGTCTTGTAATCTTTGTTTTACTTTCTCGTGCATCTCACTCATGGTTGTTGAAAAATCCTCCCCTTCATCACTTATATGCTCATGCTTCCCCAAGTCTCTTAGTTCACAAATTCCCCTTGGATGCATGTCGTACAAAATCTGAAATGGAATCTTTAATGTGCTCCCATTTAGGGAGTCATTATAAGAAAACTTAGACTGGGCTAGCACATGATCCCATAGCTTTGGTTGGTCACCTACTAAACTCCTCAACAAATTACCCAAACTCTTATTTACAACCTCTGTTTGCCCATCAGACTGTAGATGATAGGCTGAGCTAAAATTTAGCTAGTGCAAAGTTTCTTCCACAAGGTCCTCCAGAAATATCTCGTGAATCTTGTGTCCATGTCAGATATTATGCTTTTGGAAAACCATGCAACTGAACAATCTCATCAAAAAAAAAATTAGCCACAAGGGTAGCATCACTAGTTTTGGAACATGGAATGAAATGAGCCATCTTAGTAAATCTATCCACAACTACAAGGATTGAATCATTACCTCATTGAGTTCTTGGTAAACCCATAACAAAGTCCATACTCATTGAATCCCAAGGTCTATTGGGAATGGGTAAAGGCATGTACAATCTATCATTCTAACTTCTCCCTTTCGCATGCTGACATACACTGCACTTACTCAAGTACATTTGTACATTTTCCTTCATTTTGGGCCAAAAATAGAAGTGACTCAGCTGCCCAAGTGTTTTCTCAACACCAAAGTGTTCAGCCAACCCGCCATTATGCTTTTCTTGGACCATGTTTTCCCTCATTGCGCAGTTGGGAATACATAGCTGATTGTTCTTGAAAAATAGCCCATCCTGCAACATAAACTCTTTCCATGGAATGTTGTCCCTATTGAATGGATTCTTACATGTTGCAAAAGCTTCTTTAAAATCAGCATCAACATCATACAAGTACTTCAAATAATCAAAGCCTAAAATTTGTATCTGACTTTCCTGCATGATTAAACATCTCCTACTCAAAGCATGGGCATCCTTATTTTCCTTCCCACTAATTTGCTTCAAAAAAAAACTGAAAGTTTGAAGGAAATCCACCCACTTTGCATGTTTATGATTCAACTTATGTTGTTTCATAATGTATTGTAAGGCATAATTATCCATGTACAGAACAAACTCTGCATCAAGTAATGCCTCCAATGCTTCAAATCTTGAACCACCGTATAAAATTATTTGTCAGAGGAGAGTACTTTTGTTTTGACTCATTTAACTTCTTGATGAAATATGCAATGGGCTTATCTTCTAGGCTCAGTACAGCTCAAATGGTTGTCCCACTAGCATCACATCTTACTTGAAAGGGCTGACTGAAGTCCGGCAACTTCAACACCGACTTCTTAGCGATCTTCTTCTTCAATAGTTGAAAAAAAATATATGTTGTTGTTGTCCAATAAAATGGATGTCTATCCTTATTAATGGTGTCAATGATAGGTGCACAAATTCCACTAAAATTACAATTAAATTTTTTGTAGAAGCTATCTAAGCCATGAAAACTTCTCACCTCAAAAATTTTCTTAGGTGAGGGCCAATTTAGAATTTCTTCTATCTTCTCCGGATCCATTTTCAACCCATCCTTATAAATGACGAAACCAAAGTATACAAACTCACTCTTCATAAAACAACACTTCTTCATGTTAATCAACATCTTTTCTTGTTGCAATCTATCTACAACATACTTCAAATGTCTCAAGTGCTCTTCTTCAGTTTGACCAAAAATTAAAATGTCATCGAAGTAAACAATGACTAACTTACCAATGAACTCCTTCAAGACTTCATTCATCAATCACATAAAGGTACTCAGTGCATTTGACAATCAAAATGGCATGACCATCCACTCCTATAAGCCTTCATTGGTCTTGAAATTTGTCTTCCACTCGTCTCCTTCTCAGATCCGAATTTGATGATAACCACTTTTCAGGTCAATCTTTGATAAGTAAGCTTCCCCACACAAGAAATCCATCATATCATTCGTCTGTGGCAATGGAAACCTGTAACGAATGGTGATCTTGTTGATTTCTCTAGAGTCAACTCACATTCTCCATTTTCCACCCTTCTTTGGATTTAGTAATGTAGGTACAGCACACGGACTCAAAAATTATCTTATAAGTCCTTTGTCCAACAATTCTTGGACTTGCTTCCTCACTTCCTCATTATCTTTGGGTGTCATTCAATATGCAGCCTTGTTCGGGAGACTTTCTCCTGGTATCAAGTCTATGTGATGATTGATGCTTCTTTTGGGTGGAAACCCACTCGGAAATTCATCAACTACAATATCATGAAACTCATGCAATAAATCATGAACTTCAATAGGTAAATCTACAATTTCAGTGTGAAAAAGTAATACCTTTGGCTTGCAAACCACTGCATAACTTACCTCTTCTTCTTTCATCTTTTGTAGAAATTCATTTCCACTAAGCATCAGTGCTTTTAGGCTACTTGTTTTGGATGCACCTTCCTCTTTCAACTATACAAGAGTGTGCTTGATTCCATCCTTTTCGAACTTATAATAATCTCTCTCTCCATCATGTGTCACATTCCTATCAAACTACCATGGGCGACCCAAAAGAATGTGACAAGCATCCATTGGCATTATGTCACGGAGCACCTTGTCTTTATACCTGCCTATCTGAAACTCAACTTCACTTTGTTCATACATCAACAATTGGTGTCCTTTTTGCAACCACGATACCTTATAAGGTGTGGGATGTTTAATCTTTTTCAGCCCCAATTTTTCCACCATTTCTTGGGAGACTAGATTGTTCGTACTTCGGCTGTCAATCACCAATTTGCAACATTTTCCTTTTTCCTTACACAATGTCTTGAATAAGGATTTGCTTTGGACTGGTTCAAAAGTTTCCTTTGTTGACTTTAATAGGACTTTGTGCATCATCAACACTCTCAAGTCTCTGGCACATTCTCTGCCTCGGGTACTTGTGCCTCTGTTGCTTCGGTTTGAGCTATGTATGCACCTATTTGTCCCGTATTTTCATTCTCGGGACATTCAAAAGATCGGTGACCCAATTTTTTACATCTATAACATCGGTAGATAGTCTCTTTGCCTCTTCCTCTACCTCTACCTCTCTGGTAAGATCTTCATCCTCTGCTGCCACCTTCTTTCTTTGGCTACCCTTGCTAATTTGAGTTGCCTTCATCATTCTTTTGAGCTGGAAGATTCCCTCTTCGATTTTTTTGTCATTTCCCTCTTGCAAAACCACGTCCTCTTCCATATCTTTGCTTCCTAGCTATCTTTTCTTCTTCCTTCAAGGCGCACTGTTATGCTTCCTCTATTATCCTTGGAGAAAGTATTTTTATTTCATTTTGGATATCTAGCCTCAAACCATTGATATACCTTGTTGTATTCTCAGGGGTATCTTCTACATAACCTTCTCTCAATTACCTTGTAAAAATCTTCAGTGTACTCCCTCGCTGTCATTATATTTTGCTTAAGATTTTGCATTTGTCTGTAGATATTTAGTTGGTAATCCTTTGGCAAGAACTTACTCTTCATCTTTTCCACCATTCTATCCCAGCTCTTGATCATTGGTTTGTCCTTCTTCCTTCTTTCATCCTACACATTGTCCCACCATAGTGTCGCATGGCCTTTCAACCTTGTCACAGTAAACTTGACTCTCTTATCCTCGTCAATTTCCTCATACTCAAAATACATGTCCCTCTCACTAATCCAATCTATTAGATTCTCATCTTTCAAACTTCCATTGTAAATGGAGATTTCAGGCTTTGTCCTTGAACTTGAGCCTAAAAATTCTCTCAACAACTTGACCTCAGTAGCTTCTTCAACATGTGTTTCTCCTCCTTCTTTAGGTTCCTCTTTAGCCTCAATAACATCTCCACCTTCAGGATCCTGTTGTCTCCCCAATTCCATGGCTTCTAATCGAACTTGCAGTATCCTTATCTCTTCTTGGAGTTATATATTACATGTGGGTATACCTCCTCAACCTCATGCCCTTCCTACTCACCTATTCATCTCTCTATACTATAGAGACAAACAATGTTAAGGCTCTGATATCACAAATTGATGGCTCCTATCTCTGCAAACACAGGCGTTGGTACAAAGGAAAAACAATCATTTTTTCCCAGTCACGCAGTATACAAAAACACACTTTAAATATTATTTTGGAACTCCTAAACCAAGGATATTTTTGGAAAATCACATGAGAGTTACCAAATATATCCTACTCTGCACAAAACCCAGATGGCGGAATTTTGAATTTTGTCTTACTTTGAGTAGAAATTGAACCGTAAGTTAGATGAAGGTTTTCTCCTGCGAAAATTCCTTCTTCGCATGGCTTGACACATAATTATTTGTATTCTTGAACCTGTAAATAAAATGACTCCTTCCAATACAAAAATTTGATGCAAACTGTGATTAAACTATTAACTATGATATGGTTCCCCAAGTCTATGTTTTAGTGTCTTTAAATTGTAAATAAGAGAGGGAATGCAGTACACGAATTCCTCATTCAACATAGTAATTTAAAGACCAAATCAAATTCAATCTTCAAATATTTATATTGTTGTTAACAACTTCAAAAATGCATTTTCAATTAGCTATCTCACACACGCTTACAAATTCGATTTGTTGATTAAAAAAAACACTTCTCTAAGAATTTTGTTCAATTATCTAATAACTCCACATGCCACATCCAGTTCACACAGATTGAGGATCAAATCCCATAGATTTATCTCATGGATGTATTAATTTATATCCCCCTAACTTCAGTATCACGCGGAGATTAACTCCAACCTCAGACAGAGGACAAAAACAACATTCCTCTCTCTCACACCAAAAAACCTTAAGAAAATGTTTCCCTTTTCCTTTTCAAAATAGAAAAACAAAAACTATCCAAGAAATGAGTTCGTTGATGTGAACCAATTTCCTCACTCCACATCATCAGGAAACAAGATCTATTTTTTCATTAGTTCTAAATCTCTACCAGATATCAAATCTTATCCTTAACTATATAAAATTTCTTTTAACTAGATGTTCTTAACTAAATATAAAAAACTTTTCACAAATAAACTTTAAAATGTTCTAGCCTTGGCATGTGATCAATCCATCACATTGGTAGGCTCTTGCTTTGACTTCAATAACTTTTCATGTTTATGTGCACAGCCTAATGCACCTGCATCAGACTCCCCAGAAATAAAAATTTATGAGCTACTACTCATAAGATCTTCGATAGAATGACCTGCTTTTTGTTGTGTTGCTTCATCCATCCAAGTAGAATACTCCATCAGATGGTCTTTCCACTTCACAAGATATTCCAATTATTCTTTCCTTCTTGAATTCTTGGCAACACGTGTATCCAAAATCTTTTCAGCCTCTAAACTCTTTTCCACGGGCATTTGTTTCAGACATTGTTGTTCCTTTCCTTCATCATGGTCAATATTCCCAGAAGTCTGATTTGCATCACCAACTTTGTAGGAATACAAATCTGCTACATTAAAAATGGGTGAAATGCCAATTCTTGGAGGTAACTCCAGTTCATAAGCATTCGCTGAAAACTTGCAGACGGTCTTACAAGGTCCTATATTTTTCATTTTCAATTTATTGTATTCTCCCCTTGGAAACCTCTCCTTTCTTAGGTGAGCTAGGTCCACGTCTCCCACTTCAAATTTTATCTCTTTCCTATGTAAATTTTATCGTTTCTTGTCTCTTGTAATATTTTTTTTACTTTATCGTGCAGCTCACTCATAGCTGTTGAAAAATGCTCCCCTTCATCACTTCTATTCTCAAGCTTCCACAACTCTCTTAGTTCACAAATTCCCCTTGGACGCATGTCGTACAAGATATGAAATGGACTCTTTCATGTGCTTCTATTTGGGGATTCATTATAAGCGAACTCGGACTGAGCTAGCACATGATCCCATTGCTTTGGTTGGTCACCTACTAAACTCCTTAACAAATTACCCAAACTCTTGTTTACAACCTCTATTTTCCCACCAGACTGTGGATGATAGGTTGAGCTAAAATTTAGCTTACTACCAAGTTTCTTCCACAAGGTCCTCTAGAAATTTCTGGTGAATCTTGTTTCCATGTCAGAGATTATGCTTTTTGGAAAACAATGCAACTGGACAATCTCATCAAAAAACAAATTAGCCACATGGGTAGCATCACTAGTTTTGGAACACATAATGAAATGAGCCACCTTATTAAATCTATCCACAACTACAAGGATCGAATAATTACCTCATTTAGTTATTGGTAAACCCAGAACAAAGTCCATACTCACTGAATCCCAAGGTCTGTTGGGAAAGGGTAAAGGCATGTACAGTCTATCATTCTAATTTCTCCCTTTCGCATGCTAACATACTGTGCACTTACTCACATAATTTTGTACATCTGCCTTCATTTTGGGCCAAAAATAGAAGTGACTCAGCTGCCCAAGTGTTTTCTCAACACCAAACTGTCCAGCCAACCCACCATTATGCTTTTCTTGCACCAAAATTTCCCTCATTGAGAAATTGGGAATACATATTTGATTTTTCTTGAACAATAGCCCATCCTGAAATATAAACTCTTTCCATGGACTGTTTTCCCTATTGAATGGATTCTTACACGCTGCAAATGCTTCTTTAAAATCAGCATCAATGTCATACAATTCCTTTAAATAATCAAAGCCTAAAATTTGTATTTGACTTTCCTGCATGATTAAACATCTCCTACTCAAAGCATCGGCAACCTTATTTTCCTTCTCACTGATGTGCTTCAAAAGAAAAGTGAAATTTTAAAGGAACTCCACCCACTCTGCATGTTTATGATTCAACTCATGTTGTTGCATAATGTATTATAAGGCATAATTATCCGTGTATAGAAAAAAATCCTTGGGCATCAAGTAATGCCTCCAATGCTTCAAAGCTTGAACCACCGCATAAAATTCTTTGTTGTAGGAAGAGTACTTATGTTTTGACTCATTTAAATTCTCACTAAAATATGAAGCGGGCTTATCTTCTAGGCTTAGTACAGCTCCAATGGTTGTCCCACTAGCATCACATCTAGCTTGAAAGGGTTGATTGAAGTCTAGCAACTTCAACACTGGCTTCTCAGTGATCTTCTTCTTCAATGATTTAAAAAGAAAATTTGTTGTTGTTGTCCAATAAAATGGATGCATATCCTTTTTAATGGTGTGAATTATAGGTGTATAAATGCCACTAAAATTCCTAATAAACTTTATGTAGAAGTTGGCTAAGCCATGAAAACTTCTCACCTCAAAAATGTACTTAGGTGAGGTCCAATTTACAATTTCCTCTATCTTCTCCGGATCCATTTTCAAGCCATCCTTAGAAATGACAAAACCCAAGTATACAAGCTCACTCTTCATAAAAGAACACTTCTTCATGTTAATCAATAGATTTTTTTGTTGCAATCTCTCTAAAACATACTTCAAATGTCTCAAGTTCTCTTCTTTAGTTTGACTGAAAATTAAAATGTCATCCAAGTAAACAATTATGAAATTACCAATGAACTCCTTCAAGACTTCATTCATCAGTCGGATAAAGGTACTAAGTGCATTTTACAATCAAAATAGCATGATCATCCACTCCTACAAGCCTTCATTGGTCTTGAAATTTGTCTTTCACTCGTCTCCTTCTCTGACCCGAATTTGGTGATAACCACTTTTCAGGTCAATCTTTGAGAAGTAAGTTGCCCCACACAAGCAATCCATCATATCATCCATCTGTGGAAATGGAAACCTGTAACGAAAGGTGATCTTGTTTATTTCTCTAGAGTCAGTGCACATTCACCATTCTCCACTCTTCTTTGGACTTAGTACTGTAGGTACGGCACACAGACTCAAACTTTCTCTTATTAGTCCTTTTTCCAACAATTCTCGGACTTTCTTCCTCACTTCCTCATTCTCTTTGGGTGTCATTCGATATGTAGCCTTGTTCAGGAGACTTTCTCTCAGTATCAATTCTATGTGATGACTGATGCTTCTTTTGGGTATAAACTCACTAAGAAATTCATCAACTACAATATCATGAAACTCATGCAATAAATCCTGAACTTAAATAGGTAAATCTATAATTTCAGTGTACATAAGTACTACCTTTGGCTTGCAAACCACTGCATAACTTACCTCTTCTTCTTTCATCTGTTGTAGAAATTCCTTTCCACTAAGAGGCAGTGATTTTGGGCTACTTGTTTCGGATGTACCTTCCTCTTTCAACTGTACAAGCGCGTGCTTGATTCCATCCTTTTCGAACTTATAATAATTTCTCTCTTCATCATGTGTCACCTTCCTATCAAACTTCCATGGGTGACCCAAAAGAATGTGACAAGCATCCATTGGCATTATGTCATAGATCCCCTTGTGTTTATACCTGCCTATCTGAAACTCAACTTCACTTTGTTCATGCACCAACAATTGGTGTCCTTTTTGCAACCACGATACCTTATAAGGTGTGGGATGTTTAATATTTTTCAACCCCAATTTTCCACCATTTCTTGGGAGACTAGATTGTTCATACTTCTGCTATCAATCACCAATTTGCAACATTTTCCTTTTTCCTTACACATTGTCTTCACTAAGGATTTCCTTTGGAATGGTTCAACAGTCTCCTTTGTTGACTTTAACAGGACTTTCTGTATCATCAACACCTCTGCAGTCTCTGGCACATTCTCTGCCTCAGGGACTTGTGCCTCCACTGCTTCGGTTTGAGCTATGTATGCACCTATTTGTCCCATATTGTCATTCTCAGGAGATTCAAAATATCGGTGACCCAATTTGTTACATCTATAACATCAGTAGACAGTCTCTCTACCTCTTCCTCTACCTATACCTCTTTGGTATGATCTTCCTCCTCTGTTGCCACCTTATTTCTCTGACTACCCTTGTTGATTTGAGTTGCCTCCATCATTCTTTTGCGTTGGAAGCTTCCCTCTTCCATTTTTTTGTCCTTTCCTTCTCTTAAAACCACGTCCTCTTCCAGAGCTTTGCTTCCTAGCTATCTTTTCTTCTGCCTTCAAGGAGTACAATTATTCTTCCTCTATTGTCCTTGGAGAAAGTATGTTGATTTCATCTTGGATATCCAACCTCAAACCATTGATATACCTTGTTGTCTTCACTGGGGTATCTTTTACATAACCTGCTCTCAATTTCACCTTGTAAACCTCTTCAGTGTACTCCCTCATTGTCATTATATTTTTCTTAATATTTTTCATTTGTATGGAGAGAGTTAGTGTACTTACTCTTCATATTTTCCACTATTCTATCCCAGCCCTTGATCAATGGTTTGTCCTTCTTCTATCACAGTAAACTTGACTCTCTTATCCTCGCCAATTTCCACGTACTCAAAATACTTGTCCATCTCACTGATCCAATCTATTAGATTCTCATCTTTCAAACTACCATCGTAAATGGAGATTTCAGGCTTTGGCCTTGAACTTTAGCCCAAAATTTCTCTCAACAACTTGACCTTAGTATCTTCTTCAACGGGTTTTTCTCCTCCTTCTTCAGGTTCCTCTTCAGCGTCACCAACATCTCCACCTTTAGGAACCCGTTTTCCCCCCAATTCCATGGCTTTTAACCGAACTTGTAGTCTCCTTATCTCTTCTTGGAGTTCTGCATTACCTGTGGGTCTGCCTCCTCGACCTTGTACCCTTCATGCTCGCCTATTCATCTCAATATACTATAGAGACCAAAAACTTTAAGGCTCTGATACCACAAATTGATGGCTCCTATCTCTGCAAACACAGACGTTGGTACAAAGGAACCGTTTTTCCCAGTCACGCAATCTACAAAAACAAACTTTAAATATCATGTTGAAACTCCTCAACCAAGGATATTTTTGGAAAATCACATAAGAGTTACCAAATATACCCTACTTTATACAAAACCCTGATGGTGGAATTTTGAATTTCGTCTTCCTTTGATCATAAATTGAATCGTAAGTTAGATGATGGTTTTCTCCTGTGAAAATTACTTCTTCTCTTGGCTTGACACATAATGCTTTGTATTCTCGAACCTGTAAAGAAAATGACTCCTTCAAATACAAAAATAATAAATTCAATACGAACTGTGATTAAAATATTAACTATGATATGGTTCCCCAAGTCTATGTTTTAGTCTCACTCAAATGTAAAGAACAAAGGGAATACAGTGCATGAATTCCTCATTCAACACAATAATTTAAAAACCAAATCAATTTCGATCTTCAAATATTTATATTGTTGTTAAAAACCTCAAAAATGAATTTTCAATTAACTATCTCACACACGCTTACAAATTCGATTTGTTGATTAAAAAAAACACTTGTCTAAGAAATTTGTTTAGATATCTAATAACTCCGCATGCCACATCCAGTTCACACAGACTGAGTATCAAATCCCACAGATTGATCTCATGGACATATTAATTTATATCTCCCTAACTTTAGTCTGACAAAGAGCTTAACTTCAGCCTCACACAAAGGACAAAAATAGTGTTCCTCTCTCTCACAGCAAAAAACCTTAAGAAAATGTTTCCATTTTCCTCTGCAAAACTGAAAACCAAAAATTGTCCAAGAAATGAGTTCGTTGATGTGAACCAATTTCCACACTCCACATCATCAGGAAACAATATATATTTTTTCCATTAGTTCTAACTCTCTACCAGCTATCAAATCCTATCCTTAACTATTTATTCTTTCTTTTAACTAGATGTTCTTAACTAAATATCAAAAAAATTTCACAAATAATCTTTAAAATGTTCTAGCCTTAGCATGTGATCAATCCATAAAATTGTTAGGCTCTTGGTCTGACTTCTATAACTTTTCATGTTTATGTGCACAGCCTAATGCACTTGCATCAATGTTCATAGTTATCTTCCCATACATCTAACTATTTGGTAATGATCAGTTCCTTGTTGACACCATCGACAATGAGTTGGAGATTTTTCCCTTGAGAATTTCAATAATCTTTCTCTTCCAAACAAGATAATTATGCCAATTAACTCGAGAAATGAAACAACCTTTGAATTCATGTTGCTAAGAGAAAAAATGAGAAACTAGTGCTAAGAAAAAACAAATAACCGAACAAATTCAACTATCTTAAGCTCCAAATAATGGATCAAACAATTTTTATATTCTATGCATAGGAAAACAGATCCATACACCATGCTAATTGTTTGTATGTTGTAGCTAATCAAATATATGCATAGAAAACTTAAATCTATGTTATTAAAATCAATTTTTCTACATGATAGAGTCTTACACTAAAGGAGAGGGCCATATAACAAATATTACACTACAAAAAAACCTTCACTATCAATTAAAAGTCTAGTGGCTAAATTGCAAGACTCTTAACCATATCAATAAAAAAATGTGAATGTATGGTCATCAAGTAGAGAGAAAACCATTATACGTTAAAAATTTTGTTTTTACACTGCAATAGAAAGGTAGATCTGATATATAGACAATATGCATTGGGAAAATGGAGAAATCATAGTGTCTATGGATAACCATGGGGATAAACCTGCAAATTTGCTTGCATAAAAGCATGGTCATAAAAATTCATTAAAGGGGAAAATGCAGAATAATTTAACAAATATGCATTGTATGTCTTTGTATGCAAAAAAAAAAAAAAAAAACTTGGGAGTCACCAAACCTAAAAAAGTGCTCCAAAACTTTAGATTTAATATATATATGCTATGTAAACTAATTCATTTTGGGAAAACAAAATCCAAAATTAGCATGTGGATAATCAATTTTGACTAATTTCTCTATTCTATACACAATCGTGGGGTTAGATGTGCTAAAAAATACACATAAATTGTGATATTTGCTTAGATCGGTGAAAACCCAAAGTCATTCTGTAGATAGTATTGCAAATCCACACAGGAAGGGTGCACTAAAGAATAAATATGTTGAAGTCTACTACAAAAAAATCAATATAGAACTTATTCAAGGAGATAGAGCTTAGTAAATTGTTATGTTAACATGTTAGATTAGGAAAATATGCAATAACATGTAACAAACAATATAATTAGTCCAATCTCCTATATAAAACATTTTAAAAACAATAAATCAAAAACAAGAGAAGGGACACTATATTTACATAGTAGAACCACAAAATGCGAAAACATCCTTGGAAGTTATGCCTCTACTCTTTAGGAAAACTCTCACATGTGCATTATCTCATATTACATTTCTGCATCTCATAAGACCTCCTTCATGTTGATTACATATGAGAGAACAAAAGGAGAACAATTTTGATGATGCATGTGTGATAAACCCTTTTTACAAGATAGTGAATTATTAGAATAACTTTGTCTAAGTTTACAAAATGCCATAGGTATGTACATAAGAGAAATAGGAAATCATAAACAGGTTATAACACATATCACTTGGTAGTTGAACAAAAAGCATTAATGTGAGATCAAATAAGCCTAAAGTTCTTAAAGAGGGTTAAATCAATTAAACTAAATAACTGAATCTAGGCAAAGGTTTCTCTAGACAATTAAGTAACAATGAGATAAGGTATAAGATTGCATTCCTCTCAAATACAATTATAAAATATATCTAAATTTTTTCTACAAATGCCAATAGATAGAAACAAATATCTTACCTTTGGTTTCTCCACCATTTACCAAATTTTCACTGCTTCAAGGCTTAAAGTTATTCAATCTCCCTTATGAATTAGGAAGAATTTCACAAATGAAAGGAAAAGTACTAAAATTAAACAACATGCTAACTTTCTTTACTCTTTGATTAGTAAAAATTGGTCAGAGCAACCTCTTTTCTAAGAGAAGAGGAGCCTGGAACCATATTTGAATATAATTTTTCCCTTGAAACCGTGGGTTTAACACCATTGGATCTCAATCCATGGGTAGCTCTTGAAGCATGAGTCATTTACAATAAATAATATGTTTTCCTCGCATTTCTCAAGAAATATATTATTTTACAATGAAATATCTCAAAATTTTCCTTTAAATTTGGGTGCATTACAAATCAATGTGCTATAATTTGAGCCCTTTCCTCAAACCAAGGTGATAATTAGTTATGTGTACAAAGTGGATGCCAATGAAAATCTTCTTGCAATAGAATCTTCATTTGGAATGGGGATGAGACCCTTTTGTGACTTGTTAGGTGGTGTGATCCTAATGGGCCTTCTTGAAAAACATAATCATGGTTAGTTTTTTATTTTTTATAAGTATGCCATGGAGGAAAACAATGAACCAACACTTCTGTCAAATCCTAGGTCAAATTTTGTTTTCCAGGAGACTACAAGGTATGCTAGGTTGATAGACTTATGGAAAGGGATAAATGAATCCCTCATGACATGACGTGCAAGTCTAGCTTAGGTATAAATAAATCATCATTTTTATGCCTAGCTTTGAAGTAGGATTGTTTTAACAACCTTTCTTAAAAGGGAGCTGGGAGAATTGAGTTTCCATTCCTCAACATTACTTAATATAAACCTAACTAATTAGGTGTTAGATTTTTTGAACACGTCTCTTTTATTTGATATTGTTTAGAAAATATAGGGACTAGGGGAGAGTTTCATAATGAGTTAGACTCAAGCTTATTTTATTTAAATCATGTTCTTCACATCTTTGCACCTTAATATATTATATAGAAAACCATGGAAATTTTCCACAATCAAGTTCTTAATGCTTACATTGATCATTTAATAATAACTCTTTGGATGCCAACCATAAACAGGGACAACTCATTTTTCATTAATTGAATGGATTTGAATGAAAAGAATGGAAAGCATCATGTATGAGAGGTATATGGAACAATACCTAAGTAGGCCACCCAATAAAATATTGACCATTAGAGACGGCACCCTTCAATGAGAAAATCGTGTCCTGTAACAAGAAAAGAAAATAAATTGAGGCGAAAATGATGTGTGGCAAGTACTACTTCAGTAAACACCATTTTCGTAAATCAATCAAGATCATAAAATTTCCCAATTACACGTGATAATTTCATTGATTTTCCATTTGAGTTTGAGGAATGCTTTTGATAATACATGTTTGAGTGAGCATAAATAGGATTGTGTTGATGAGTGAATATCACTTCAATAATTTCACTAGCATACACTCCTAGTGGTGTTTCTTCAAGTAATTACCCCTTGTGGGCTAACATTATGGAGTTGAATCGTCAGCTTCATTTTTAGAAATTCCTTGGAGATGGCCATACATAATTTATGTTCCTTACATTTATGCCATGGGAACTATTTGTCATCACAATTATCACAAAAATATTTGAGTTGATGTTTCACCATTTTTTCCATTGTCAAATTATGGACCTTAAGGGGTGGAGCAAGTTTTTGAGGAGGCACAAAGTTATGGTGTGGTTGTGGAAAAAAATTTGGGTGTTTCGATTAGGCATGTTTCATACCCTATGCATTAAAATATAGATGAGAGGCCTCTATTCATGTGGTTGGGTGATTCATCACAACATGTTTTTTTTATTTCCTCTTGAAGACCATCAATAAAACATTGCTTGAAAAGTTCATTCATGAAATTTTATGTTTGGATTTCCAAGCACTCAAAATCATCAATATATATTCTTCCACTAAATTTTTTTGACACAATTTGATAAGCATCACTATAAAATTAATATCCTTTTGAAAGTATGTAAAATGGGCTTTTGTACATTGATTTTATGCAATGTATCCCACAAATGTTTTGTTATGTCATTTTCACCAATGTCATATTCTTGATCCAGATATAAAATTGCTATCATGAGTTTCAATAGGTCCTAGTAGTATACTTAACCTCAAAACTTTAAATAACTCACATAATATGTAGTGAAAAACTTAAGAACACAAGAGAAAAGTGAGATAAACCCTAAGAAATATTTATTTGATAAATAAAAAATAGACAGCTATCTTCACTTTCTTATTCAAGGAGATAACCTCCAAGAGTAATGCTCCAAATACAAGAAAAATTCTTGACAAAACAATACATAACCTTCTACTCTATATATTTCTATTCATTGAGATTATTAACTACCTATGGGCCCACTTACAATGAGGGTCCACTAACTAATTTAGGTCTTATTAACAAATATGGACCTTTTTATAACGAATGACTATTAACTAACAATTTAGTGGACCCTATTCAAGGAAGGCCTCACACATTAATAAAGTATACAAAGTAAGGGGCTCACGGTAGGACCCTAACAGTTCTCCTGAGTGAGGGGGTTAAGTTAGAACCCCGATATTTCTCCTCTACATCTTGGAGGAAAAATGTTCCATATGGTCCTATTGGATTGGTTCCATCAATATTATTCAATTATACGTTAAGTGAAAAATGAAAAATATTATGGGAATGGTTGAGAAATGGGTTGTAGTTGTGATAAACCTATGGAACATTCCCCACCATCATTCTCACCTTCAGCTTGTCAAGTTCATTAAAGAGTTGCTCATTGACACTAGTCATGTGGTTTTAAAGTTAGTCTTGGGTTGCATCAACCATTTGTGTGAGGTACTTGATAACAACATTATGTAATTCATTTTTGTTCCATTGTGGATGTGTTTCTAGTGTGAGCATCCATGGGGTCATATGGACCACTTGAAGTGTTACTAAGGAAGTAGACCAACACGATCAATGTTGAGAGAGTATGTTATTGAGATAAGTTATTGATAAGAGTTTGGTCTAACTTGGGACCATTGGGTCCACAAGAAGGTTTACCTAAGAGCTATATCAATGTGCTTGATGTCCCTAGATAATTCTTTTGATATAGGTCTTCCATAACAGTTTGGTTCGATTTTATTTTATTTTTAAATATTTTTTAAGTATTTACTATTGCCTGAGTGTTACTATATTGATGTCATTATCAAATTCCTAATATTCCAAATTATTTAGGAATTTCATTGCTTATGTAGTAGAGTTTGGGGTTTTGTAGAGTATTGGGAGCACAGGAGTTTTAGGGGATATAGCTCTATGATATACTTAAGGGTTTCCAATAACAGTACTTGAAAAATATTTCATGACACTAGTGAAGGAGAATAAACTACACCAGTAACAATATTACTCAATTCCCTGGTACATGACAATGATCTCTTGTAATGTTGTGCTTGGTGAAGTAAAACAATAAGACAATTGAGAATTTTATGCAAGAACGGTAATAGATGTGCCCGGGGGGATTTCAATATACTTGTGGATATATTGAATATCAAGTCTATATATAGATTTTATCTAATATGAGAATACTTTTCAAGTACCAGCAAAGGTGTACAAGGGCATCTAAGTAGGTGACCTTGCTTGTATTCCCTGCATGTATGCTTCCTAATTATAGTTACAACACTGAATGATAATTTTTTGTGTTTAAAGACACTAGAACATTTCTCTAGCTGTAAAAAAAAGGAATCTATAAAATTTGGGTGCTTAATGGTTTAGGTAAGTACTAATACTAAATGTGGTGTACCTTAATAGTTGAAGTATAAAAATTTGTAGCAATATAGGTAAAAATGTAATTGTGGAAAGCACATATAAAAAAATTAATGTATATATGTGAGAATAATAGGAAAACCTTTATTGATATTATGTATGAAGTAGTCTTCACTTATCCTTTTCATGGGGCAACCCCTAATTGAGCAAAGCTCCAATACAATAGCATTCACTTAGCATCAATTGCATAGCTTATATTATTATTCCCTGTCATTGCAGGATATAGAAATTGTTTTTCAGTCAAAGTGCTTTGACATTTCTTTTTTTATAAAAAGAAAAGTGTCCAATGTTTTCAAATGTTTTGTAATATTCTTTTATTAAAGTTTTTTTTTAATTTAAAAATATTTTTTGTAATGTTTTAAAAATAGTAAATTATTTTATGATTAGTTAAAAAGTTTGATTGGACCAAATACCTATAGTTATATGTGATATTTTTTTTTAAGAATTATTATTAAATTATTTTATTATTGGTTAGAAAGTTTTGGGGGAGGTTGGAGCAAGAGGGGCTAGTTTTAGCTCCAATGGAAAATTTTGGAAAAAGTTTGTCTGGGATATGGGAGTAGCCACAAATAACCTGGTAGAAGAATATGGACTATGAGAAGGTGTGAGGTTCACAGCAATTAAAGGAATAACGTATCTTTCAATATTTTGATATTCCCTTAGAACCATACAAAAATGTATAAAACGGTATCAAAACAAGGATCTTGATCCAAATCCAACTATCCAAAGAATATATTTATTGTTGGACAATTTTGGAAATATCAAATTTTATCACATTAAAAGGGATAATAATAGGTTGGTAGATTAACAAGCTAATCGACTCGTCATTTTGTAGCAAGGTGAACTTATGGAGGAAGGGAGTGCACCATCCAAATGTCACATCCCGTGAACATTTATAAACATAAAACCTCAAATTGTTGAAATAATATGGAGAAGGACGAACATTCTAATAGGATGATTAATTGTTTAATTTACTCCTTAGCACATTTTTTTGTGGTGGGAGTCCTGGTGATAAGCTCGATCTGTCAATCTCTAGTTGGATAATTAAGAGGAATCAAGGTAGTATGAATGACAACTACGAGAGTGAAAGGTGAGATTTAAGGCGGAGATGCAGTAAAGTAATTTTGTTCTCTAAGCTTGAGGAGGATCATGTCAAGTCCATCATGTGGGAATTAATCTCAAATCAAGAAGCAATGGAAATCAATTTGGTTGTAGTAAGTGCATTACCTAAGAGTATTAAAAATGAAGTAACCTCCCATGTCATTAATATAGATTTGATTTTGGCTATAAAAAGATGGTTATGGGGGGCATATGCATTGTGGATTTCTAATCATCCTCACTGTGTCAGGGACATGGCTTCTTTTTCTGGTAATGGTGTCAAAGACCCTTCTCAGAACTCCATTGATGTGTTCAGGCATTAAGTGGAGGATTTTATTTTGTGGATTGGGGGGCAAATTATATCAGAAGCCCGGTCTCACTTTACCCTCATTACAGGTCAATTGGAAGGTTTAATGAAATATGTGGATAGTTTTCAGGAAACAACGGCGCTCACCATGCTGAATATAGTGAATGTTGACTGAAAGGTGGACAATTCAGAAGAGAAGGTGGAGATGGTGGTTGTGTCAGTTCTAAAGGAAGTGTTTGGCATGAGGGAGGAATGTGACAAAAAATCACCGCCCGGCCAAACCTGAGAATGATCTTCAAATTCTAGTTACTATGGGAGAGCTAGAGGGAACCCTTAAATGGTTTAAAAAGGATAAAATTCCAGGGCCAGATGGTTGGACGGTGGAGTTCTATCTTACTTTCTTCGAGCTAATTGGGCAGGGTTTTTTACAGGTTATTGAGGAATGTCGGACTTCTGATCGAATGTATGAGGCTTTTAATTCGACCTTTATTGCTCTTATCCCCAAATCGGATGCTCATCATTCATTCAACTACTTTAGGCCCATCTCACTTTGTAATATCCTCTACAAAATTATTTCCAATATTATATAAAATCGCCTTAAACCTATCATGTTTGCTCATATCTCTCCTGAAAATTTTTCTTTTCTAAATATTCATTAAATTCATGAAGCTATAGGCTCGGCCCAAGAGGTATTACACTCTATTAAAACAAAGAAACTCAAGGGTATGATCCTCAAGATAAACCTCTCTAAGGAATTCGACCATACGAGTTAGATCTATCTACGAATGATGTTAACTCACCTTGGCTTCCCCCTCAATTTCATCTGTTGGAATATGTGCTGCATCACTAATGTCTCATTAAGTGTTCTGATAAATGGCTCTGCATCCCCTTTCTTCCATTTTGAACGTAGATTTCACTAGTGATTCCCCCTGTCCCCTCTTCTTTTCCTTCTTGTTATGGAAGGATTAAGCCGGCTCATTTCTGAGGATCGTAATATTGGGAAACTACGGGGCATCAATATCACTTCTAATTGTATCCTTTCACTTCTCCTCTTCGTGGATGATGTCCTAATATTTCTCAATGGAGGTATTGGTGACTCTTCTACATTTCACTCCCTTTTTCAACTGTTTTTCATTACCACTGCCATGGAATGTAATCATGAGAAATCAACTATTTCATTTTATGGGTGCTCACCTCTTGAGATTCATCAGGCTCGTTAGAAATTTCTCTTTACACTCATTCCATTTGATGATGGGCTTAAATACCTTGTATTTAGGCTCAAACCACAAAACTATAAAATTTCACACTGGACCTCGCTTGTGGAAAATATCGAAAGGAGGTTGAACAACTGGAAACACAGATATATCTCTAGAGCAGGTCATCTTGTTCTTATCAAATCAGTCCTAGAATCAACTCTGATGTACTAGATGTCAATGGCCGAGATTCCCAAGGGTATATTGTCAATAATAAAACATCTTTGCTGCCAATTTGTTTGGAAGGGAATCAGGAAGGTCACATACACGCTTGGGTTCGATGGGATCGAATTGCACTACCAAAGAAATTGGGTGGCTGGGGATTGAATGACCTATGTTATTTTTCTAATGCGCTTGTTTTCGAGATGGGTTGGAAGTTTTTGTCAAATAATAGCTTATGGACTGAGGTAGTGTATCAAAAATACTTTTGGCCCCTTCACAATCTTGATTGGATCAGGCTTCCCACTCGGAATCGATCAAACATATCAACTATATGGAAAGTTGTTTTAAATGCAATTCCATATATTTGAGATGGATTGGTTGGAATATTAAATTGGGAGCCTCGGTTTGCATTGGCTTGGATCCATGGTTAGGTTGCGGTAATGTATTCATACTTCCCCTTGATCTTATTCATTTCTTATTAAATGTTGGTATCTCTAACCTTGTGCATATAGTAGACCCAACAAATTCTTATATCTTCACTCAGGCTTGGAAATCAGCTCGACAAATTGGTATACCTGAGCAATGGAATCTTGACTGGATCACCTTCACTAATGCACTTATTGAATCCCATGTGTGAATCACTGATGGAGAAGACGAACTTATTTGGGCCCTTGAAAAACGTGGTAAATATACACCAAAGGAATGTTATCCCATCATTCATGCTCCTCATAAGCCCCCTATATCCGACTGGTGGTGGAGTTCACGCTAGAAACTAAAACCCTCGCCTTGGTCTCGACTGTTTATGTGGAGTGTCCTCAAAAACAAGGCTCCTACCGGTGATAACTTAAATTGATGCTCCTTCAACGGACCTACATGGTGTGTTCTTTGTCGACAGGCTGAGGAATTGAATAATCACTTATTCCTTCATTGCCAAATAATCCTTCCCCTCTAGAAATTGGTCCTAGCATCTCTCTCTATCAATATAATATGGCAGGGGGACACTATAATTGATGCCTGGCAGTCATGGTGGAACTCTGCACAACCTCCAAAGGCCATAAATCTTCCACTTCTATTATTCTAGTCCATTTGGTTGGCCTATAACAAAATCATATTCATAGGTATTGTTGCCCACTGGAATCATAGATTTGCACGCATTGTTTCTATCTACAACGACATTCCTGATGAAACATATCTACACCTTTTCAATCCATTACTCCGGAAGTGATTGATAGAAATATCCCTTGGGAATAATTTAATGGCTTTCCCTAGGATCAAGTATGTGGGGGGCATTATCTTTCATCTCTTTGTAAAAAACTATTTCAAAATTTAGATGGATCTGGGACATGGCACCAACAACTTTCTTGAATTGATTACACATTGTCACCTTTATATTTTGCATTAGAAAAGGAGTATAGGAATATTCAGATATTAGGATACCCCAATATCATCATAAACTGGTTTAATAATTATACTATATGTCATGCACACTCTCTTAGAAATATTATAGCTGATGTATTGCATTTGAAATCTCAATTTGAATCTATCTCTTGTCATCATATCTACAGGGAGCGCAATCAAGTTTTTGAACAATTATCCAAGGAGGTCGTGAATCAACAATGTGGTATATGGTTGATTCAGGAGCAGAAGGGACCCGACCACTAACATTTTTTTCACCGCCTATACATAGATCAGTGGATTCAAGGAGTTGACAAGCCCTGAATACTTGTTTTTTTTTCTTTTCAAACAGTATCACATCATTTTTTATAGCTATGTTTATGTAACTATATCAGACTAAATTCCATCTGAACATTACTATTTTACCCTTCAAGGCATTTTTGTAACGTGATCTGATGGAGGCCATGGCCTCACTATACAACATATGCTTCTTGAAGCATCTACAACACGTAATATTATGCCTATTAATGAAAATTACCATTTTTCCTGGGGTAAAAAAACATGAACCTGAAGACGCAAGCTAGCAGGGGGAAACAAAAGTGGCTGATATGGAAGAAATCAGACAGCGTGAGTAAGAAGAAACTGACTAATTAGCAAGTAGAATTAGTCTTTTTTTATGTTATGCAAATATGTAAATATTAATGGGGTTTTTTGGCGAATGTATAAGGAAAATGTTGTAGAAAAACTGGAGAATAAAACTTTAAAACTCATTGTCTCTGGTAAGAGAATTTTTGGAGGGATATGGAATTATTGTTACTTCTGAATGTAATGGTTCTAGCCATAATCTAGGTCGTTTAATAGAAATATAGTCATTCCTTTATTAAAAAAAAATGATTGGACTAATTATTTGTGGTTGGATTTCACATTGTGTAAACAAATTGAAAATGAAAAGAAATAAAACTTTATTATATTAGAGAGTTCTTAAATATTGATTGTGCAGGCATCAAATCAGTGACAGAAATTAGAGTTTTAGAGAGAGCTTTAGGTAATTATTGTTGAAGAGGTTTTGGTCATTTCTATGTATTCTTTGAGCTCTGCAAGAGTTTTGGGCATCGCAAATCTATTGTGTTGTATTTGCCTTTGGTTGTTTCATGTTTAGCAACTGTGAGGTCTTGAAAATTTAAATTTTTGTCATGTTCCAGGATTTAAAATTGGGTTTTGCTTGTATCCAATAATGGTTGAGATAATTTACTATTACCAGTAAGATTTTAGCTTTTCAGTTTTTTCTAGCGTGCATTTATCAAATTTGATTTCAGTTATAGTTTTTGATATTTTCAGTTGTGTCTATATAGCATAAATTTCATTATTTATTAGTTATTATAGTTTATGACATAGGGTTTTATTTGTTTCTTTCATTCTTTCTTAAAACTTTTCATAGATTTTTGTAGGTTTTTTGTTCCTAGAAGTTTTCTGTATTTGAGTCATGAATTTTAAATATCATGTAGGGTAGAGAGGGGATTTTCATTTTGTAGTGGAATTTTGTACTGACAACTATATTGGGTTGTGATAGTTTTTTTAGGTATGTTTGATAGGTGCAATTTCCATGTAACTAAAGTAAGTTTGTTATTATCATAGTTTTATACGGTGTTACAATATTATGTGTAGGGTTTTATTGTCATAGAATGTTGAGCTATGAAGGTTTTTTTGTGGCTTTTTTTGATGACTTGTTGTTTCTAATAAATTTATGTGGTGTGTTTTTTTTGCCCTGTTTTCATGCAGTTTAAGATAATATGTTTTAAAAGTTCTGCTAGATCTTTTATTGTGCTTTTCAGGAGATTCATTTATGATTCTTGCATTTTCATTATTGTCTGATGCATATTTTTTTAGTTTTATGTGTTGGTTTTGTCATTTTTGGAAATTCAAAGATTTTGTGTGCTCCTTGATAACATGTTTATTTGTTACTTTTTTTTATGCGTTGTCTATTTTCAATATTTTCCGTACAAAAATTTGGTGCTTCTACAATGAAAAGATTTATTGTGGCAAGCGTATTAGGTTTATTTGACACAATTCTCAGGTTGGTAGATATTTTGAATATCTATATGTGGTTTTGTTAAGGCTCAAGAACATTTTAGGTGTTTAGAGGATGTCTTTATGTTGTTTTTCAGTTACATATGCAAATAGTATTTTCAAAATCGTTTGAAGGTGTCCAAGCTTGTATGGACTGCTATGTATCAACAAACAACACAAGAGGATTCAAATTTTTCAAATGTCATCATGTGTCATGAAGTTGATTTGTCAGAGTTGTTGTATTAAGCTTTGCTTCAGTTTGGAAAATGGAATGAACATTTTGGTACGACATTGATACGGGCACTGAGTAGATAGATTTATTATGCATAAGTATAGCTTCAAGTTTGGAAAATGGGACATGTTCATATACAGACATTCAATGATCATTATTGCATTATTTGTTAATTGTGTCATTGTCTTTGTCATTGTTTCACTTGTAGAAATAATCATTGGTTCAATACATTGTATGTGAACTATGGAAAAATATATATAGGGGCGTTTCTGAGCTGAGTTGCTTGTTTGATGATCATTTTTTTTCATAATTGCATTATTGTTGTATGTTTTCCAATTCTAGGCATTTGGGAAGGGTTTTAAAATAAGATTTTAGATTCAATATTTTCTTTTGGGTTCACCTTGTGCGAATCAGTGGAACTTTTCCTTCTATTTTGACACTTCGACGCATGTTTTAGTTGTGCATATAGTCATGAACCACATTTAGTTGTGCATGTGTTATCTATTTGATGTATATCAATCACATTTAGTAATATAGTCATGATTATAATGTTAAAGGAAACTTAATATTATCAATTTCATGTATGTAATATAGTCATGATTGTAATGGTAAGGACAAATGGATAATATAGATTCATTTTTTTGCTTTTGGACTCACCTTGTGTGGAATAGTGAAAATTTCCCTTCTATGTGTGCACTCTTGCACATAGGTATTTTTTATGTATATATTTCAGTTTGGAATGTATTTGTTTCATATAGACTAACTGCGCACAAAATTTTGCTATAAATTTGAAAACTAATATCTTAAACTATTCTTGTTTTCATGATTGCATTATTGTTGTGTGTTTTCTAACTCTATCTATCTATGGGGATTTTACAATACGGTTGTAGATTCAATATTTGATTTTGGGTTCACCTTTTTCGGAGTAGTGGAACTTACCCATCCATATTCACACTTTGGCGCATGTTTTGGTTCATGTTGTGTGAATGCATGAATGACAATAACTTGAAACAAATATCTAAAAAAAAAAAAAATTCATGATTAGATTATGACCATATGTTTTCCAAGTGTAAGTTGATTTGAAAAAAAAAATTGGGTTCACCTTGTGCAGAGAAGTGGAAATTGTCATTTTATGTCTGCGTTTTTGCACATATTTTGGTTCACTTTGTGCCAATGCATGAGCGACAGTAACATGAAACTAATATCAGGCTTTGCTTGTATTTATAAACATGGATGTGCTTCTCCTATGTCACTAACAATTCTCCTACCATTCAATGGTACTGATATCGAGGGTGTTAAAATGGAAATAATTTTGTAATTAAATGGACATAATCGTTTTAAAAAATAAAGTTGTATTACTTGTATGTCTTGTAAATGGTGGCATTAATCTATTAAGTCTCTATTTATTAGCCTATATCATCCATGGAAAGCCACACACGTGAGTGATGGGTTATTCAATGTTAGAATTATTTTTTATTTCTTGAGAGTAATATAGGGGGGCGACAGTTGACAGGAGGTCAAATATGGTAAGTCTCATGGTAAGAGAAATTTTGATGTACGTTGTCCAATGTTGACTGTTGTAGGTCGAAATTTTTTGGAATTTTTTTCTAAAGAGTTATCGAGGTGACCACATAAAGGATAGGGTAGCATAAGAGAGAAGTGATTAGTGCACAATAGTAGAGACTATCACAGAAGGAAGGGTCACGACGCATAGCGGAACCACATGGGAAGGAGATAGTCATGTCCAACAAGTGGGGACATGTGAAGATCAATATAGTAGTTAGGATTACGTATATAATGGCGAAGGAGATGAGGGATGTCATGGTAGGAGAGGTTGAAGATATTTTCATAATAAGAGAGGAAGTTGGTGAAGTGGTGTACAGAAGGTAGGAGATATTTCCAGCAAACAGTTAAAGTGGTGTGGGCAACTAGGGAAAGGATGTTAGAAAATATCCCAACAATTAGCCCACAAGAAGGATAGTTGGACCAATGGAGAAGCGGGTTGAAGGAGATAGAGAAGCTTCAAGGAACCAATATAGGGACATTTTTGAGACAGACTTAGGTTTATATGATTGGATTGTGTCTTATAGAAGAAGAAGAAATGGTTGTTGCAAATGTGTCATTTTGTTACAGTAGTTATCAAATGCTAGTGTCTATGTCTGTAGCTACCTTACAGCATAAGTATAAAGGAAATAGCCCATGGTTGATTATATGTAATGTTTTATATTTTATCTATTGTCTTATTGTACTCTAAGTAATTAATGAATGTCGGTGAGTCAAGTTATACATGGTTTATGTTGTAGCGCCTTGTGCCTTTGTTTATTTTCTAACGAAGTAATAGAAAGAACGATGGGTTTCCTCTTTTATATTGATGAATGTGTGTGTGTGTTTCTATTAATATGTTATTTTCATTTATCATTTTCTTAATAATCTCATACCGAGTTGAATACCTTTGAGTGGTTCCAAGGGTTGAGTGAACTAACAGTCTGGTGATAATTTGATATGCTGAATCATTTTGGTATGAACAACATGTCATTTTTGGCTAACACTGAAAAGAGTGACCAGAGGAAGAATATATCTTAGCCATAGTCTTATTCTCGGTCATGACTTGTGTACCAACCAATGAGTTCAAGATCCAGTAAATCCTTACTCGGTGTGCATTCATAAAATGAATATTATGTGTACGTATGATAAGTGCATGAGTTTTGTGTTGTAAGTCAAGGTTCTAGTGTTTTGGGGTTCTAACAATCACATTTTATAGCAGAAACCTAGTTCTAATAGTCCCCCATTAGCATCTCAGGTGAGACTTCATTCACTCTGTTGGTGATGTCGAAAGGGTCGATGTTGAGCAATTTTATTGGTTGAATGTGCAACAAATCTTAAGTTTGATAGAATCCTGTGAACCAACAAATGGTTTTGTTGTTGGGACAAGGAGAATTGTATGATGGTATTATTTTATGGTAGACATGTGGAATCCATGGAACCCCACCAAGGAATATATTACTCAGTGGTTTAATAGGAAGGAGCATGAGTTTACAGCTAAAGAAATTGGGGGTAAAATATAGAGCACGAAGAAATGGTTGCAAAATTACGTATTTACGGAACTTCATGAAACCTTCTTTGAATATTCCAATAGAGTGGATCCAACAACTAAAGGACAATAATGTGACCTACCACCATGATGGATCGAGGAAGTGGACTTAGGAGGAGGTACGACAGTTTCAAGTGGTGATTAACAAATTTTGAAGTGCTATATATTTTTGGTTTGAAAGTGTGTTGGAAGGTTATGTTGTCGAATTTGCAATAGAAGTGAAAATAACTTATAGTGCAGCGTGGAAAAAAATTATGAAAGGACCAAGAGGTTGATTTATACGGTCACTACCATTATCCATTAAGAGGTGTTGAAATTTGCAACAACAAACAGTGAAATTGGCATCCATAAACAAAATCTAGAAAATGGCACCCATAAATGGTTACCATGTGAGGCTTTTGATTTAATTATCCTTAATTAAATTAAAAATAAATTGTAATATTATCTCATAACAACTTGTAATATTTAACTAAGTGTGATAGACTTAGTTAGCTCAAGAATTTCGGGTTGAGGGTCAAAGGATAGGCATGTAGAGTGATTCTATTATTTACATGGTCCAGCTGTAGCAAGTGTGTGGTCTGAGTGCAATCAGTTAACTCAAATTAATTGAGTTAAAATCAGTTTAACTAGTTCTAACTGAGTGATGAGCTAGTGGAAGGTCAAGTGAATTAAAATAGATTTAATTCACAAGTAGTGATCTACCAAGTAATTTATGATTCACTATTAATAGCTGCATGCATGTCAATTCTAATGATAACCCAGTTGAGACAAAGGTTAAATACAAGTAAACTATCGGTTGTATTTTTAGCGAATTGCCCAGGCGCAGTTATAAAGTCAAAGGAAGGCCACATAGGTATTGTGTAGTCAAGGAAGGTTGGAATTCCTATTTAATAGGATTTATTTTCCCTAGGGATTGCGTGAGCAAGGCAGGCTGAGGGTAGGCAAAAAATTGGCTGTGTATTGGTCCAATTTTTCCTAGATCAGTGTGAAGAATTTGGTAGAGTGTATGAGGTTGTGGTGAGCACACATGCATTGTATTGTTTCATGATTTCTTGGTTGATTATACAATAAATATGGAGGGGTTTTTAGTAGTTTCTTTCCCCAAGAAAATCTTGTGTTGTGCGATTTATTTACTTCTTTCTCTTACTTGCATGTGATTGAGCGTTCGTGATTTATATTCCACAAATATTGTAGAATGATTCAGTATCTTTTTTTAGTACATTACATGATCGGATTGAATCCATTGATATAATTTATAAATGTAATTATAGTTGTGTGAGATATTTTCTACATGGTATCAGTGCGTCAAGAATCACAATAGTGGAGAAGGAATTGAGTTTGTGTTGAACAGTATTCAAATTTGCAGATAATTTCATTGGAGCTAGAAGCAGATCAAGGTGTCTTTCAATGGCTTGAGACTTGAATATGCACTCGAGGTAAATTTGAATTATATTGCATGAAAGGACTAGATGGAGGTAGTGTTGGAGGACAATGGGTTGAAGGAATTCATAGATAATGATATTCCCAAGCTCACAGCAGTAGATGCCCAACTTCTTGATGCATGGCAAAAGAAGGTAGCAAAGTCGAGGAGGATCTTTTTTGAGGGAGTTCGAGATCATATTGTCTTGAGTCTCCATGGAAAGGTGACTCCATATGCTATGTGGAAGGCCTTGACAGATCTGTTTCAGAATATCAACGACTAAAGGAAGTTGGTGTTGAAGGACAAGCTCAAAAATATCAAGAAGGAGGAGGGCAAGACGGTACCAACATACTTGGCGATGTTCATTCAATGTCGAGATGAGCCTGGAAGTGTTGGTGTGACCATAGCCGATGATGACTTGGTGAGCCTAGCACTTATATTCCTTCCCAAGAGCTGGCATAGTTACCAGGACTCTATGAACGGGAGGGAGAAGTTACCAGATTGGGAGCCACTATGGTCTTATTTGGTAATAGAAGAGATAAGGTGAAGCACCAGAGATGGGACCTCCAGCACAAACAAAGAAGAAGATTGTGCATTAATGAGAAAAAAGAAGAAGCCCAAGGTAAATAAATCCCAAGGCGAAGAGGGCAAGAGATAATTTTCCAAGATCAGATCTTTTCAATGTCACGAGCATGGGCATTATGCTTCAAATTGTCCACGGAAGAATGCAAGCAAGAAGGAGGCTGCAGTTGCAGCCGGTGAAGCATTGGCTTCACAGTTCGAGCTTGATTTTCATCTCATTGCATGCATGGCCAGCACTGCAATGGGATTCATGTGGTATCTAAACAGCAGTGCCCCGTTGCATATGACGGGGAATATAGATCTCTTCAGTGACTTGGAGGAGAAGGACCTCTAGAAAAACATAGAGTTTGGAGATGACAGGAGGTATAGTGCGACCGGGATAGGTACAGTTACCTTTCAGAGGGAGTTTTTCTCCCCTCTCAGTCTAGTATATGTTTTTAATGTTCCAAGCCTAAGGAATAATCTTGTCTTGGTAGTGGTATTGGAAGACCGTGTTTATGAGTTGATGTTTAGAAAAGGAAATGTGTTCCTTAAACACATAGCCATAAGACAGGTTAAGCAGATCAGTTCAAGATTCAAGAACCTATATGCTCTCAAGGTTGAGGATGCATGAAAGGCTTTGAGGAGCAAAGCAATGGTTAATGACTTGGTGGTTGAGAGGGAGAAATTATCTCTCAACATGTAGTCTCATAATTTTGTGGAGAAGCCATAATTGGAGAAGCGGAGAGGATACTGAGGGGAAGATTCCACTCAAGTAGAGACCTCTAGGAGGGGGAATTTTGAGTCATATGGGCAGAGGGAGTACATGCAGCTATACCTCCGAGTGTGAGGTGGGGCGATGTGCAGAATTAATCCCAAGAATAAATTTGGGCAGGGTCCATTAACATGGTGTGTCTCATGGATCGTACCTGGCTACGAGGAGCCCACAGTATAACAATAGCAGGAAGGATCAGTTAGATTGATGCATTCAAATATCAGGAGGACTGAAAGCAAAGTGATAGATGTCAGATACTAGAGCATAGATCATAGTTTGCAGCAGTGTAGAGTGCATGGATGTAGATGTCAGCAGTAGCGCAGGGAGTCCAGTAGACATGTGCAGTAGCTAGCAGCAGTCAGAAGACTCTGATGAAAAATGCATTATATTGATTCAACTATTTGGAGGCTATTCAGTTTCAGGAGATTTGCATGTGTGAACAACACTATATAAGTGTTGCATGCAAGAACATTCCAAAGGTACCGGATCGGGACAGATTGATTCCTTTCTTGCTGAGAGGGAGTGTTGAAATTTGCAACAAGAAATAATGAAACTGGCATCCAGAAAAAAAAAAAAAATCTTGTGTTGTGTGATTGATTTACTTCTTTATCTTACTTGCATGTGATTGAGCGATCATGATTTATATTCCGGAAATATTGTAGAAGGATTCAGTATCTTGTTTTAGTGCATTACATGATCAGATTTAATCCATTGATATAATTTATACATGGTATTGTAGTTGTGTTAGAGATTTTCTACAAGATGTTACTATGTGACCATGAATTTCTACCCTTGGAGTCAAAAAACATGACTGGCTAAACCACTCGTGTGCTAGGGGAAATGAGAGAGAACCGTGAGGTAATCTAAGAGGAGAGAAAGGAGAAAAGGTGGGAATATTGTGGTGGAGGCTAACGTCGAGTACAAGGCTGCACAAGTTAAGGTGAGGAGACAATATGTAGATAGAAACTTTTGAGGGTAGCACCTTGAGGAGTGGATAGAGGTTTCGATGGGGTGATGTGGGAGTATATTGGATATTGTTGATTCATGAAGAGAGGAGAAGGCCAGGGAGAGGGGTGATAAAAACCTACTAAATGAAAAGGAGTAGCATGAGTGATGAGAGTGGTGAGGGAACATAGTTTGGTACCCTATGCACTAAAGTAGAGGGAGAATATCATTTGAGTCCATGCGACATGGAGTCCTTCGATCCTGGACAGCAGATTTAGATCGTACCTAGTGTCGAACCCATGACCCCACGCGCTTCTACAAATCTAGAGGTAAGTACTCATCATATTGTCACAAATAGTGCAGAGGGAAATTACAGTCAAAGGGGTGGAGGTACTAGCAGTAGTAACATTTCCCAAGTAGTAGAAGGAGTGTCATAGGGTACTCAAGTTTAGTTTGTTATGTAGACTAGTGTAGTGATTTCTAGTGGTTCAAAGGATGAAATTGGCAATGCTTCATCATGAAGTATTGTGCATAGTTCAATGACGGGTGTAGAGTTAAGAATGACTATGTTCCACAGTGCTAGGAATGAATACCTAGAGAAAAATATATTTGTTTGTGAATAAATTTGGACAACTAAGTAGGTCTAATATGCGGCGAAGAATATTTCCCAGTTGGAAGCGACCTTTAGATACTGTGCATTAACATGGTATATGAAATTTAAGAGCGCGGCCCCAACCGGGAATAATAGAACATTGAACGAGATTAAGCAAACTTTGGTTAGATATTTTTAGAAACTGAAGTTTGAATCTGAGTACATTATCGAGCTAAGGGAGATAAAGCAAGGCTCAAGCAAGTCCACGATGGATCTTGAATAACGTTTTAAGATATTGAAGGACAGGATGATGTTCAAAATTCCAAACATGCAGCATAAAAAATGGTTCATTACTAGGCTATTACCACACATCAGGATACCATTGAAATAGAAACATATTGATTCACGGTCAGAGGCATTAGAGCTCATGTTGAAGTTAGAAGCCTCGCTAATAGGAAGTGGAGAGATAAATGGTATGGATCAAGTACAGTCACAAGTTTTTGCGCTCACTCTGCTGCTCCAATATTTGACTGAAGGTAAAGAGAAGCAGGAGGAAGTGTGGTGCACCATCTATCGGATAGAGGGTTACCACAGAAATGAGTGCAAGTTGCTGACATACTACATGGAAATGAACATAGAAAAACAACTTGCGTAGGGTAAAGGATTGTGATGTCAATTTTATAGAGTGTGGCACTGAACTCCACATAATTTTTCGATGATGCAGAAGATGAGGACATAGCACACACATTGTTTTGTGATTATTATAAATCGGTGGTGCATGATATCCACCATTGGTGTGCATTATAATTGATGCACGAGCACAACTTTGATTCATTTCGGATACAGGGACCTGAAGGAATTGAGACAACATTGGTGGGTTTCGATCAACTAGGGTACAATCAGATTGGACAATACAATCAACCCAGTCAAGGACACAAACTGGTAGCTAGAGGTTTACGAGGGCCAGCCCAAGGAAGAGGTAAATTTAGATGCATTCAAGGAGTGATTTTTTGTTATAATTAGGGACAACAAGGACACTCACGTGGTATTTCCCTAATTACTATTATTCATGCACATATTGTAAATCATTGGACCATTCGACCGATAATTTTCCACAGCTGATGTCCAAATGGTAAAAGAGGAAAGGGACAAATGTGTAAATGATAGCAGTTAAACCTTGTAGATCCCAACATTGATTTGTCACAGTAACTTGGAGAGGTGTTAGAATTGGAGTGGATGTTACAAAGTCTAGAACTTCATAGTTGCAATAGGTTAAAAGGTTCCTTGAACCTCCTCCAAAGCTTGACCCTTCCCGAGAAAGGCAACCTACAAAGAAGCTCGAGGGGCAATAGTCGTTGCAGAATGGGAAAAAATGATGGTAATCTATGAAGAAGCTATGAAGGATATCTACTATGATATTGCGTGTAGGGAACTTGTGATAGAGGCATATCTAGTTCAGAAATTGCTCCAAAGTTGCATTGAGTTGGTGAAGGATGCACGGGTGTTGGATAAATTTAGGAAACTAATAGAACAACGTGCTAAGGAATATAAAGTATTTATCATGTGAGTGTTATCGCGTCGTAAATCACGTAGCCTGCGGGAAGAGAACAAGTAAGGAATTCATATTTGGCACACAGGTTGGAGAATATGAAATGGAAAATATCATATTAGACATGGTGTTCGATGTAAATATTTTTCCAAAGAGTACTTGGGATATGGTGGGAAAACCAAAGATAACCTAGTCCCTCATTCAGTTGAGATTAGAAAATCAACACCATATCTTCCCCATTGGTAGACTGACAAGAGTGCTAGTAGACATTGATAGAGTTACGAATACTGTCGATTTCAAAATTATAGAAATCATTAATGACACCAATCTAGACCCATTTTTTTGGGGGGTTGATTGGATGTTCGATAATTAGGTGATTATTAATTTAAAGAAGAGGAAAATTATTCTTGAAGGTGGGAACATTCGAGTGATAGTGCCCCTGGATCCACGAGAAGGAGACTGGTATATTGAACCGGTTAAAGGTGAGTTGAGTGGGGAAGATTTGGAGAATATCTACAATTTAACTGCTCACTAGGAAGATTTTGTGAACCCTACAACGGACGAAGTGTTGAGTTGGCATAGTGTTGGGTCATGTGCTTCTGATTCAAAATAAGCATTGTAAAAATAGAAGAACAAAATGTATGAGGTCAACACTCGAAGTTTCGCACACCTCATGAGAGTAATGTGTTGGATAGGGACCAAGTTACATAGTCTCCCTCGTTTTGATGGACTGTCTGAGATGATCAGTTTTTTGAAGGATTTCAAGGATTAGATACCTAAGCACATGAGGATGTTCATACTAGATGTTGTGTTATACCTAACCCCAACCAGATAGTGTACTACGCATAAGTACCAGGTCGCAAGATGGAAAAATGATAGACAGTTAATGTGCATCATATTCAGTACCATTTATGGGGTCCCTTGGGAAGAGTATTCGGGCATGGAATGCCCAAGGACCCACTTAAAATGGTGCATCGCATCATGGATGATAGAATGTGTGCCACAATAGGCGTGGGTACCTTGGTTTGTACATACGCTGGAATTATTCCTACAAACTGGTATATTGAGTTGGAGGTGTGCAAAGAAACGAAGGAATAGAATGAGATGGCACAAAGATTTAAGGCTACTTTAATTTTGTAGCAGAGGAACCGGAACTTGATGAGGCTTTAAAAGTGTTGCAATAGAAAAATTTTGCCTTAGGACCAACAACGTTGGAAAGTGTATCGTTGTGACCTATGCACAAGCATTATGTTGTCGCTACTATCACACCCTCCAAAATTTTGGCCTGCACCCAAATTTTGGAGCCTCCTTTGATCTTTCATATTGTCGTCACAAGCTTTAAAACTTATTGCATGTGTTTCTCTAAGTGTTCTTATCCTATTTGCAAGAAAATAAAAGTGTCGTATTTTCACATGTTAAATGTTGCACATCACACAAAAGCTAGTTTTGGTGGTTTCAAGGGGTAATATTTGTGTAAGTGAGTTATTGTTACCATGTAAACATGTGTCGCACTCATTTCCAAATTTTCAAGCATTTTTGCACAAGTGTCATCACTATCATCGCAAAGCGTATCTTTGGTTTTTCACTTCTCGTAATTTGTCACAAAGTTGTCACATTGAGGGAAGTATGTTTTTCATGTGTTCTGAGTGATCTGTGTTGGGTCATCAAGTGTTCTAAGTGTGTGATCAAAATCAAGTCTTGTCACTGTTCACATCAACTTCATGGATTCCACACTTAGTCAAATCTGGAAAACTTCCCAACTAGACAACCTAGCCTCATCCAGCCCTTCTAAACTGTGCATTGCACAGTATCATCCCTCAATATGAAACCATGCCTCTTGACACTATGAAATGTGCAGTTCCTGCCTTCCAGGATTGTGCATTGCGCAATCACAGTGCTCAATCTCAGCCTCTGATCTCAAAAACTACACAATTTATCTCTCCTTCTCAATTAGAATTGTGCATTGCATAGTCTCAAGGCTCGGGCCTCAACCTTGAAGTCCTAAAATGTGAAATTTCTCAATCACATAGCAACCTATACCTTCCAGAACTGCACAGTAAGCAGAATCAATGCTCAATCCGTCAGCCTAGCTCCATGAGCTCCCCCACTGAGTAATATTTTTGCTCAGCCCAATCCTGAACTACACATTGCGCAGTCTCAAGGCTCAAGCCTGACCATATACTACCTGAGATGCACAATTTCAGAGTCACTGAGCCTCTCCCTCAACCTACCACCCAGTTCTAGCTCAATCAGTGGATCATCATGCAACATCTTAGACTAGGGGTTTATCGGATTGATGTCATCTTGTCATGAGTGAATTACAGATAAAATTGTTTTATCATGCTATGGAAAGATGATGAAGAAGGATATGGAGAAGGAGGAAATGCTGTAAGAAACCTTTGTTGTTGAATATGCAAGTTGATCAATTAGGATAAAGCAAAGGGACATCAGTTTGCGACCACGGCTCAATACATGAGAACACTAAAGACTCCTCATCTCTAAGCCATATGGAGGTGGAAAAGAGTTCATTCTCAAGAAGAAAAAAAACAGCAGCAACAAATAATGGATTGACATTTCCATGTCAACATGCAGTCCATGTCATCATTTTCATGTCATGTCATATCATGATTCATAATATGCCACATCATTTTTGTGGATTATGTAAAATATTATTCGAAAATGTATTGTAAAGTGGAACTCAAAAGGACATGTACATAATATGAAGTAAAACAATCATGAGGGTAGTCAAAGAGTCACAACTGAGGTGAAGGATCACCCCATTGGTTATATATACACCCTCATTATACAAGCAAAGTAATTTTCACCTTGACTCCTCTCGTAAAGCATCAAAGAGACAAGCTAGTTCTTTTGGGGAGCAAGTAGTAGCTCCAATGCTCCACTATTGGATTTAGTGGTGTTCATTGTACACGTGTCCTAGTAATTCTACTTAATATTTGAAGCTTGATGGCCAACACATTCTTCATGCATGGATTATCAATATTTGTTAGATTATTTTATGAATGTTTGTAATTCATTTTTGTTTTTCACCTGTACTAAAGTAGTTGAAATATTCCGATTATTTTATTGTTAAGAATATTGAGAATGTGTTGTAATTGTTGCAATCACCATCGCATCCTTGTGGACTATTCCGCTGGATTTTAGACAGATCTTTCCTGTTTGTGTGTGTCTCTGCTAGAGTGGTACTATTACCTCTCTCTTAGAGCTCACTTTTTTTTCCCTCCACAGTAGAAGAACCTCGACACACCTATAATCGAACACTTACTAGGCACACTTACTTACTTTTTGAAGGAACATATGTGTTCCTCTCTCTTTCTGACAGTTAGATCCAAGGAAAAAATTTAAGAAAACGGTAAACGGGTCGTATTCCGGATGGGTCTTCTATCCCAAATGGTGTGAGGTCTAATTAGGACCACATATCAGGGACACCCCTTTGAATGGTTGTAGGTATAGCACTGTCAACATTTTTTTTTCTAGAAGGGAAGCCACATTTTTATGGATTTAAACTCCACCCACACTCATCACACTTCTTCCAGTCAAGGTAGCAATATTCCCAACACCTCCTCTACTTATATTCCTGAAGTTGACAAATCTTCTCAACCCGGGCTTGGAAAAACTTGTGAAATCTCTTACGATTATATCTGAGCCATCTGGCCTATAACCTGTTACTTTGCAAAGGTTATTGATTTGATTCCTATATTATATGATCTTCCTTATTTTCCAAATAAGAACACAACCACTCCTATTGGGATATTGGTTTCTCCAGTTGAATACTTAGTTCTCGCCACCCTTTAAGAGTTGGTAGAGACTATAGAAAATGCAGAGAAACCAGAGCAGCCTCCATATTTTAAAAAAGGTGACAAATACAACGTTATTCTCTCATACGACACTTTCCATGGGTTATGTAGTCACGAAGAGGAGGAGGAAGATCTCTCATACTCTGAAGAAGAGGAGGAACACATAGACGCAAACATGGTGAACCAAGATCTGTATTGGATGTCTCGAGGCCCACTCTCTCTACCAGGTGTATTATAAAATATGTCGAGACACTTGGAAAAGTTGTTAATGAAGTATGACCCTCATAAAGCAGTAAAAGAGGAAGACCATTTGGACAACTTCTACCTACACCTGCAGATGCTCGAAGCACGTTACGATAATGTTGCATATAGAATTTTTTCTTGTACCTTAGAAAGTAGAGCAGTTGTATGGTACCACAGTCTTCCCCCAAACTCAATCAAGAATTGGAAGGGGTTAAAAAATTGTTTCTTGAAAAAAATTTCGATGAAAAAACCTAGACCATGTTATTAAAGGAGCTAGGAAATCTGAAGATGGAACATAAAGAGAAATTTAAAGATTTTATTCAGAGCTTTAATGCATTTTGAATAGATTTCATTCGAACACGAAACCTCATGACTCCATCACTATTTATTACTACACTTATTCCTTACCAACAAGCATCTTGCAGTTCGTCAAGAGAACTACAAAATAAACATTGGCAGAGAATTACAAAGAAGCCATTGCGGTTGAAAAGGACTTGCACAAAATTAGAGTCATTTTAAATGATTAACCATCAAAATAATCTAAGGATATGAGTAAAGGTCCCAGGCCTTGTCAAGTAAAGCCAAGGATAAATAAGTCTCTGATCTTGAAAGTGTTAGGTACCTATATTACTAGTGGAGTCCCTTATTTTTATTAGTGTAGCCCCCTTATTGTTATTTTTGTACCCCTGTAACCCCCATGTTGTTATTATTGTGCCCTTCATTATTATTGTTAGGTCGGCTAGGATTGTATTGTGAACCCATGGACTCCTATATATATAAAGGAGGTTTTGTCATTTGTTTCATCAAAAAATTGTTCATTTATGTAATGGAAAGGAGGTTTCCCCCTCGAAGTGGATTATTTCTATGGCATTGATCTCTCTTTTCTTCTATTTTTGGAGCTGGTTTCATAACATTTGGTTTCAGAGCTTTGGATTATAGGGTTTTGATGCTTCAAACAGCTCATCGTGGAATTTTCACTATAACGTTTTTTCTACAAGATTTCAGACACTAAAACAAAAAAAACCATTTCGAATAAATTCTTAGGAACTTCATGTAAAAATTTCAGATCTTGGTTCGCAATATTTTCGGAGATATGATTTGTGGAAGTTATGGTTTTTGGAGGCTCTCAAATTTCATCTAAAAGAGGTGACCTTGGGAAAATCGTCATAAATCTAGCTCTGAGCATCGGATTGGAATTATGTAAAAATTGGTTGAAATTACACGGATTTTAGTTTCTTGTATATCAATTTTAGAGTCGAAGGAGGAAACAATGACATGAGGAATGCCATACAAATTCGTTTTACTGAACCAATCTATAATTAAGTCATTGTGGGAGATTGGTCATAACTTTGTCTTGAAGAATCCAAATCAGGTCAGACCCATGGCATTGGAAAGAAGCTTTAGAGGGCTACTACAGGACCAAAGATAAAATCTCATGGATCCGAAATTACAGAGATACATCAGTTTCAATATCGAGCTCCTCAAAATCAAGAAAAAGGTGTGTTTTTTTTTTCGAATTGCATAAGTCTTGTTTGAAAAATTAGTTTGAAGTGATTCCAAGGGAATATTGAAGAATAGATATCATTATTGGGTTCTAAAATTCCCCCTAAAATAATTCAACACCCATTAAGCCCTCAGAATACTCTACTATGACTCATGAAGAGGAAGAAGTGCAACATGATATACCAAAATTACAAGAGCAAGCGCACCAAATTTCGCTCTCACAAAGAGCAACAAAAAATGAAATGGAAGTTTTCAAGAAATGCCTAGAAGCTAATATGGATGGTTTGAAGAAGGGTGTGGAAGCTAATATGGATGGTTTGAAGAAAGGCGTGGAAGCTAAGATGGATGGATTGAAGAATGGCATGGAAGCTAAGATGGATGACATGGAAGCTAAGATGAATGACATGGAAGCTAACATGGAATACATGAAGAATGATTTAAAAGAAGACATGGAAGGTTTGCAGGAAGGTTTGACAAAGTTGATACAAGAAATGATTCCTAATGTCGAAAAGGTAGTGTAGGAAACTCATGATGAGAACAAAATAAATGTTAATCGTGATTTCATAAAATCTAACGTTGGATGGAAGAACCACCATATTCCAAAGATGGATATGAGGAAGTTTGATGGCAAGGATCCTGTAACATGGATACTATAGATGGAGAAATATTTTGATCTCAATAATGTGCAAACACATAAAAGGTACGCATTGAAACTTTACATTTAGAACAAAATACATTTTTATGGTATCGATGGCTTTGCTCCCGTAAAAAATTGTCACTTGTTCAATTTTTACAAAGGAAATGATGGCACATTATGAGGATACAAAGAGAAACACCTTCTTTAGCCAATTGATAAATCTAAAACAAAAGGGTTTAGTGGTGGAGCACATTAAGGACTTCCAAAAATGAATATAAGGGTAACTAATATTCCAAAGTAATAGAGGATTTATGTCTTCATAGGGACTTTAAAGGATAACATCCAACATGAGGTTCACCTTTGGGAACCTAATTCATTGGAGAAGGCATTCAGATTGGCAAGAAAAATTGAATGTAAAATTATGGTGATAAGTAAGCCTTCCACTCACATCTATAAAGATGAAAGTGTTGCTACTCCTAGAATTCCACAACCTACAAGGTTGACACAACAACAATTGGAAGAAAAGAGCAAAAGGGCTTTGCTACAGTTGTGATAGAAAATACAGTAAAGGTCATAAGTGTGTTGAGAAGAAATTATTTTACATAGATTGTGAAGAGGGGGAAGAAAATGAACAAGAAACTTCAAAAGAAGGTGATATACACCAGGAAACAACCCTAGAAAAATAAGAAATGTGTCTGACCATATCATGTAATGCATTGGCAGGAATTACCACTCCTTAAACTCTCAAGATAGAAGGACATATCAAGAAGAAAAAGGCAATAGTATTGATTGATTCGGGTAGTACCCATAATTTTATTCATTGTAAGGTAGCCAAGGAATTGAATTGCTTCCTATACCCAGCACCAGAATGTCAAGTGATGGTTTCAAATGGAGGAACTATAAATTTCTCTTGAAAATTCCATAATATAAAGCTAACCATGGGAGAATATGTATTGAATAGTCCAATGCTTTTCATTCCAATGGGAGTTGTTGATGTTGTACTAGGATTACAATGGTTACAATCTTTGGGGATGGTAGCTTTTAATTTTCAATAACTTTTCTTGAAAAAAATTTCAGAAGGAAAGGAAGTTGAATTACGGGGTATCGCAGGAAATCCAGGAAAGATAATAAGCTCTAACGTCATGACAAATATTCTGAAGAAAGAACAATGAGACGTGATTGCACAATTTTTCTCACTAGAAGCTCCAACATCAAAAACATTTATTTCTCTAGATCTCCAAAAAGTCTTGGACAATCATTCCAAGGTGTTTGAAACTCCCAAAGGACTCCCACCTATTCATGATTATGATCATGCGATTCATTTGATTCCAGGAAGTGTTCGTCCAAACATCAGGACTTACATATATCCTTATGTCCAAAAGAGAGAAATTGAACATATGATTGCAGAAATGTTGGAGGCTGGTATAATTCAACCTATTCAAAGTTCTTTCTCTGCTCCAGTAGTATTGGTGCACAATAAGGATGGATCATGGCGCATGCGTCCGAATTATAAAGAGCTCAATAAAATCACTATTAAAGATAAATTTCCCATTCATATGATTGATGAATTACATGGAGCAATTTTTTTTACCAAGTTGGATCTTTGTTCAGCATATCATCAAATTAGAATGAAGACTGAAGATATTCTGAAAATAACATTTCAAACTCATGTGGGTAGTTATGAATTTTTGGTCATGCCTTTCGACATTACCAATGCACCTTCTACATTTCAAGGGTTGATGAATTCCATTTTCAAAACCTTCCTTAGAAAATTTCTGTTAGTATTTTTTGATGATATACTAATCTACAGCAGGTCTTGGAAGGATCATGTTCAACATGTTGACAGAACAACTATTAGATATAAACAATTATATGCAAAAACCTCCAAATGTTTCTTGGGATACAAGAGGTGGAATATCTAGTCATATTGTATCCACATTTAGGTGTTAAGGTATACCCTAACAAAATTAAATCCATTAAGGGAATTAAGTCCACAACCATAAAGCAAGCACTAGGATTTTTCAAAGAGGCAAAATACTGTATTTTTTAATAATTATGAATAGTAGCACCTAACAACATTATTGAAGAAAGATGCATTTTCATGGACTCCTGAAGCAACTAAGGCCTTTGAACATCTTAAAGAGGCAATGTGCTTAGCATCGGTCTTAGCTACGCCAAACTTCACAAAAACCTTTATTGTGGAATGTGATGCCTTGGGAAATGTAATTGGTGTTGTTTTAATGCAAGAAGGAAGACCCATTGCTTTTAAAATTTGTCCAATCAAAGGAAACTATTTAGAGAAAGATATTTATGAGAAGGAAATGTTGGCAATACTACATGCACTAAAAAAATGGCGACCTTACCTAATGGGAAGACACTTCAAGGTAAAAATTGATCATGATAGTCTTAAATACTTTTTGGAACAAAGACTATCTTCAAAAGAGAAACAAAAATGGGTCATAAAGATGTTGGGTTATGACTTTGAAATCATCTACAAAAAAGGGAAGCTAAATGTTGTTGAGGATGCACTCTCAAGAAAGGATGAAGAGGTTGAAGCATTGCTTTGTGCCATTTCTATTATCCAACCATATTGGTTAACTGAAGCAAGGGATGAATGGAAGAAGGACAAAGAAGTGTGGACACCCATTCAAAATTTGCAGCAAGATCCTAGTACATCTGATACATTTAGTTGGAAAAATTATTCCTTATGGTACAAAGATCTCTTATATCTTTGTAATAATTCCCAACTAAAACAAAATATTATGTTGGAAATGCACACTTCTCCCTTATGAGGACACTCAGGATTTTTAAAAACTTACCACAGGGTGAAGAAAGAATTTTTTTGGGACGACCTTAAATCTAATATTCAAAATTTTGTGGTAGAATGTTTGGTTTCCCAGCAAAATAAAGTTGAGACAATTAAGACCCTGGGTCTTCTACAACCTTTATCCATTCCAAGTCAACGTTGGGAGGAGATTTCAATGGATTTTATCACAGGTTTACCTAAGTCCGAAGGAAAAATTGTCATCATGGTGGTAGTTGATAGACTTACCACATGGCACACCAGCATTATTCCATTTAAAGAAAGTACAACATGTCATCGCATTTATGGAAACAATTCATGTTATGGAAACCTGTGATTATTGTGTTTACGTAGATCCCATTTTTACTAGAAATTTTTGGACGGAATTATTTTCTTGTTTGGGTACTCAACTAGCTCATAGCTCATCTTATCATCCTCAATCCGATGGGAAAACTAAGATAGTGTACAAATGTTTGGAAGGATATATTTTTTGTTTTGTATCCGATAAACAAACATAATGGGTCAAGTGGTTACCTCTAGATGAATGGTAGTATAACACTTCCTTCCATACTGCAACAAAAATGACCCCATTTATGGCACTTTATGGATATCATCCACTGTCCATCACATCATCTTTAAGAGAAAATTCTAAGGTTAAATCAGTGTAATATCGCATCGAGCATCAACAACAAGTTCTCCAAGTCTTAAAGGATAACCTAAATTTAGCACAAAATCGAATGAAACAACAAGTAGATCAACATCGCAGCGAGAGAAGTTTTGATGTAGGAGACAGCTGGGTATTTTTATGGCTACAAAAATACAAACAAATGTCCCTCAAGCAAGCTAAGAAGGATAATAAATTATCACCAAAGTACTATGGTCCTTACAAGGTGTTGCAAAAAATTGGTACTATGGCATACAAATTGGAGCTTCCTACTTCTTCTCGAGTGCATCCAGTTTTCCATGTTTCATGCTTAAAGAAGGTTATAGGTGAAAAAATTCTAGTTCAAACATTATTGTTGGAACTTGATGAGGAAGGAAAAATCATATTGGAACCTGAAGCATTCATGAAAACAAGAACTCGACAGCTACAAAATTGATCAATTTCAGAGTATCTCATCAAGTGGAAGAACTTACCCACTGAATATTATACATGGGAGAATGGTAATTTTATACAGAAGCATAAAAAGCTACTCAAGTGTTGAGGACAACACTTTTTTGAAGGAGAGGGGCATGTTAGGTCCCTATATTACTAGTGGAGCCCCTTATTGTTGTTAATGTAACCCCCTTATTGTTATTTTTGTACCCCTGTAACCCCCGTATTGTTATTATTGTGCCCTTACATTATTATTGTTAGGTTGGATAGGATTATATTTTGACCCCATGGACTCATATATGTAGAAAGGAGGTTTTATTATTTGTATCATCCAAGAATTTTTCATTTATGTAATGTAAAGGAGATTTCCCCATCGAAGTGGCTTATTTCTAAGGTGTTGATCTCTCTTTTCTTATACTTTTTGAGTTGGTTTCATAACAGAAAGCTTGACCCTGACCATCAAGTCTCTATCTAATGATTTAGCTGAGTTAAAACAAAGGTCAAGTGAGATCACTATCAGCATCAAGCCCCCAAAATTCAACTTCTTGAGAAGGGCTTCCAACTCTGACAACAACAATAATCAGCCAGCTAAGTTTGCACAAAGCTCGAACATCATGTTAAATGTCAAAATCATGGGCATGGACCAGTATTATTTGTTTCATCAAGAATACCATTCAAAGAAAACATGTCCTCAATGGAATCAAAAAATGAATTCTCTGGCTACGCATATCATTGATAAAATAATTTTAGATAAGCAGTCTGATCTAGCTGAAGAAAAGGAAGAAATTTTTGTTGATGAATAAACTGTGAATGTTGTGCATGCAGTGAATAATTTCAGTTGTGTATTCACAACTGAAAAGAAAATTGTCGAACAACTAGCACAGAGTGAGGACCCGACTCAAAAAAATAGTCGATACAAGCTGAGAAGCCAAGGGTCAGTTTTCGAACAAGAGCTGATAAGGCATAAATTGAAAGAACATTTGCTAAGGAAGATCACACCACCTATCAAATCAACTCAAAACACTCAGAATAAGTCTAGAAATAATTCTACAATGAAAAATACTTCCGCCAACACTTAAAAAAAGTTTATCATTTAGGAATTATCAGATAAAGTCACTACTCCAAACACTTTGGTGATGCCCGATGCACTTGATTATAACATAGTTGAAGATATGAAGAAAACTCATGCTAACATTCCAATCTTTGAACTTAAAAGGATCGCAAGCCAGTAGGAGTTGCTTATTTGCGCTCTTGATCAATATTCCTTAGGTGACAATGCTTCTTCACAAAAGGTATCTAGTAAGTCTTCTAGTCCCCTGGAATATATTCTGAATGCGTAGAAGAAAACACAATCTGGCCTCCATTTTTGTTACATTCGAAATTTTTAATTACAATGTACAAAATTGATTAGTTGATTCTGGTGTGTTTGTAAATGTAATGCCATTTTTCGTAGCCAATAAAATAAATGCAAAATGGGATAATACAGATGCATAGATTATTTAGCTGGAAAGGACTCTTGTCCGAGCTATTGGTGAACTCATAAATGTGCTTATTCACTTATCATCTTATCAACGAGTTCACCAGTGCCTAAATATAGTAATTGTGGACATTCCAAAAGCCTATGTTGTATTGTTGAGTAGGGACTGGTCCAAAAAATTATAGGGGTATTTTTCTACCAACTGGTGACATTTGTGGTTTCCTTATAAGGGCAGTAATAACCAAATATAGGTGGACTCAGAGCATTACATGAAACACACTATCACACCCTTCGAGGGAAGGAATGAGCTAGTTTCTTTCGCGGATCTGATATTTGGTAATTGCTTCTTGGAGACTGACCTTACTCAGCCTTACCCTGTCCCACCTGACACATAGTTGGAACTCCTTCCTAGTCCAATTGGCACAAATGGCCTCTATACATTAGATATTAGTAGTACTAGTGTAGGGCATAGTTCTTGTACACATGATGTTTGGACTTTGTATTTTTATGGTTCCAAGACACATGAGGGCTTTAGATTTGGTTTTGTTTTAGTATACTCGCGACAGAGAAAACACATGATCTCTATTTGCTTGTAATTCGAGTGCACTAACAACACTGCATAATATGAAGCACTCATCCTTGGCTTACAGAAGGCCATTGACCTCAATGTTGGGATTCTTAAAGCAGTAGGTGACTCTAAGATCGTCGTGCGGCAGTTAGAAAACACTATACATTGTGTGTCACCTCATTTGAAAAATTATCAAGAAGAGGTATGGCATTTAATTTCTCATTTCCAAGCTTTTGATATTGTATTTATTCCTAGAATGTGTAACGTAGTTGCGGATGCATTACCAAATTGTGTTGCTAAGTTGTCACCACTCAGGGATGGTTTTTATATTGAAATAATTTATAAACCATATGTCCCTGATAATAGAACTAAATTATGTGTTTTTAATGATGACCAACAGATACTGCAATTCATGGAAAATGTTGATGTATTTAGAGATGCAACCATTGACGAAGATGAGCATGAAAAACAATTGTAAGCAGCTCGAGCAAGCAAAGAGAACCCCATGTCGAAGGGTGTGGTATCATTGGAGAAGTTGCATGACTTGTAGAATCGCTTTAGAGGGCCAGACAATGCCAAAACCCATATGTCAATGATATCACATGAATAGATCAATCTTGGAACATAGAAAGATCTGAAGTTTGTTAATCTCGATACTTATTGCACACCACAAGAGTGGAAAGCCTTCATCTGCTTATTCAAGCAGTACCGTTATGTTTTCATGTGGACATATGATGAGCTCAAAACTTACGACACACAAATAATCTAGCATGCTATTCTAATCAAGGAAGGGGCCGAGCATTTTCAACAGAAGTTGTAGCAGGTGCATCCAATGCTTGAGCCCTTGATTCAGAAGGATTTGAGGAAACTTTGGATGCTCGGATTATTTACAAAGTGTGACATTCAACATGGGTGTCGAATCTGTTCCTAGTAAGGAATAAGTCTAGCGAAATACGCTTGTGCATAGATTTCTATAATTTCAACCTTGCCTCGGACAAAGAACACTACCTTGTGTCGTCAATGGAAGAGATATTTCAAATAGTATCGGGGTTAGAAATGTTTTCTTCACTTGAAGGTTATTCGAGCTACAACCAAGTTCTAGTCACAGAGCCTGACATACTTAAAACTACTTTTTGAATGAAGTGGGGCACGTTCACATTCAGAATAATGCCATTTGTGTTAGTTAATGCCTGTGCGACCTTTCAACGTGCGATGGACATCAAATTTCATAGGCTGATTGGTCAGAGCGTAGTGGTGTATATTGACGATGTCATAGTGTTTTAAAAGAAGATATCTGACCACCCATGCCACCTAAAGAAAATATTTTAGCGACGTCAAAAATATGGGATATCACTTAATCCCAAGAAAAACATTTTTTTAGTGTCTAAGGGAAACCTCTTGGGCCATATTATAGAAAAGAGTGGGATTAAAGTAGACCCTGAAATGGTCAAGGCTATTACGTAGATTCCCTTCCCAGTGAACAAGAAATCCATGCAGTACTTCCACAGGAGGATAAACTTTCTCCATTAGTTCTTCTCTGATTATGGTCAAATTTTCAAACTTATGCAGGAGATAGTGCAAAAGGATGCAATTTACAAGTGGAAAAAAAGGGAAAAATATGTGTTCTATTGTATTAAGCAAGAAATCATGGAGGCACCCACTTTGTTTATCCTATATTTCAACAAATATTTTTTACTTTGCACCAATGCTTCTGATACTTCTCTTGGTGTCTTACTTATGTAGAAATATGATTAGAATAATGATCAGTCGATATATTTTATGAGTGCTAGCCTACAAGGACTTGAACTCAACTATCCTGCCATCGATAAATAGGTGTATGCAGTCTATAAGGCGGTGAAGCACTTCTGGCCCTATCTTTTGAAAAATCATTGTGTTATCTTTGTGTCGCACCCAACAATTAGATAGTTGTTTGTCCAACAAGATTTGGGTGATAGAAGAGTGAATTGGATGACCGATTTACAAGAGTATGATCTTGAATTTAAACCAATCCACACAATTAAGGGTAGTGGTCTATGTTGACTACCAGTAGAAACGGTGAATTCAAAATGAGATGATCCATCTGAGTGGGAACAATAAATTGAAATGTACAATGTTGAGCGAGCCACCCCCACTACCATATAAAACTCTTGGTATAGAGATGTGTGCCAATATCTTGAGCATGGAACTTTTCCCTCTCACTTATTCTCATGGAAGAAGAGGGAAATTACCAGTTAGTGCATGGGGTGCTTTTCATAAAGCACCATAATGGAGTATTGCTCAGATGCTTGGAAGCAGATGATTCAGAGAAAGTTCTACGTGACCTCCACGATGGACAAGTCGGGGGGAACTTCGCGGGTGAAACTACATCGCATAAAGTCATGTGGGCCAATTTTATTGGCCCACATTATTCAAAGATGCTCATGCATATGCTAGCAAGTGCCCGGTTTGTCAAAAGTGTACTGACCAAGGAAATAATTCAACCACCCTATTGCATCCTATCAATGTGGAAGAACCATTTCAACAATGGGGTTTAGATGTTATCGGTGATATTCTTCCACACTCACCAAAGAGGCACCGTTATATTATCACTGCTACATATTACTTCACGTGGTGGACGGAAGTGATTCTGTTGAAGCAAGTGAACAATCAGGAAGTAATCAACTTCCTCAAGCATAATATCATCTTCAGTTTTGGCATTCTGACTTCACTTGTTTTTGACAATGCTACTTTTCATCAGTGAGATTATATGATTTTTCATTATAAAATGGCATTGTATTGAAACATTTTGCTAATTATTATCCATAGGGAAATGGCCTTGTTGCGTCTGCTAATAAGAACCTTATCTGCATCGTTAAGAATATTGTTTTCTCTAAACATAGGATATGGTACTCTTCTTTAGTGAATGCCTTATGGGTTGATCGAGTCATGACTAAACCTTCTCTGAATATGTATCCTTAATTCCTAATGTATAGAAAATAATTCATCCTACCCCAAAATTTTACTTTCTTGCCCTTCAAATTTCATAAGAATCCCATGGAAAGCCATGCTTATTGGTTAAAAGTAGGATAGACACCCTTCGCAAGCTACAGCAAGAAAGACAGAAAACCAAAGATAAATTTTCTCTTCACCAGGGTCGTATCAAGAGGTGGTTTGAGAGAAATCCTGGAGGGAAAAACGAATTTAGAATGGATGACCTCGTATTGAAGTGGGACAAATCCCACGAATACAAAGGGAAACATAGTAAGTTATAATTCCTATGGATCATATCGTTTTCAATACACGAAAATCTTTGCCAACACATGTATGTCTCCAGTCTTTAGACGGGAATATTCACTCTCTTAATGTTAATGGCCAAGACTAAAAACAATATTTTTAATGATGATCTAAGCTCATACCCTACCCTATGTACATAATTTTTTTTCTTATTTCTTTTGTTTTGTCTGGTCTTGCGTTTTCATTTTCGTTTATGTAAATAAGTGTCATGTGTGAACATGTTTCTTGGTTTCATTGTGTGTGGCCTGGTTGAAAAGAGTCTTGTGACACTACAACATTTGGTTAACCCTTGGTCCTCTTTCTTTGTTTTGGTTACACCTTTCAATCAATGATAATCTAATGGAAAATACGATCCTTCTGTAAGGGTAAGTTTTGTGTTGAACCATGATACCTATATATATTCTGGAAACCCTATGCCTGTAATCGTTTCTTTATGCTTTGGTGTTTTCACGATTATCCAATCAAGTAGAATAGGGAAATGGGAAAAAATATAAACGAGCAAACCTAAATCATATGTATTTATATGTTTCTCTGAAGGAACAACCTCTTCTTCTCTCAATAATTCGGGATCCCTCTTTTGCCCATGAAAATTAATAAGTGCCTATGCACAGTCCTATTTAAATAAATAAATAAAGGTGAAAGAAGAGAAATGATTACTGTGCAGAGAGGTGAAGCAAGAAACTTTGTCGGGGTACTGTCCAAGCTCGCTGGAAATGGAGAAAATTTTTTGTTCCTATAGTGACTTCATCGAGGTACTGTCTAGGCCTGTTGGCAGCGAAGAAACACCATAGATGAAAAAATACACTCTGAAAATATAAAGCTCGCAAACTAAGCTACCCATTCCTAATTTGAAACATTGTGATATTGTTGATATTATGTTTTTGTTCAAACGATAAAGGACAGAGGGAACTATGATCACTCATGGGATAAGTGGGAAAACCAAAGTGATCTGCATAATAAATCAATACTTCTTAGAGAACTAGACCCTACACAAAATAATCAACCTAGATAGAGAATCTAGAATTCTAACACTATGTCACCAAGTGTTGTCAATGCTACAACACTATCCAAAATTTTGGCATACACCCAAATTTTAAAGCCTCCTTTGATGTTTCATATTGTTGTCGCAAGAATTAAAACTTATTGCATGTGTTTTCTCTAAGTGTTCTTGTCCCATTTGCAAGAAAATCAAAGTGTCGATTTTTTTCATGTTAAGTGTTGCACATCACACAAAAACTATTTTTGGTGGTTTCAAGGGGTAATATTTGTGTAAATTATTTGGTATTACCTTTGTAAACATGTGTCGCACTCATTTCCAAATTTTCAAGTACTCTCGCACAAGTTTCATCATTATCGTCACAAAGTGTATATTTGGTATCGCACTTTTCGTGAATTGTCGCATTGAGGGAAGTATGTTGTTCATGTGTTCTGGGTGATCTATGTTGGGTCATTAAATTTTCTAAGTGTGTGATCACAATAAATTATTGTCACTTCTCACCTCAACTACATGAATTACACACTTAGTAAAATCTAGAAAACTTCTCGACCGGACAACCTAGCCTCATCCAGCCCTCCTGAATTGTGCATTGCGCAGTCTCAGGCCTCAAGCTGCAACCCTGCCTCTTAACACTATGAAATTCACAGTTCCTTCCTTCTAGTACTGTGCACTGCACAATCACAGTGCTCAAGCTCAGCCTCTGACCTCAAAAATTGTGCAATTTCTCTCTCCTACCCAGTCAAGATAGCGCATTGTGCAGTCTCAAAGCTCGGGCCTCAAGCCTAAGCTCCTGAACTGCACAATTGAGTAATCACCTGGAGTCCTTTTCCTCCCATAACTGTACAGTAGAAAGAATCTGTGCAGAATTCCTCAACCTATCTACTTGAGCTCCCCAAATGCGCAATTTTTTTTCTCATTCCAAGCTTGAATTGTGCATTGCACAATCTCAAGGCTCAACCCTGACCTTACACTACCTGAGCTAAGAAATTGTGTAGTCACTGAGCCTCTCCCTTAGCCTACCACCTGGTTCTAACTCAATCATTGGATCATCATGTAGCATCTTATACTAGGGGTTTACGGAATAATGATGTCTTTTCATCAATGAATTGTAGATGCAGGTACTCTATCATGCTATGGAAAGATGATGAAGAAGGAGATGGAGAAGGAGGACATCATAGAAGACACCTTTGTAGTTGAAGATGAAATTTGATCGATTAGGATAAAGAAAAGGGACATAATTTTGTGACCACAACTCAAGACCTCATAACACTAAAGACTCCTCATCTCTAAGCCATATAAAGGTGGAAAAGAGTTCATTCTCAATAGGACACACAGCAATAACAACAAATGATGGCTTGACATTTCCATTTGAGCATGCAGTCCATGCCATCAATGTCATGTCATGTCATGTCATCATTCATCATATGCCACATCATTTTTGTGGATTATGTAAATTATTATTCGAAAATGTATTGTATGGAATTCCAAAGGACATGTACATAATATGAAGAGTCATGTAAAGTAGAAACATCATAGCTAAGTCAAATATTTATGCGGGTATTAAAAGAGTCACAAGGGAGGTGAAGTCTCACCCAATTGATTATATATACACCCTCATTATAAAAGCAAAGGAATTTTCACCTTGGCTCTTCCCCCAAGGCATCAGAGTGACAAGCTAGTTATATTGGGGAGCAAGTAGTGGCTCCAATGATCCATTATTGGAGCGATCCAATGCTCCATTATTGGATCTAGTGGTGTTCATTGATTATTTGTAATATTATTTTGTGAATGTTTGTAATTCATGTTTATTTTTAACTTGTACTAAAGTAGTTGAACTATTTCAGTTATTTTAGTGCTTATCATATTGAGAATGATTTGTAATGGTTGCAATGATTGCAGCATCCTTGTGGACTATTCCGCTAGAAGTTAGATGGATATTTCCTATTTGTGTGTGCATCTTCTAAAGTAGTACTATTATCTCTCTCTTAGAGAATCACTTTATTTTCCCTCTGCAATAGAAGAACCTCGACACACCTACAATCGAACAGTCACCAAGCACACTTACTTGATTTTCGAAGGCATATATGCTATATTTATATGTACATAAATAAAGTGTGTCTCTTGTAGCTAAAAGTTAAGACTTTGTTGGTTGTTAGAGGTAACATTTAATGGTAGTTATTGTTGAATGTGCTAGTTATATGGTGCGAAATAAAATTCCATTGTGTGTTGAAGTGGATTAATGTGCTTCATAGGGAGTTTTGTGCAATTATGGGACCATATTATACATCACACAATGTTGGGGGCACTCCATTCGGGGAAAAATTGCACGAAAATATTGAATGGTGTGGAAAGAATTAATTCTTTAACCTTGAGTGCCTTATCAATAGCATACATGGAATGATTTGGTTGAGGTAACGGTTAGGGTAACAGTAAAAAATGTGATCAAATCCATGTGATATGTCGAAATTACCATCTCTATTATGTAAATGATGACTAAAAATAGAAGAAAGTAATTCAGACTATCATTGAATTCAATTTTTGTAGTATGAAAAAGCCCACAACTATCAGTTCAACCCACTAGGCATCGAGATAACATTATTAGAAGAGGATAACGTTGAGGCGGAAAAAACAAATGGAGTAATAATTAGTATGAATGTGAGAGGTGTTCATGGGGCTTCACCAGGGACCAATATCATGCCACGTCCATTCATATTGGGGGATATATATTGAGGAAAAAATGACATAATATATTGAGCATATAATAGGGTGTAAAGGGTTTTTATATTGGAAGGTATAAAAAATGGAGCTCAAATTTAATGAAAAAATATAAAGGGTTATAAAAAATGTTAATGAAAAAATGAATACTTATAGAATCTAGTGAAACTAGGGGTTTTTTAAATTGGGAAGGTGTATTGGTTTCGTATTGGTAAGGGGTTAAATAATGTGATTTTTAGAGGTATTTTCCAATATGTATTCAAATTAAGGGTAGTGTTTAGTATGCCACAAATGCACATGATATGTCAAAGGTTCATTGATTGAATCCCCTGTGGAGGTGCCATGTGTATGCCATCCATTCGAGCTGAATTGGAGATAATTTCATCTATATCCCATAAAAAGGTACAATGATAAAAATATGAAAATAATAATGGAGAAGCCAATGTAATGAACATCGTTGAGAGGGAGCAAAGGATATGAGGGTTATAAAACACCACCTAAGGAATGAGAGCTAGTTGAGGAACCAATAAAAGATATTTCAAAGCTTAGAAGAGTACAAAAGAGTAGAGTAGTCCATGAGTGAAGAAGAAAGGCATCATAAGAATGTTGTGAGGAATAGGCGTTGTTACGATGAGAATAAAAAAGGACATGCAGAGAGGAAATTTCCACATTACTTTCCATTGTAAGATGACGCGACTGTGGAAGAAGAGACTGCATTGGAAGAGTTGAAAATGGCTAAAAGAGGATTAGGTAAATTTCTCTAGTGGTGGTGTCCCAATTGCGCCAAACATCAAAGACAAGAGAGGATCACATCTGCTCAGAAGGATGGTTTACATGGCAAGCTATAGTTTCACTGATAAGTTTAACCCGACACGGGTTTGGGGAGGGCCCTTTGAGTATAATTGGAAATTTTGTGTTGGGATAGCCCTACGAGGGGGATTGTGAAAGTGAAATGAGGTTTCATCCTCATGCATATGGGGGGGCATGAGGAGTATTGGAGAAGAACCCCTAACTTGGTGGATAAACAGAACCGAGACCACCTTGAGCATGTGTATGTGGCCATCTAACTTAAGAAGAGCCACTTCTCACACTAATCCTAGAGGTCCCTTAAGAAGGAAATAAATTTAAAGTCTTACTAAGACCTGCAAAGGAAAAGAGAAGGTAGAGTAGCAAAAACAAGGAAAGGGTCAGGGAAAAACATAGAACTTGGTCCTGAAGAAGTAGTGGTGACTCAAGCTCTTTTTCTGTGAGAGCCACTGTGGAGAGATGGAGTGTGACACTCCCCTCTTATCTGATATCGGATTTCCAGGACAACCATACAACCTAACTACCCTTTCAAACTACTATACAAGCAGTATAAAGTCAACCCAAATAAGGATAGAGGTTCTCGAACCCATGGTGAGAGGATAAGGACTGAGTGGCTCGAAACAAGCCACACTTTTGTGTTGGGGATTGTTGGAGGCTGATTTTTTTTGGAATTTTTTGCTAAATAGTTATAAATGTGACCACACAAAGGATAGGGTGGTGGGAGAGAGTAGTCAATGCACATTAGTAGAGACTGGTGCAGAAGGAAGGGGCATGAGGCAGGGAGGAACTGTGCGAGAATGAGATAGTAGCATCCAACGAGTGGGGACGCATGCGAATAAATCAGGAAATTGGGATTTTGTAGATGGGGGAGAAGGAGAGGAGGGATGTCGTGGCAAAAGAGGTTGAAGATATTTTCAAAATGGAGGAAGTTAGAAAAGTGGTGATGAGTGGCTAGGAGACATTTTCACCTAACGGTTAAAGTGGCGTGAGACAGTTAGGGAAAGGATGTTAGAAAATATCTGACAATTAGCCAGCAAGGAGGACAGTTGGAAGAGTGGATAAGTTGTTTGAAGGAGATAGAGGGGCTACAAGGAACCAATATAAGGACAGGTTCAAGACATAGCAAGGTTTAGATGATTGGATTTTTTGTTGTAGAAGAAGAATGGATTGTTGCAAATATGTCTTTTTGTTACAATAGTTCTAAATGCTAGTGCTTGTGTCTATAACTTTCTTGTAGCATAAGTGTAAATGAAATTGCTTATGGTCAATTTTGTAGGGTTTTGTATTGTATTTATTGGGCTATTAAACTATAAGTAATTAATGAAGGTTGGTGAGCCGATTTATACATGGTCTATGTTGTAGCACCTTGTGCCTCTGTTTATTTTATGATGAAGTAATAGAAAGAATGATGGGCTACATCTTTTATATTGATGAATGCATGTGTATGTTTTTGTTAATATGGTTTTTTCATTTATCATTTGCTTAATAATCTTGTACCTTGTTGAATATCTTTGAGTATTTCTAATATCTAAGTGAACTAATAGTCTTATGATAATTTTATATGTTAAAACATTCTGGTGATGAACATCATGTCACTTTGGATGACGTCGAAAATAGTGACGAGAGGAAGAATATATCTCGACCATAGTCTTTATTTCAATCATGAACTGCACTCTAACCAGTGATCACAAGATCCAGTGAATCCTTGTGTAGTGTGAAATCTTAGGATGACTATTTTGTGTTTGTCTAATTTATGTACGAGTCTTGTGTTGTAAGTCAAGGTTATAGTGTTTCAGGGTTCTAGCAATCCCATCTGACTGGGGAAACCTGGTTCTAGTTTCCCCCCATTAGCATCTCAAATGAGACTTCATCCACTCTGTGGGTAATGCCAAAAGGGTCAATGTTGAGTGGGTTTTTTTTCCGACTGCGCAGTGAATCTTAGGTCTGATAGAATCTCACTTGCCAGCATTGACGTGGAAAATTGTTGACAAAGTGATTTTATAGTAACCACGTGAAAATTTCATTTCTGCAGAAGAAATTTTGTTTTCCTTGGTTCGCACATGTACTTTCTCAGGACATTGATTCTGTCGTAGATATTGTCTGCTGGAAAATATCTTATCCATGACCCTGGAAATTTCGTTGTAAGTTTTTTTGCCAAATTGTGCAGAAGAAAATGTCTTGCTTGGTGTACACACGCCTTGTAACACTTAATAGTCTTCCATTTTTGTATTTTGTAATATTATGATTGATTATATTACTAAATGTGACTAATAAACATCAATATCCCAATTCACAGGTGGCACTATTATAGGGAATAGAATATTATAGTACCACTCTAGATAAACTTTGTATTTAGTTAGTTTGTGTGAAACAAAGAGGTGTAGAACTGAAATGTGTTGGAAAGAAAGATGTGTGGAACTAAAGTGTGTGGGAAAGTGCGTACATGATGGAGTAAGTTCTACTACACCACATAAGTTGATCGCAAAAACAAATATTGAATCTAAATTTTATTGGAAAATGTTTTTCAAATATTTGGACACGTTTTCTTGTTCGAACATCTCTTGCTTCGTACATAAATTTTGTCGAAACTTGTGAGTTTTGACATTTTGCCACAATGTGTATTATTTATTTTTTGTATGCCACTTTGCATGATGACAATATTTCAAGCCACAATATTTATCTTGCCTTATTAACTTTTCCTATTTTTAAATGGTATGATATAAAGGGTGTCAAAATTGAATAAATTTATAAATTCAGTGGACGACATGGTTTTCAAATTTCAAGGTTTATTGCGATGATCTCCTATATATAGTGGTATAAATGTATTTTATATTTATTATACTATCACATCTAGTAGAAGTCACATGTGAGAGATTAACATTTGCTAACCATATAAAGAAATGAGGAATTTACAGATAAATGGCATTGGTAATGCCGAAAATCATTCTTGTGTTATTTCCAATAAAACAATTCGAATGTTTTTTGTCATTGGATACTATTGATTTCATGTAGGTCACTTATCATGATTACAATATTTCAAAGGACTAATGTCATTCAATGTTATTTATATCAAGTGTGTTAAAATCCAATGAATCTATGAATTCAGTGGAAGATATTGTTTTAAAACCTCAAGTTTTATTGTGATCATCTTGATCCAGATCTTTGGGGGGAGGCCCCCAAGATCTAAAAAATTGAAATGGATCTTGGGGGGAGACCCCCAAGATCTGAAAAATTAAAATGCTAGAAGAAAAGAAAGAATAACACACAATAAATAAAAGCACAAATAAAATTTTTATTAGAACAGAGAATAAATGTAGAAGCTACATTGTGGTGGACAATTTGTCCTTTTACAAAATGCGACTTGTTACTTATAGCATTTTTTTGTTACAATACCACAGGTAATTTCCATGGGTGGGTAAATACCATGGGTGGATCTCACTTACAATACCATGGGTAAATACCATGGGTGAATGAATACCACGGGTGGATGCCACTTACAATACCATGGGTAAATTCTATGGGTGGATAAATACCATGGGTGGATGAATAACATGGATCGATGCCATTTACAATGCAATGGGTAAATTCCATGGGTAGATGGATAACATGGGTGAATGAGTACCATGGGTGGATTCCATTGTCCATTCGGATCATTCCTTCCTCCTTAAGAAGCAATGGTCCCCATTGCATGAAGTTCCATCCTGAGAAGCCTTTGTTGAATATGAAGAGCCACTCAAGAGAAGGGTTTTGTGTGGTTAACCCATAACCGTGATGAACAAATATCTAAGGATAGAGATACCCTGTAATGCTTGTGACCAACTGTGCTACTAACAGTGTATGACCTATCAAATGGAATTCGATGAAGTGTGGGTTTGTGGATGACCCATAACCATGAAAAACGAAGATCCAAGGACAGAGATGCCATGTAATGCTTGTGACCAACTGTGATGCTAAAAGTGTGCGGCCTAGCAAATGGACTTCGATCAAGTGTGGGTTTCTGAATGGCCCAGAACCATAAAAAACGAAGATCCGAGGATAGAGATACCCCGTAATTATTGTGACCAATTTTGATACTAACAGTGTGCGGCCTAGCACATGGACTTCGATGAGAAGGATTTGGTGCAGTTGACCCATAACCGTGATGTTGATCATTGATGAAGTAGCAGGTGCCTACATAGCCTGGGGTGGGAGGGCACGTCTCTAAATAACCCAAGCTTAATGATGTTATGTTGACACTGATTAATGTGAAGCAAGTGCCTACTAAAGCGGGGTGGGAGGGCACGTCTCCAAAGGGAACTCGCTCTTAATGCTGCTCCAGATTTTAAATGAGCATAACTCGGTCAATATAACTCAGAATATTTATTATAACCTATTTTTGGAAATAGAATGATCATGCTACATCTTCTCATGTGTTTGAAATCACTATCTGGAGAATCTGGAAACTCATATTCACGCTACAATTGTCCCATCATCACAAAATTTCATTAAAAATTAAATAAATAAATATTGATTTTGAATCAGCGATAACTCCCTCGTCCAGACTCCGATATTTTTTAAATCGGATGATTTTTCAAGGGGATATTAGATATATAATATTTTTTCTGAAACGTTGTACTAAAAACTGCAAAAAGTGACAGGAGAATTGTTGTCCACGAATTATCATTAGAAAAATTTCTACAACACTGCTGATTTTAAATCAACGATATCTCCCTCATCCGGACTCTGATTCAACTGATTTATTTTTTGAAATTGGCTATTTTTTCGCAAAGAATCTAGATATGCTATTTTTTGCTGAAAATTTTGTCTCCAAGATTTTTATATCTTCTCTACAAACTCGTCGCAAAAACAAAAACAAAAAACAAAACAAAAAAAAATTCTTCCCGCTTTGCCAAAGAGAAATCTTCGTAGAGGTCATGGAACTTGCATGGAGTTTGCTAAATATGGCTTCAAAATATTGAAATTTAAATATTCTTCAAACCCTCATTCTGATGGATTTGTAACATCTGATACCACTGATCTGGGTCTTTGGGGGAGGTCCCCAAGATCTAAAAAAATGAAATGGATCTTGGTGGGGAGACCCCCAAGATTTGAAAAAATGAAATTACAGAAGAAAAGATAGAATAACACACAGTAAATAAAATCACAAAGAAACTTTTTATTAAAACAGAGAATAATTGTAGAAGCTACATTGTGGTGGACATTTGTCCTTTTACAAAATGCGACTTGTTACTTATAGCCTTCTTTTGTTACAATACCACAGGTAAATTCCATGGGTGGGTAAATACCATGGGTGGAACTCACTTACAATACCATGGGTGAATAAATACCATGGGTGGATGCCACTTACAATACCATGGGTAAATTCCATGGGTGGATGAATACCATGGGTCAAATCCATTTAAAATACCATGGGTAAATTCCATGGGTGGATGGATACAATGGGTGGATGACATTTTCCATTCGAATCACATCTTCTATAAAATATGATCTTATTCTATTAGGTTTTTCTTTATTAGGTTGTGACATCTAATCATTGTGAAAAAGAAATTTTGTGTCTTTTGGGTGGATGGATACAATGGGTGGATGACATTTTCCATTCGGATCACATCTTCTATAAAATATGATCTTAGTCTATTAGGTTTTGCTTTATTAGGTTGTGACATCTAATAGAATAAATTTCATTGTGCAAAAGAAATTTTGTGTCTTTTGGTCCACACAAGCATTTCCTCTGCACATTTCTTCTCTCACACATATAGTATCTTCTCCAACTCTTTTATTTTATGAAAATTTCCATTTTCACATACCTCATGTTGCATACAACTACTTGTTGAGCAGTTTTCAGTTCTGACATGTCATCTCAATGTACTATAGATTTCCTGTATGCCAGTTGTCATGGTCACAAGATTTAGTTAATCTTTGAGTTAAATGGATGAGACAGTTTTAAAATATCGAGATTTATTGCAATCATCTTGTATTAAGTTTATCTATATTAGGTTGTCTCATCTAACAGAAGTCACATGGGAGATACTATTGGTAATTATATAAGGCGACGAGAAGTTTATGGGTAAGTGGCATTGTAAACATCAGTAATCCGTCTTGTGTTGTTATTGGTACATAACATTCAAGTAAACTTGAAAACCTATGTATCAAAACACACAACAAGTGTTGCTTCTAGACGACTTGAAGAAAAACATTTACTTTAACTCTTGCAGATGGCATTATGTGCTATGTAGTTGATTAGATAGTTATTATCCTAAAAAAATTGTTTCAGTTTTGAAAATTAAGTACACATAATGGGTAAGCATGGTTGTGTATGGAAAATGGGAAGAGCTTGCTCAACGATAATATTCAAAAATAAATTAGTTTTCTTTCTGGTAATTTTTCTAAAAGTTGATATTCAAATATTTATAAATAGCCTTACAAGTAAAATCAATATTGTCACAGTGAATCTTCATTGGTCCGATGATTTTGTTCCAAATTTGCAAGTTCGTTGCAAGTTTTTCTCGCCATACAAGTCATTTTGTAATGAATGTGAACGGCTTCTTGAAATAATGCAGTCTCCACTAGATAACATGGTTTATTACACAAACTATGGTTTCAAAACCTTATTTTATAATGAACACAATTTGCAATTTTTATTGTGCAGGTAAGTTTGCAAGTGCACGTTAATTTTCTATAAGTGTTTTCTATTCTTTTTTTGCAATTATTTGATCTTTCCCATGCTCTCTCTTTTTCCTTGCAGGCCTACATATTACTAGAAAACCCAAGCTAAGGATATGTTTTTCCCAGCACATAATACATTTTGCATCAAGTGTAAACATATTTTTAGAATAATGAAATCTCCAGTAGATAACATGTTTCATTGCACAAACTATGGTTGCAAACCCTTATTCTGTAATGAACACAATTTACAATGTACAATGAAGCATACAGATGGAAAGCTAAATTGCACCCATCCAAGTGATAAATACAAAGGATACATTTCAGATACTTTTTCTATTACGTGGATTCTCAACTAGAACCTTTATTTTTTCACAAAGAAAAAAATCGTAATTTTATTTATGGGTAAACAAAATTACATGTTGCATGTGCTGATATATGTCCAAAGACATTCAGTAAGCCGCAGATAAATAAGAAAAAGAGATACAATTAGGATTTTCTCCCCTTCTTCTTTTCAACCTTACGCCAAGCACCAAGTGTTGGCCCAGTCTCGATAAGGACGAGCTGATTTTCTTCCATTGGTGCTCCATTATCCTTATCAGAGTCTGATGTGTCTGTTGTATGTGTTCGTTTATATCCCCCACTGTCTAGTGTTCCAGGTACCATTTCCTGCTGAGTCTTTGTGGTGGTGTCGAGAGGATCTTGCATTTCCTGTTCTTGTGTGCCCAAGGAAGTATTTGTTTGTTGATTCTCTTGTGGTGTTGGTTCCACCTCTTCTTCCTGTAGTTCTAGCTCATCAGAGGGGAATTGCCAACCTTTTGCCGCTTTGCCTGTTTTCTTCTTTTTCCTGTTATCTCGTTTGGCTGCCGGGCATGAGTTTTGTAGGTGTCCTGTACACCTACATATCCAGCATCTGAAGGTTGTGTTCTCATAATCTAAATGTTGTGTCCATCTCTGTTGTTTTTTGTTTAGCATAATGGACTCTGGAAGTCCCTTGCTCAAGTCAACCTCCACACAGATACGTGCAAAGGTGAATATGCGCTCCTCCAGGCATTGAGTATCTGTTTTAATGTATCTACCAAGGGTGTTTCCAATGCAGGCAAGTACATTTTCATTCCAAAAATGTAGCGGGAGATTGTAGAGCCTTACCCAGACCAGCATTTTGGTCACTTCCATGGTGTTGGCGTCAAAATCTGGGAACCATGGTGTAATGAATAGTCTCGTAGAGCCCCAGAACCATGGTCCCTGGCTGATAATGTCATCTCTGGCCTCAGTAGATGAGAATTTGACAATGAAGAATCCTTTAGAACATAGGTGTATTTCACATTCCATGGTCCACTTTGTAAAAATCCAATGGAACAGCTCCATTGGTTTGGGCCAGAAACAGTTGAGTCTGCCTATAATGGCTTGGGATTCGTAGGCAGTTATATGCACATCAATGTCTAGACTATCTATATTTATTTCAGGCACGCTGTCCTGCAGTTCTACAATGCATGGCTTAGGGCAACTTTCAGTAGGGGCAGTTGGTACTGTGGGACAGGTTTTGTCCCCTTGTAATACATTCCGGTATGAGCCTTTTGTGGGAACTGTTCTGGATGTGCCTGCTCCCATGGAGGATCCTTGTGCCCTGTTTTGTCCCATCATTCCACCCCTCAGTCTAAGGTTGAGGCAGATGGAAGAGCCAGGGCCAATGGCATAGTCATTGAGAGTGCAATGGTCAGCTAAGGCCTTTCCCCCAAATATCAGTAACTGAGAATGAGCTGGGTAACCCGCCACAGTCCAGATTTCTTCCTTCAGTTGTGGTATAGAAACAGTTGGTCGAATCCATAAAACAATGCTATTGCCTACAGGAGGCTTAATGAAAACTTGGAAGGCTTTCGAGCCTACCTGATGGTCGTTGTTACAGAAATGCGCGCTGTATTTGTTGTCAATAGGCATATCGATCAGGTTGTGGGCCAAAGCATGGCATGTATGGTTCGAAGGCTGCCATAGGGTCCGCATAGGGCCCGCCCGGCAACCAAAAACAATGCTGCAGCCACACCCAATGTTCTTTGTCCCATCCGGCGCAGAAAGGGAAGGAACAGGGGCGAATAGCCGAGATAGCCGAGACCCCCAGCAATAAGCACGATAAAAACAGCAGTTGAGGGAGGTAAGATACCCATTGCCTGCAGGTGCGGATGTCTGTTGTCGATGGAAGAAGACCACCAGAACCGGTCCAGAGCTATGAAAACATAAAACAGAGATTCTACCTCGAAATAGATGTCGCTTTGTGCCCCGTAAACCTCTAAAAAGTTTGTAGTCTGCGACAAATCGTGACCTGAGTTCAGTGCAGACGAGGGGGAATGAGCGATTCACCTCCGAGCAAAGGTAAACAGGCACAAAGGATCGATGCGGCGCCTCAGATTCATGGTCCGCCGCCACTGTAGACAGAGCAGCCGAGCCCTGTGCCCTAAGGTTTCCACAAACAATAGCTCCGCTTCGCTCCATTTTTTTCCTTAAAAGATATGTTATTTTTTCTATACAATTGAATTTTTCAACTAGAACCTTTATTATTTGAATGGATGATATCATTGTTGATATCAAAAAGAGTTCACATTTTTTATTATTGTGTTGCAGTATGATCTAGTTTATTTTATATATTTTGAGTCTGGTGTTGCATGTTGGGAGGAATTCTAGATAAAATTTTGTATGATATCTTGTATGCATATGGGTCCTATCACAATGGGCATAAGTATTAATTTATCATGAGTTTTGCAAGCCCTGCTTTGAGGTTTCATACTATATGTAATGTTTTTCCATTAATTAATGTGGATGTAAACATTGAATTGTATGATAGTAGGAAAAAGTATTGATTAACCATGAGTGTTGCAACACATGGTGTAAGCTTGTATATTATATCTAATGTTCTTTCATTGATCAATATCAATATAAACATTTGACAAGATTTTTGCATCTCATATGTGTATTGTGTATATTATTGATTTTAAATATTTCAGTTCTTGGTTTTGTAGCTTTGTTGGTTGCTAAAAAAAATTGTGTAGCTCTTTAAAGTTGTTTAATGTTTATGTGCAAGTCTAAATAGTTAGCAGGAATTACACTTATAGCACATATCTATCATAAAACTATTGTTACTACGTTTATGCTTAAATTTTATATAAATACAATTGCAAATCTTTCGTAGTCGAGTATAAGAAATTTAATAAATTCTTACAATTAAATAATTTGTGAATTTAAAGAAAATTTAACACTTTTACTTATTTTTGTCTTACATGATACGACTTCTTCACTATCACACACATTTTCATCTCTGCACAATTGTATCGCACACAAACTGCTGCAAAAAAACCATGTACAAGTGAAGTTTACCTTTTGGTCTTGTTGTTTAAAAATGTGGCTTTACATAAGTTTAGCGGTGCAATGACAAATTTTATATCAACTAACATACACAATTTTCATCTCATGTCCAAGGAAATCTTAATAAAACTCTTGCAAATGATATGAAAATTTTGTGTTTTGTATCATAAGACCTTCCCATCTCTCCTTTCATGTTAACTACTCCCCGGTCTCTTGCTATAAATGTGTAAATATTTACACACATTGCAAGCATTGGACATGAACATGTGTTAAATGACAGAAATATCCTTCTCGCATGTTCTGTTAGTCAGTAACTATTGGCAATTTTAATGGATACATTATGAGTACATTTTGAGGAATGACTTTCGCGATGACATTATCTAAAGTGTCCCTCTACAAAAATATTAGAGTTTAAAGTTACTGGAATAAATTCATGTGTAGAGATAAAGTTTGTCTTTTGGTTTTCACCTTTACAAGCATTGCTTTACACAAGTCTCACAAGGTGAACAAACACAATTTCTCTTTATAATTGCAATAAGTAGCATGCATGTCAAATTTTGAGTTTTGTATCATAAAACGTTCCCGTATCTTGTTTCCTATTAACCATTCCCTAGACTCTTACAATAAACATGTAAATCTTTAGATGTAGTGCCAGCATGCGAAAAACATGTGTTAAATAATATAAATATACTTGTTGTGAGTTTTTTTAGTCAGTGTTTGTTGGAAAGTTTAACAAAAATTATTGTTTGAGGGGTGACTCCTGCAATGACGTTGTGTAGAGTGTCCCTCTACAAAAATTTTATAATTTTTAAAACTGGTGGAACAAAGGAATGTGCAGAGCTAAAATCTATCTTTTCAATTTCACCTTTATAGGCATGTCTTTACACAAGTTTGGCAAGGTGAACATATAATCTTTATAATTACACTAGGAAGCATGCAAGTAGTTAATAGTGTTCAAAAAACCATGCAATGGAAATTGCAAATCAACATGTGTGTGGTACATGTGCCCAAGTACTGTGTCAAATTGAGTTGTGCGCAAGAACGTTTGTACATTTTTAATGCTTCAACCCCAAAATAATGACATGTGACAATTAGAAAACTAAATTTATGTACGTTAATTTGACCAAAAATATGTGGCCAATGGCAGTCATGGGGTGCCACATGATATCAGCATGGAGTTTGAGACCACGTCACCATGAGACTAATTCTCAAGCATGAATTCATGGTGCATCATTTAAATTATTGAGTGACGGGAACTAATAGTAGCCAACAAAAAATAATGCCATATAACATAGTGTCGCATCCCACCATGGGACTATAAGAACTTAGGCCTTAATAGTAACAAACAGAGACCAAAAACTCTTACTGGAAATTTCATGTCGCAACATGGGACTTTTATGTGTTCCTTAGATTATGGGCACAATGAGTAGAAGAATGAGGCATGAATTTTGTATGTTAGTTACTGGAAATTTTGACACTAAGGTAAAAAACTTATCTAAAAACATGTATGGTGCTAATGTATATGAAGCAATACATATGCGGAGAGAGTGTGTGTGAAAGTATGTGTGGAGGTGTAGCATGTGCAAAGGTGCTAAGGTAAGTTGCATTGTTGCACACAGGATGGGACAAAAACTAGGCTTTAGCTCCCTACAAGGTGACCCAAAAGACAGATTTTACATTTGTACAAGTTGAGACAAAAAGGCAGACTTTGGTTCTCTACATGTGTTATATATGCAAAAGAGATGGTTCCGTAGATGTTTTTTGTTGCACCACTTTTAAAGTTTGTAAGGTTTTTCCTAGTAGCGCACCTATCATAGTGATTTGTAAACATTAATATATGTACATATATCTATTAACGAAATTAATAAATGTTCTCTGGAGACAAAAGTCTATTGTCATGAATTAAAGGTTATGTTATAAGTATAAATTCGTTTCAAATTTTTACTATCTTCTTGGACATTTATAGATATTGATATTTGCATATATTCACTTTGATACAATCAATAGATCATGGTATTAGAATCTAAATTTTGTTTTGTAACTATAAATTCCTATTCATTTGTTTCCAGGTAGAAACAGGATAGATACATATGCACATATTGTTTTTTTTACATGTGAAATAACTCTATATCATGAAAATTGTAGGAAAAATAATAATTATATCAAATGAGGATATGTGTGATTACTCATTCATGAATATGCATGATCATACAATAGTAAAAAACACAAAAAACAATGCAAACAACCATAATTCAAATATGCAGAAACAATTATACTTATCTATGTATCTAAAAATAGTTGGAAACGCCATTTTTAGCCGGGATATCCTACAGTGAACAATATTTAATCAAAATATAATCAAATATAGCGATTCACCAAAGTCTCAGTAATGTGTTCTTCAGTTTCACATGTATGAATGCAATATGTCACTACTTCATTGGTTAGGTTTCTCAAGGGGAGAAGTGCAAGAGTCGAGAGCCAATTGTCTAAGAGTATTATTGACAAATTATTTAACGAATAAGACATATAAAGGGAGAAACAACCATGATCTCCATTAGAAGTACATTGTGATGATTTAAGACATGGAATTACAAGGTATTGTAAATTAGGTCTACTAACTGAAAAAGTTTGGGAGCTGACTTCTCTCAGATAGCTCTTTGTTGCTCAATCCAGAATCAAGGTCATGTTTCATTTATTCTGTGCAGAACGAACCACAAAACTCAATCTAAATAAAATGAGAAATTAATTGAACAACATAGTCGAGGTAATTTTTGTGCAAAATTCTGCCTTTTAGTGTGAGGACAGGAGGACAGGTGGGTCTCATGCAAAGTTGTGTGTTAACTAATTTTGTAGGTTGATTATGTAATCCAACAATTTAGACAAGTGTCGTTTAAATATTGTGATTTTTGTTTCTTTTATTTTAAGATTTTTTAGAGTTGTTTTATGGTGATTATTTCAATTTAAATATTTGAAAACAATTACAAATTACGTGTTTTCTTTTGGTCCCACTTCATGCATGTTAACACTCGAAATTACTATTGACTATTTTTTTGACATTATGTTGCAAATATTCCCTCTTGATCTATGGAACAATGTGTTCGTTGGTCTGCACACACATTTTGTCACCACACATTGTGTTGCATATATTCACTCTTGTGCATGTTTTTTTATACTTCCTACATCTTCAACTACGCAAACCTCATGTTTTGCACAACTACATCTTCCAAGGCTTACCAGTTCTCATGTTTCGGTGCTCACTACAATTGATTATCTATACATTTGTGATGATCATGACATTTGGAGGTGCAATATTTATCTCGACTCATTAACTTTGACTGTCATTAATTTGTACTAATATCAAATATTTTAAAAGTGAATCAGTCTTTGAATTAAATGGACAAGATGGTTTTTTGACTTCGAGGTTTATTCGCACCATTTACCATAAACAACACTCATAATTTACTAATTTTTTATTTACTGGTTTATCACTCTCAATGGAAGTCACGCTAGACAGTAACAATTGGTGTAACTGAAATTAAGAATGTCGGCCATACGTTGTGTTTTTCTAACAACAACGATAGAGAAGCAATTTTTCGTTTGGCATAGTGTAACTAGGCGACAATTTTGCCCATAAAATTTTGGATTTTTCGACGTAAACTTCAAACTATGAAGCCCAAAAACAATCGGATTCTGGTCTATAAATATTTCCTAGGCGAAATTGTAGTGTTTGTATACAACTCCTTTGTCGTTTTACCTTTAACTATCTTTTGTGTCAACATAGGAATTTTCACGCATAACTCTAGTTTTTGTTGCATGTTTTCCCATTCAATGTTATTATTAATTGTCTATATTCCAAATGTCGTGATCACAAATATTTTGTATTTATTTCACTTCATAAATTCTCATGTGTGTTTTGATAATCATAAGTAGGATGTTAAAATTGGAGCAAGTGGTGAATTAATTAGAAGAGATGGTTTTGCAGTTTGAAGATTTATTTTCATTGTCCTATACATGAAAACATTAGTATGCTAGTATGATAAAGTTCACAAAAAACAATAAAATTTAGTGATTACATGTAAAATGAAGAGTTTACAATTACAAAGCAGTGCTACATTATTATTTTTTTAAGTTGTCGTTTTAAACAAATTTCGCAGAATAAATAGTAACAAATATTGATTATATGTAAGACAAAAAATTTAGCATTAAGAGGCATTGAGAAGGTCGTTGATTGGGAAAATATGTTTTAGAAAGGAAATATGGGTGAGAGAGGAAGGAAAGAAGCTATTTGCACTAATACAAGTCACTCATGTGCCTGTATCAATAAGAAATTCCACTAGTCTATTGCTTACCAGTATTATGTGAACCTATCAACCAAAAAAAAGAACAATGAGAAAATTTGGAAGAGTGGATTGACAAATGTTGCATGTGTCCTAGAGATCTTTTATTTCAGAGAAATTATTTATTTGTGTGAAAATAATTCTTGATCCAAATACAAGAACAATCATGCTAGGAGTCAAAAAGACTTCAATTCCTCCAAATCCAAAAGCATTCGGAAGGATATTCAAGTTTCCATAGTTGAATAAGTGCCCGAAGTTGTCAGAAACATGTAATTTTTTGGAGTCACAAGCATGGAGGATGAACATTATTCAAGATTTTATTTCGCCAACCTCCTAGGTTTCTTCTGATGTTTCCTCTCTAGATATTTATTTCTTTGCACAACCTTTTAGAGACTTTTCTTGACTCTTTACCTATGTGATCGGGTAAGAGACCACAAAAAATATTCCCAAATACATAGTTTATGTGTTGTACTACTTTTACAAGAAATATTGTATATTCGACTAGCTTGATCTCATTTCCAATGAGTTGTGTTTCCAGTTATTCAATTTGTTCAATTGCCATAATTTTTTTATGATGGCATACCTGATAACAACCCTTGTGTCCAACCATCTATTTCATGATCTTCCCCATATAACTAATTTCAATTTCAATGAAGGACCTGTCTATTTTTGGTATCCCATGTTGTGGAAGCATAAATCTTCTTTTCATTTTTATGGAATACAAGATTTTTTTGTAATCAAAGTTAGTTACGTCATAAATGAACAAGAGACCAGACAAATATAAACACAGGCTCAAGATTTATTTTGGTGTAAAGGCATCCATGAATAAAGAGAGAGTCACATCATGATTTTTATATATGGATTTCAAAATAAGCCATTGTTGTTTACCAAATTTTTTTATGGATAAGTATTTTGTTGTTGAAGTCTACATGAAATATCACTGATGGCTAGTTTTATTTGAACATAAAAAGAAGAAAAGATTCATTTCTTTGCCATTTATTGTTGGATAACTGACCATCAAGAACACTAGCCACCTTACAAATTTTTCAAAGTCTTTGAAGTCTTTTAACTTAATTGAAGCTAAATTCATTCAATACTTTGATCCATAAGTTGTATTTTCCAAACACCTAGTGAATGTTACGACAATTTATTTACAAGAGTTGCAGAGAAAAATTAATAAAGTACACTAGTTCATCCAACAAGAAAAATCTGCAAATAAATATTGAAGATGTTGTTGAAGAAACCAATATGAATATGGGAGGAGGATGCATGAATAGAGATAAAAATTCTACATAGAAACCTCCAAGTTCCAAACCTAGGACTTTCCCAAGTTCATATTCCACTCGGAGGGAAATAAATTCCACTTCAAGTACTAGACTTTGTAATCAAAGTCTCTTGGGTGTGGATATTAGCAAGAGTCGCCTCCCATATTCACCTCAAAGAGAGCACACATGGATCAATCATCCGAAGTCACAAGCTCCAAAGAAACACCAATCGCAGAAGAAATTATGGAGATGGAATTTGAGAGCAGTAGACCATCTAATTGGGTTACTACTTGTTTAGCTGAAATAAAAAAATAATGGAACAAATTTTTGAGGAATTCATCACTTTCGATGACCATCCTATCACATTGCAAAATGCAAGATATAATAGAAGCAATAAAAAGTTAAAAATTTTAAAGAGTAAAAGTTCATGATAAGAAGATCATTAATCAAATGCAAATGGACATTGATTTGTATGAAATTGGAGTCACTAGTCTCATAAAATTACATGAATTTATTGGAGAGGCATTGGCACACTCTGTCAGGGAACATGAAGTAGAAAACTCGAGGCTCAACAAGAGAATAAAAGAGTTAGAAGAATCTCTAAATCCCAATCCTTTGTTTATGAATCCACTCACAATATAGGTGCTAGCATCAACAACGTCTACACCTGGCACACCCCATAGATTTAAGAATGTGGCTAAGTTCCTAAATGTAGTAAAATAATTTATTATTAATAATATAAACAGAAGATTGAAAATTATTGAAGATGCATTAAAAGTAGCTTCCCATTTAAATAATTTAGCACAAATAATTAGATATTTTGTTGACTGGGTTAAAATTGAGCTTGAGCATGACAAGAACTTTGTAGATAATAACTTATCTACTTTCATTTAAAATATTGATTCACTCTATGAAATACAGAGAAAAGAGCAAAATATCCCAGGGCCTAAATGAATGAAGCAGATTAGAGCCAAATGGCATGCGAAAATCAGCATGTTGGAGGAGATAATTTTTAAATGTGATAAGATAAATCTGAGAAGAGGCAGTGCATTTTTACAAAACACTTAGAATTATTAATGATTTTCATGGCCCACACATAACAAATGACAATGGTTTAATTCTGAAGGATGAGTTAATGACTAGATGGAACAATTTAAAAGAGTCAATGGGAGCAGACTTTGATGATATAAGTGATTTTACCAAGGAACAAATTACGAAATGGTTAGTTAATTTTGTTAACGTCAATGAATATATGGGTGTTTTGATTGCACAATTAGGAGGACAAGGCTCGAGAAATTCAAAAGGATATATTCAACCAGCATGTCAAAATGGACATTATGAATCCTCCTGTGAAAGATTACATCCAAACTTTCCTAAACCAATTTCTGCAAGAAATCATTAATCCAAATCGACTGTCAACCAATTATGTTAATGACTTGACTAGTTCTTTCCATTGTTTTATCATTCAACTTTTTTCATTGTGTTATGAATGGTTTGATATCATTGTTGACTATAGTTTGTTGTTTTCCTTGCAGGTAACTTATTTACATTACAGTTCATGGGAGCCCAATCCCAGTCCCTCATGGAACAAATGTGTTTACTATTTTGATTTAGTATTAGAATTTTGATTAGTGATTTAGGCACTAAAAATTATTATCAATATGAAAAATATTGGACATTATTTAATATCAAAATTAGGGGGTCGAAAGATTTTTTTGAACTCTAATTCTAGTAACTTTGTAGAAATCCTACTCTATTGTTTTGTTGATGGATTACTCTATTCGAGTATATTTGTTCTATTTTGTATATTCTGATCCTATTAAGAAATGCTCAAAATAATTCTAAGACAATGTTTTCTATGAAATCTTTTATTGGTCTAAATCCTATTTCATTGGTCAAAAATTTTGAGCCGATTGAGAAATTATATGAAGAATTGTGTTAACGTTTTCTATTAAATTGTGTATCGTATTGAATTGTGTTGCCTTGGCTAGTGATATCAATTGAAAAAAATCTTTAGGTTTTTCCCTCAGCTCCTACATTATATCTAATATTTTGTTGTTGACCAATATGAATATAAAAATTCCACAACAGTGTTACATATTATACTTTTGTTCCAAGTGTAGAATTTATTTTAATGCTTATTATCATGGTCGGGATTTAAATATGGATTGAGTTCTTGATAATGTGCATTTGTTAGTTTCTTTCTATCATTGCATTAGTGGATAGAAAATGTGTTAAAATTGTAGCATTAAAGGCTTCATTTGACTTGTGCCTTAGCCAAATGGAGAAATTTAATTTTCCACATCAGCAGGATGACTTGGATTGTAGTTAGCTAGAGTGACATGGCCTTGTCTACTAGTTAAGTGTAGGGTGTGTTTTACAGTTGAAGCAAGACATTGTAATTATTTCTCTTTCTCATCTGATTTAATGCAAAGTAGCAAAGGGTTTTTCCCAGTTGGGTTCCCCTATAAAATCATTGTGTTCCTTGTTTTTTTTATGGTTGCATGTTATTGCATGTGTTTCTATCGTGTGTTTTCCTTTCTGCAAAATAGTAGAAGAAAGTTTTGTCTCTTTATTTTAGTTTTATTCCATTAGCAATAGAAAATTTATTACGATTTCTACATGGTATCAAAGCCTCAGAAGACTACATAGAAACCTTGTTCTAGATCTTCTCCCAAAGAAATTTCAATTTGCAAAGTTTTTGGTGCAGATTCTCTTTGGTGCAAGAAAAATGTCTTTCAATCAATTAAGACTTGAGTATACTTTAGATGGATCCTCGATTTTTTGCGCTTGGAAAGATAGGATGGAAGTTGTCCTAGATGAAAATGGACTATTGGAATATACTCAAACTAATATTCCAAAACCAGCAACATCAGTTGCATAAGCACTTGCTCAATGGAAGATAGATACAACAAGAGATAGGATGATTATTCTGGAGGGTGTTAGAGATCATGTGATTTTAAACTTGCATGGAAAGGAGACTCCTTTTGTAATGTGCAAATCTCTCACAGATATATTCCAGAGCAACAATGGTGCCAAGAAATTGGCATTCAGAGATAAACTCAGGAGCATTTGAATGCAAAAAAATGAAGCCATTCATCAGTACCTATCCATATTCACTCAAGTTCAAGATGAACTTGGAGGAGTACAAGAAAACGTGTCATTATCTGAACTTGTGAGCTTAGCACTCCTTATCCTTCCGAAATCTTAGCACAGCTACCATGATTTAGTTAATGGAAGAGACAAGCTACCAGATTTGGAGAGACTTTGGTATTATTTGGTGTAGGATAAGATCAAAAGAAACACTAGATATGGTGTCACATCCATTGCAGACGAGTAAGAAGTGTTGAAATTTGCAACAAGAAACAATGAAATTGGCATCTAGAAACAACATGACAGCACCTATACTAGTGTGGGACCACAGGTCATGTAATGATGGTTCCTAGCAATACATTAGTGTGCTATTCAATTTATTTAATAAATTGGAAATGTGTCTAATTTAATTATCCCTTAATTAAATTGGACACTAAAATGTAATCTTATCTCATAATCACTTGTAATAGTTAACTGAGTGTGATAGACTCAGTTAGCTCATGAAATTCGAGTTGAGGGTGGTTGGTGAGGCATGTAGAGTGATTATATGTGTTTTAGAGTTCAAGTTGCACTTAAGTGCATGAGTTTAATGCATGAGAAATAAATTAACTCGGTTAAGTGAGTTAAAGTCAGTTGAACAGTTGTAATTGTTTGTTGCACTAGTGAGAGGTCAAGTGAATTAAATCAGATTTAATTCACATGTAGTGATCTTCCATGCAACTGATGATTTAATATTAATATTTGCATGCATGTCAGTTCCAGTAGAGACCCAGTTGAGACAAAGGTTAAAGGGAGGTTGACTATCAATTGTATTATTAGAAAACTGTCCAGATGCAATTAAAACACCATAGGATTGCCCATGATACTTGCACAGTTGAGAAAGGTTGAAATTCCTAAGGAATAGGGATTGCATTCCTAATGAATTGCATGAGCAAGGCAAGCTAAAGACAGGCTAATAATTAGCTAATTTTTGGCCCGATTTTGTCTGAATTAGTGTGAGACGATTAGCTGAGTGCAGGAGACTCTTGTGAGAAGAGTGCATTGTAATTGTTTCATGATTCCTTGGTGAATATACAATAGAATATAGAGGGGTTTTGAGTAGCAATATTTTCCCGGGAAAAAATGTTTGTTGTGGTTTGATTTACTTCTTTCTTTACTTGTTGTGATTGGCGATCGTGTTTCTTTTCCGCAATTGATTGTAGAAGGATTTCATATCTAGCTTTATTACATTGCTTGATCAGATTGAATCCATTGATATACATATGTTTGTAATTTCTACAAGAATAATTTTCTCTAGTTGGAAAAGGAAAGAAGACCAAAGGCGTGAAGGACCAAGGTGAGGCAGAATCCAGCTAGAACAATGGAAAGAAGAAGGACCTCTGTAAAATAAAATGTTTTCACTATCATGAATACATACACTATGCAACCAAGTGTTTTCACAAGAAATCTAGCAAGGATCCTGCAACAGGAGCAGTAGTAGGAGGAGATGCTCTAGCATCTCAATTCGAGTTATATTTCATCCTCTTTGCTTGCATGGAAAGTATAGTAAAAGGGAGTGAGTGGTACCTATATTCTGGTGCCTCATATCATATGATAGGAAACAAGGAATTATTTAGTAGCCTAGAGTAGAAGGATCTCAAATTGCACATAGATTTTGGATATGATGGGAGATATAGTACCAAAGGAATTGGCACTATCACCTTTAAGAGGGAGTCAGGCTCACATCTTCACTTGAAAATGTAATCTATGTGCACAGGTTGACAATAAATTTTATTTTTGTAGCTATATTGGAGGAAAGAGGTTATGATGTTGTGTTCAGTAAAGGAAAATCTTTTTTGAACCATGTTGCTACTGGACAAGTCAAACTTATTGGAGTTAGAGTGAAAAATATTGATAAGGTAGAGGTAGATTTAGCTATGCATGCATTCATACCTCTAGGAGTGAGGCGGGGTGATGTAGAGCCTTAGTCCAAAATTTGCAAATATTTGGGTAGGGTCCATAGAAGAGCAATAGCAGTTGCAGTATACTCTTCTCATGGATCATCACCCTTGTTGTAGGGTCCCATATTATTCAGTAGCAGAAGGATCATTATTAGTTGATTTAGTCAGACTTTGAGCGATAGTAGTAGTCAAAGACTCGGGAGATAGTTCCAACACAGAGACATAGTTGATTCAATATTTTGGACGCTTCTCAGTTTCATTTGTTGCAGTAACAACAACAATAGTGAGAGGGATTGTTAATTGTGTTATAGTACATTCTACTGGAGCGGGATTGGGATTGTGCATAATCCTTTTCTTACTAAGAGGGAGTGTTAAAATTTTATAATGAAAAGGCTTCATGTGACTTGTGCCTTAGTTAAATGGAGAAATTTGATTTTCCACATCAGCAGGATGACTTGGATTGAAGTTAGCTAGAGTGACTTGGACTTGTCTACTAGTTAAGTCAGTAAATTCAAGTTTGTAGGCTAGAAGTAGAGTTGTACATGACTTGATTGCTAATATCTAGCAATCTAGTTGAATTATGTTTAGTTGAACTCAGTTAACTAAGCTTCTAGTCATATTTGAGTCAACTGAATTTCAGTTGAGTAGTTATGATTGATGATAACTCACTGATCTCTTAGTTATGTAGTCAATCAGTTAAAAATAGACCCATTCATGCATGGAATTTGAATTTCCTAGTTGATTGGATGGAAAAGGCACATTTTCATTTATAATTGTATATTGTTGATGGTACAACGCTTTTTCATTGAGCAGGTGATCAATTCCCCTTGGATTTGTGCAAGAAAATAGCGATTTCTCCTATTTTTTAGGAGCAAATTTCCTCTAGGATTGCACAAGGAAATGGAGTTTGATTGAGGCTTGAATTGGCTAAGTGTTTCCCAGAGCAGATCAGAAAGCAATAGAAAAATTTTACACTACAGGGTGTGCTTCCAAGTTGAAGCAAGACGCTGTAATTATTTCTCTTTCTCATTTCAATTAATGCAAAGCAGTAGAGGGGTTTTTCTTAGTTGGGTTCCCTTGAAAAATAATTGTGTTCCTTGTGTTTTTTATGGTTTAATTGTATCTGCTTCTATCATGCATTTTCCTTTCCGCATAATAGTAAAATAAATTTATGTCTCTTGATTTCAGTTTGATTTCATTAGCAATAGAAAATTTCTAACAATTTCTACAAAATGGATTTGGATTTTTTGTGGCAAGATGATGTAGTTGTACAAGGAAACTATTTACAAAAATCGCTTAGTTTGATGGTTGTTGCTAATCATCGATATCATATTTAGATTTTTGTTCCACATGTGGAATTGATTTTATTGATTATTATTTTGATTAGGATTTAAATATGGATTGATTTCTTGATCATGTGGATTTTTCAGTTGCTCTATATCATTGCATTTGTGGATAGAAAATGGATATAGATATTGTTGTGGAAAGATGATGCAATTGTATAAGGAAATTATTTACAAAAATTGCTTAGTTTGATGGTTGTTACTAATCATCAATATTATATTTAGAAAAGTTTATTAATTCATAATTTTATTGAAGTTGTATAATTGTTGTAGATTTCTCTATGCGTTATGGGCTACTAGATAGAAAATTTCTATAAACAATTTTGGAAAAATCAATGATTAAATGTTTTCAGTATTTGTGGATAGCCTAAAAATTCAGAATCTAGTAAGTAATTTATTTCTATTATTTAATTGGATTCTGCTCATTTGTTGATAAAATTTAGATATATGGAGTTTGTGGGAAATTTCCATTGATTACTATTATTAGCATCCATTGATTGAGGTTGTGTGACTACATATAATCAGTTACGGTTCAATAGTAAGTGCAACATGGTTAACGCCAAGAAAGACATAGGAAAGTAAGTTACGATGCAAAAAGTTTTCCATCATGGTGCAAAGGCTTTATATTGTGTTTAATTGAGTCTCTAACTCCCACAATTTGATAAAAATTTACCAAGTCTAATGCAATTATTTAAGAAAATATTTTCTTATAAGTTTAAGACTATGGCTAAATTTTGTGTGGAGTTCAAGTTTGAACAAAATAATACTTTTTGTTGAAATGAAAACTTTGTGGAACAAAGACATGGGGAACTACAGTATGTGTGGAACTACAAAGATAAAAAAAATTATTGTTTCGCACAAATTGACCTAGAAAGTGAAAATTGAAACATGCAAATGGTTATTTTCTTTTCAAACATGCAAAAATACCCAAAAAAATAGATTATGTTGCATCTCCTACACTTTTCCCATTGACACACCTTGCTCCCTTATTAAGGCATAACCTTAGACACAATCTCGTGGTGACACGTGACTTTAAGTTAAATAGCATATCAATTTTTGTTTCATATAATCTATTACATCGTGAATCGAGTTCTTGGCACTTATAAATCCTGCACTACTATACCACACCGCTAAATCACTTTCGTGACGACGTGGCTTTAAACTAAATTTTATCTTAGAAGTTGTTGTCATGGAATAACAAGTCATGATATTTGTAAAATGAAAATGTTCAGCTTAGCATTAGTTAAAATAAAAATCCTTTATTCTTTGCATCATTCGACAAATTAAATTTTTGGTTCCAACATGCCACTTTCATGCACTATTACAAATACAATTGACATCTCGCACTAGGATTGAGCATTAATTATATTTAAGTAATTTATTTTAGTTACTTGGATTCTGCTCAATTTTTTACAAAATCTAGATATATGGACTTCCTAGATAGCTATCGTCCATTATTATTATTATCATTCATCGATTGTGGAATTTAGATTATAATTATTTATTATTATACATTATTACTTGTTTTTAAAAGCTTGTGTATCTTTACAACATCATTAGGATATTGGTGCACTAATAATGGAAATCCATAGTGATAATTGTAATTAGTAGAGTTGAATTCCATGGAAACGAAAGAAATGTGTTCCTTGATCCACACATGCATTCTACCATAGACGAGCGACGAGACGACGATTTCTGTCAAAAAAAATCATGTATGGTTGTGGGACTGCATGTAATCACTTATGACACTGATAATGAATTGTCGTTAATGACAAACGACACATAGTGAAGTCTTGGAATAAACGGAAATTTTGATGTCGCACCACAAGAGATTTAGTGTTCCTTGGGCTCCTGGCCCAAGTCCTCCACTTCAACAACTTGTCCTAATGCAATTATCTAAATGAATATTAAAAAAACATATTATACCTAAACTTTGTGAAGTTGCTATGTACGAAGCAATAATCTAAATCTGTGTGAAACAAAGATGTGTGTGACTAAAATATATATGGAACCACACACATAAAAATCTAAGTTCCATTGTTCCACACAAGTCAAGCCCAAAGGTAAATGATGAATATATTGTATTGATATCTAAACTTGGATGTAATTATTTTCGTAGTAATATAATCCCTTTTTGTGTTACGTGTAAAAAGGATCTATTACCAAATAAGTGTTATACAATTCATGCATAGTGCAAAATGCTACATGAATAATGGAATTTTCAAATGCAACCACACTCAAAACCAAGTCATATATGTTGAGTCACACAATTTCCACTCTACAGTCGAGGAGATATATTAAATGTTCAAGGTGTGTTAATACTACTACAAATCAGCAGTGGGATTTGATTATCAATGTTATTAAATTAGTATAGTACAAATTTCCTTAATTAAATTTCGATGTTCACTTCCAGCCCTCCAGTGAAATGCTGCTTAGTTGTACCTTAACTAGATTTTTAAACATCTAACAATATTTTTTATTAACATGAACATGTATAGTAAAAAATAAACATGTCATTGTGCCATGATTTCATTTCAAAATCTTGTGAAACACATGACACCTATACATTTTGTCACATAAATAATCAAATAGTTGTCACAAGACAGTTGGATTTTTTCTTTTTCTTGTATTTTTTAAATGAAAATACTTGTTTATCTATTTTTTTAACCTATCACAAGTAATCAGGCTTTAGATGTTCGTCCCTTTCACATCACAATCCCACATTTTGTATAGAGGTTTCTAATAAAAATGAGGAACCATATTTTTGAGTTCCTTCCTTACCCTTCCTATTTTTCTTCTGTCTATGTTCAAAACACACCTTTTATGGTTTTTCTTAAATGTATAAAATTAATGGTCATTTTATTTTGAAACATGCACAATAATAAAGGAAATTGATTTCGTTACATGTCGTACACTTTTCCTGTTAACACCCTCTCTATGTTTTTAAGGCGTTAAATCTTACATGCAACCCCATGGTGAAAGGTGATTTCTAGTTAAATAACAATAATTTATGTTTCTCATCATCCGTTAGATCGTGGATCATGGCTTCTGCCACGTAAATTGCACACTAAAATATCACACCGATGAAACACTTCCACAATGACATGGATTTCAACTCTATATTTAATTGTGTCATGTCTTCCTATCATGGAATAACAACTCATCAATTTCCATATGCTGTGTATAATGGTAGCAATGACCAGCTCAACATTAGTTAAAAGGTTAAAAACCTCGCTTTCTAGCATCCTTTAACAAATTTTATTTCTTGTACCATCAAGTGAAAATTTAATTTCCTATCCCATCATGTGAAAAAATAATTTCTTATCTTGCCATGCCACTTTCACAAGCAGTTACAAATACAACTATTTGCACTGTGACTTAGCATTAACTGTATTTAATTCTCTAATCATGTCATTAGAGCTTAAGTATTTTCATTTCCAAATGCACCTGTGCAACTACATTAAGTATTTTCAAGGTTCATTGTTCTCACACACATACAGTTAGCATGCCACCTCGCATGTAATTCACATCATTTGAGTGTTTAATTACCTTTATTCAAAAATCATATATATTTGTTGCCTTATTTCCAAATTTTAACCTCGTCCTATTCTTCTCTGTCAACTCAGCTCTTTCACTCAGAATTTTCACAAAACTCAAAACATGGGTAAGCAAGGTAACAAGATACAAAGAGTCGCATAGGAAATGGTCAAACACCCAGAGAAAAAAATCCTAACACCAACATGTTATCTAATACCATTATTATAAATAGATGGTGTCATCTCTTCCTATTATAACTTGTATAAAATACTCAAGGACAAAATTGAAGCAATGTCAGAAGAAATAGAACTAGGTGAGCCAATTGTTGATACTGTTATGTGGATTAATCCCTCTTGCGGACAAGAGCGATCTCCCTAGTACTTAGTGAGTAGCTAGAAACAAACATCCATTTGGAAAAAAATTTCTCTAGATTAATTGCATTTTAGAATTATTATAAGAAAGTAGATAGGACATGCCCCTACCTTGAAATCCAAATGTTTGATGTAGTATTTTATCTCGTCGCTCCAAAGTGCCTTCTTCAATAAGTAGAACCTGCATCAAAAACAAGACAAAAGGATCAAAGCATCTGCAACATATAATAATCAAGAAAATATAATCCAACTTAGTGATCAAGGAGTCTAAGTAATGATGTTATTTCAATAATCATAAGAACAATTCAATGAGAAAAAGAGATCCATATGTATTACCTTGAATAAAATGAGTAATCTTACAACCTGATGCCTTGATGTCATACAGATTTCTCCTGGGGTCCTAAACAATCGTTTCTCCTTCAATTTGATAAGCCGTCCTCTCTCAATACAAGCATAGAGTTATGGACACAAGGTTGTAATCATTCTCATGCCAACAACAACTCACTAGTGTATAAAGTATGCACTCTTATGAATTTTCTTTAGTAACTACCATGTATGTCTACCCTTCAACCTGAAACTTGAGCTCAATTTATAGGAAAATGGAGGTAGTTTCAGTTCCATGAAGAGGGGGATGGATTCCTCTCATGAAGGGATTTGAGCTCCATGGACCAAGGGATAATCTCCATGAGTGGAGGGATAAAGCTTGAACTGATCGCAACTCTAGAAGTTTCCAATTGGGAGAATATTCGACCAGTTAAGCTTCTAGAATTTAATTTTTATTTTATTTTTCTTTTCACGGGGGTGCACGGGTAATAGTGGCAAAAAGTGCGGGGGTTGCCGCAATTTATGGACCAAACAACAGCGCATGCACAGGAAAAGGTTAGAAAAACCGCGGAGGTAGACTTTTAAGGGTTGTACAGAGCTTTTCTCAAATTCCAAGACTTGATTCAGGAACATTAAGTTTTTTTTACTTCTAAGGTAACATTATATAGGTAGTGATAGACCCATATGAATAGTCAAATGTCATGATGACAAAATAACGTGTAATAGATTGCCCCCTAAAGTGCAAAGTCCGAGGTTATTCTGAAAAGTGAAGTTCTTTATCATTCCTAGGATTGGATTAGAGACAACATTCAATGAAAATATATATATATATATATATATATCATCGCTGAGGTAGGAATTCCCATACTCAGATCAAAACTAACTAAATTTTTTGGTACAGTTATGGTTTCAATATTACATCAAAAGTAGAAACAGTATGGGCATATCATTCTGTCAGTAATCTACTCTATTATGAATAATAAAACTCCTCGCAGCCTGGATGGTGGAAACTAGATCCAGGGTCTTGATTTCCGCTTCCCGAACTAGTACGATTCAATCCATGCAATTGATTGTGTCGAAGTCGAACATGGTAAGAACCAATTGATTACGGGTCAATGATGTGAACCATTAACAAGTGTGAGAGAAACCACCAATAATGAAAATTTCTCTCAAAGTACTCCAGTACAATCTATGAAGTTTGAATGAATGATTTGCAGTCGAACACTCATAGAATCATTCGATTAAAGTTTAATGATGCAACCTGTCGTCGAAGGCGAGAAACCTGCCATTAGGGCATGCAGATCCCAAGGTACTGATAGGATTCTAGATCAAATTTCTAGATGATGAGCTAACGTCAATAGAAAGTGATCCGTCCTAGGAAAACCCACGACACGAAACCATTAGATCAAGTTTTGAAGAAATAATTGCAAGCACTGACTCAGGGATGGTCAACGTGAATGGAGACAAATGTTTGCAATGAATGGTTTATTTGAACTCTCTCTTGAACACATAATGACACTGCAGATGGCTTAGCAGCATTTGACTTAAAGCTAATACCTAGAAACTGGCTGAAGACTTTCAATGTGGTTTGATTAACTTTTAGACAAAGGATTTCCCAACCCAGGTGCAAGTGTGACAAAGTGTCATGTTCAAGAGTGGCATGTTTCTTTCTAAACAAGGGTGACAATTGGATTCTTTTTCTCTCTTTTTCCCCCACCATTACTGGCAAGTACCTCTTTATTTTTGTCAAGCTTGAGGAGGATAACATTTTCTTGTTTGTGTAAGCTCATCCTTCGAATGAGTCCATCTTAGTATTAAAAATTGAACCCTAAGAAGGAGTGGTTTGGTCCTATTTTTAATCGACAGGTACTTTGCTGTTAAATTTTAACGAGTCCAATATAGGAGAAACTCAGCGTTTTTCAGTTTTAGGGAGTCAGAAGAAAAACATAAGTAAAGTCCATGGTTGTTCTTTTTCGTAAATTTAGTCTCTCGGGCCCGAAAAAGGATAAAATAATGCAGGAGAGAACTCTATTGACCATAATTAGTCAACGCATACCTTTTTCGTAATTAGTCTATTTCATTCCGGAAAAGGGGTAAACTTATACTGAAGGGATGACTATTCATTTACTTTAACGAATTCGAATAGTCAACTACTCGGCGATATTTGCATATTTCGAGAGTCTGAAAATGGCTTAAAGGAGAGCTCCAGGGTTTCTCCTTTTCATAATTTCAAAGAGCCCGAAAAAGTGATAAAAGTATACTCAGCGTCAAAATAATTATTTTCAACAAAAAATCATGTATCCTGCACAAAAACTCAAACTATTACACATACCTGTTTCCAAAAAGTAAAAATATTTTTAAAATGACCTTTTAAAGTGAAAAAATTAATACAATAATAATATTTTATTCATTTCAAAACTATAAAAAGGGGTTAAAACAAATCATTTTCACCTTTTGTGTTCAGAGCAGTGCATAGAGAGCTTTTGGCTAAAAACTTCCAGAGCAGATACCGGGAGAACCGATCGTCCATTTCTCGAATCGTCAGAACCAGGTAATTTACATCATCCTTATCTTCATTTCTACCCATTTCATTTTTCATTTTGAGCCTTTATTTCATTTTTAGAATAATTTTATGTTTTAAAATACACCCTCGGGGGTCCGCGGGTAATGCATGTGATAACCACGGACCCCGATAATTTTTAAAAGGAAAAATTATCGGGCTGTTGTGGGTTCTGTATGGAGCGCATGCGGGCGTCTGCACTATCTACACACAGAACTTGTGTAGGCGCCGTGAACATTTTAAAAAACTAAAATTTCTCTTTAAAAATGGTTCAAGTTGTCTTCCAAGTGGTTTTAACTGTTAAATTTGTTGATTTGTAGGTTGTTTAACCATGTTGGAGTGGCGAGAACGTGAACACGAGCTCATAGATAATGAAGCCGTGGATGACAATAAAACCATGCTTGTATTGAAGAATTTTTTTTTATACAAATTCTGGGCTATCCAAGGGATGAAGGCACAAGTGAAGTTAATGGTTTGGCTTGTAAATACGTAGGATGTCCAAGACCAGTGCTTCATAATTGGTGACCATCAGCTCGAGATTGACCTAGAAGACATTTATTTCCTTACGGAATTGTCCGGAAGAGGAATAATCATATCCTTATTTGGGGCCAGACAGGGAGGTCTTCCCACTGCCAGTTACAAGGAGAAATATTGTAGTAATGAGGCAGATTTGAAGGATGGTCGCATAGATATTAAAACTATCTTGCGATTGGATCTTAAAGTGATATCATTTACAGTGACCATATTGTGCAGGAGTGCATATCCTCATGTGGCTACCAAGTCACAGATGAAAACAACAGTCAAGTGCCTTGGAGGAACCATATTCAACTGGTGCGAAGGAGTACTAGCCAATATGAAAGGCCAATTGACTAGAGAAAAGAATGTGAAGCTGAAAAACTTCGGATATGGCGCCATTCTCATTTCATTTGCTTTAGAGATAATTTTTATTCTCACTCCTCAGCTAATTCCAGTAGATCATGGGGCTCCTCAAGAACCTCGGATTGTGCAATGGGCAACACTAATAGCTCACCATGGTGGTGAGGGTGGCTCAGTAGTTTGGTTTACTCCGACATACTTCATGTGGCTTAGGAACCAAGTCTTCACCATTAAAGACTTTCCTTATGCAGGAATGGATTACAGGGGTGATCCTGAAACATCTTTGCCTCCAAAGGCTCACTAGGACGAGATAGGTTAGTGAATTATCTTGATGTTTTAAATCTAATTTTTATTTGATTTTTATCGTCCAATACTGACAAAAATATTTAAATGCAGATGTCGGTCCACAACAACCAGCAACACTTTGTCACTTTGACAGGCGAGAAGCACATCCTGTAGCACCTCCACAGGACCAGGTCGCAGAGATCTTAGCAGACATGGAGTACAACCTTGAATGGTTAACCATAGATATCCCTGAGACAGGAACAGATGATATCCCTCTTCGGCTTCAAAGACACATGACAGGTGTTCCAGGTCCATTCAGGATATTTCTGCGCAAGGTGGCACGTGCTATAGTCTATTACCATGATCATCATCAGGGATACTGGATGATCATTGTAGATCAACATATTATTTTTTTGTATCAATATCTATTGGATCATAAGGTGTTTGAACCTATGATCACAGACGATGTAATATTTTTTTGAATACAAACATATCTATGCTAATGATATTACTACTTTCATTCTTTGAGTATCTTGTTCAACATGGATTGAATGTTTTTTTGGTTTACTTTTTTAATGGTGCAAATTTCTATTTAGAACATGATTAGCTAATGCATCGGCCAATGTGTTTAAATTTCTTGAAATATGTTGATATTCAATATAATCAAATTGTTGTTCCAAGAGACGAACCTTCAAAAATAATCTTAATAACATTGGATTTCTAATTGAATAAACTTTGTTTAAATGTAATAAAATGAGTTGTGAATCCAACCTAATGATCAAACGTCGAATTCCAAATGAAATGGCATCAGATAATAACTCAATGACTACGCTATGTTCTGCAATATTTTTCGTTGTTTGACCAAGGCATATCCCATGAATAGAAACTAACTCATCAGTGGGTGAATAGATAACCCAAGCTGCGGAAGAGATATTCCATGTACTACGACAGGCACCATCAGCAAAACCAATGTATGTTTGAAGGGATGTCGACATCTGCAATATCAAGAGTAATCAAGATAAGTAGCGATAGTAGTAACAGAAAAACTAATCTAAGCACACTTCTCTAATCTAATGCACATTATTCTAAAAAGTAACTATTGTACAAGAGATATATTCAACGAAATTCAAGCATAATATCTCTTAAGATAAAGACCATTTCTGGGTTTATCTAAATAGACCCCGTCATAATCAATTAATTCATAGCCTCCTTTTGCAAGCACACGCTTAACAATATAGGGACCATGCCACATCAGTTCGAATTTTCCAGCGCCTAGCTTATCGTTAGCTTGATCGTATACTAAAACTAGGTCACCTTTTGAATAAACACGAGGGTTAACGCTTTGATCATACTGAGCTTTCACATGTTTCTTATGAGCTTCGGTAGCCAATGCAGTGGTGTGCCGAGTCTCATATAATTGTGCTAAGTATAGAAAGTATTTCTCCTCTTCAGAGGTAGCTAGTAACAACTCAATGGCTAATTTGAGGGACGGTATTTCGCATTCAATGGGTAACACAGCTTCTAAACCATAGAAACTTTGAAAATGAGTGAACCCTGTAGCAGTTTTTGCAGAGGTTTGGTATGCCCATAGTGCCAAAAAAAGCATGGTATGCCAATTTGATTTATGAGTTCTGATAATCCGTTTAATCATGGTGGTTAAAACCTTGTTGACGACTTCAACTTGACCATTAGCCTGTGGATAATACGGAGTAGAATTATCATGGCGTAGGTCAAGTTTATCGAAAAGTTCAGTCATCATATTATTTTGAAAATGACTCCCATGGTCTGTGATAATAGCTTGAGGCACACCGAAACGAGCAATCACATGATTGAATACAAAAGTAGTTATAGTTTTGCCATCAGCCGCAAATGTAGGCATCACCTCGGCCCATTTGGTAAAGTAATCTACGGCGAGAATAATATACCCATGCCCCCCAGGCGAGTGAGGGTTACGTGTAATGAAATCAATTCCCCATGGGTGAAGAAGAGTTGGAGGTGCATGCATCTTTCGATCAAAATTTTGGCAGTTGTGGAATTTTCGGACTGCAATGATACAATCTTTGAATAAGGATGGCCAAAAATAACCAGCGTGCAATATATTTTGGGTTGTGGAAAACCTAGACATATGACCACCACACACTCCAGAGTGGCAATCATTTAAAACCTTTTCAGCCTCGGCGTGAGTTATACAATGTCAAAAAACATAATCTGCACCACGACGATAAAGAGTGTCGCCAACTATATTGTATTGCTAGGATTGATATCAGATTCTCTGTCGATCTGAACGTGAAAGCTCTGGGTGAAAGGTTTGGGTTTGAAGATATATAATGATATCTCCATACCATGGGTCTAACGTATAAATGAGAAACAAAGATTCATCGGCGATGGGATTCTCTACCACGTTTTTTGTCTTAGTATTGGGAAAGTCACACATTAGCTCAGCAAACACTAGTAATTTCTTTGACTTAGATTTCTTGAATTCTAAATCAAACTCTTGTAGGATGAAAATCCATTTGGAGTATTTTCCCCCGAGTAATTTTTGTGTCAAGATATACATCATCGGGTTGCAATTAGATATCACGATTGTTTTACGTAACAGTATGTACTTAAGGAATCATTGGACAGCTTAAACTGCTGCCAAGGCCAATTTCTCCACATGTGAATATTTGATTTTCGTCGGATTGAGATTTCGACTTAGATAATATATCACATGTTCATTGTGAGATTCATCCTCCTGAACCAAGACCATTCCAATGGTGGAATCAGAGGCATATAAGTATAAAAAGTAATCCTGGTGGTAATTGGGTGAATGCAATAACAGTGCATGGGTCAACATGTGTTTTAGTGCATCAAAATATTTATCAGCAATCTCATCCCAAATAAAAGGAACACTTTGTTTCAACAACCGGGTAAAACCTTTTGTTAACTCAGCATAGTTCGGGATAAGCCTACGTAAAAAAAATTCTTTCCCTTACAAAATTTGGAGTTGGCGAAGAGTGGAAGGAGGAGGTAAATTGATGATAGCCTCAATCTTCGACGGGTCAACATGAATGCCATCTTTCAAAACGATGAATCCAAGTAATCGTCCTGATTATACACAAAAAACACATTTGTGTGGATTCAAACTAATTTTGTAATGCCTACATCTCATGAAAATAGCTCGAAAGTGTAGAGGATGATCTTCTCTGCGTAAAGAATGAGCAGGAAAATCATCCAGATAAGGTTGTACAATATGTTTGATATCATGAAAAGCATAAGAAATAGCTCTTTGAAATGTTGCACCAGCATTTTTTAGTCTAAAAGGTAATTTGCAGTAATAAAATGTCCCCCAAGGACATATAAACATTGTTTTTGGTTGATTGGAAGGGAGTATGTTGATTTGATTATAACCAGAAAAACCATCCATAAATGAGAATATTTGATTTTTGGTACAATCGTCAATAATTTGGTCGATATAGGGTGTATGGTAATTGTCTTTTGGACATGCTTCATTAGTGTCCCTATAATCGACACATACTCTTATATTCCCTTGTTTCTTTGTAACAGGACTATGTTAGATACCCAATCTGTCAATGGAATTGGATAAATAAATCTTGCTTGTAATAGCTTCTCAACTTTAGCTTTGATAGATGCAGCTTTTCGTGAATGTATTGGACGTAATCTTTGTCTAATAGGCTTGGCATCTGGGTATGTCTTAATTTCATGAATTACAATCTTCGGATCTATTCTTGGCATCTCTTCATAAGACCAGGAAAAAATTTCACAGAATTCTTGAAATAGGTCTTTGTAAGTGATAATCTCTTGCATCGTATAAGAAGCACCTATATGAATGTTTTCAATAATTCCAGGTTTAATTGATATGTCAATAGGAACCGTTGTAGAAATATTTCCCAAATTAGTCTCAGAATCTAAATGTGTAATCGATATGGGATTATGTGGTTCCTGGACATAATCAATCGTAAAAATAGACGAAAAAATGTTTTCAAACTTATCAAGATCAGGTAAAAATGAAGATCTATGATGTAGATCATCCCAGGGTAATTGATCTGATGACAAAATTTCTTGAATACTTTCATCAGTGTTAAATAAATGTTGAAAGGGATCTGAAAATGATGTCAAGGCTGAGCTTTATAGAGAATATGATTCTTCATTGATCACATTCATTTGATCAGAAGTAGTTGAAAGTGTGTCAGAAAAATATTGTACTACTACATATGCCTTTTCAAAAGGACTCAAAGGAATCTCACTATTGAAAGAGTCCAATTCTAATTCTGAAGGCACTACCCATGTGTCATCAAATGGTATAGTGCTTGATGAGATCATATTGACGTTGGAAATTGTTTGTGGTATGTTGGGTGGAGGTATAGAGAAATTTCCCATTAGAGCGGAATATTTCACTAGTTCTACACCAACATCTTCGTATGGGATAGTCGTTTTTCCGACATGCTGGATGTTGTCTGTAAAAGTAGGGTCTGATGAAAAGTATGACAATTGATCGATTTTCTCAATATTTCCCTTATGAGGAAACATGATTACTCGAACGACTGACGAAACGATAGCAAGCATGGCATAAGACCAGCTACGACCCAAAAGAAGGTTGTAATCAAGAGGGTCATCAACAACTTCCACCTCTAAATCAACGGTTTTGCCTTCTACTTCTATAGGTATATCCTGGAGTATTCTGTATGGATGAAATCCTCTTCCATCAAAGGCTTTAAGGATAGTCGGTGATTGGTTGATTATTGGAGAACCAACATTTTTCCAACAGTTTAACGACATTACACATGTAGATGCCCCCTCATCAATTACAGTACAAAAAACTCGTCTGGATTTGACTAACACTGGAATCTGAAAAGCCATCCGATGAGGGAGTCTCGGTGTAAAATTTTTGAGGTCAAAGACCATGAGGTTCGAATCCTGAGGATCAATAGCTTCGATAGATGATAATAGTAATTTCCTTTGGGCTGGACATGATTGTAGCACTTCTAAGGCCGACATTGTTGAAGGGGATATCGCCAAATCTTCAACAATGTTGTAATTCTGAGCATCTCTCACATGTGGATTGAAAGCTGATTTTCAAAGTACACCTTTAGAAGGCGGTTTAATCACTAAATTAGGATTAGGTTTCTCGATTTGAAGTGGTTCGGAAACTGAAGGAGGTATGGCTTGTGTTTGACTAGAATTTTTGGTCTCTTTACTAGTTACAGGATTTTTAGTTCCACGATCTTGAGATCGTGTCACGACCATGACCTAAGACATCATTAAAATATCTGCCGATGAATTTGAAGAAGATCCTATCATTTTACTATCTTGAGTGGAAAAGGGATCCTTCAAGATAGGGGGTGTGGGTGAACCTTTGACAAACTTGGATACCTCAGACCGATGTGGACACTCTTTAGTATAATGATCCTCATCACAGATAAGACAAGGATATCGAGGCTTCCGTTTTTCATCAGCTATTTCGTTATTTTCTGTTTTCTCTTTGGGAGATGTAGTTTGTTTGTTTTTATTCTTTCCTTTCTTCTTATTACCGGTTTTGAATTTAGCCGTGGATGAGTCTACAACATGAATGTCGGCAGAATTTTCAAGGGAATAATATCCTTTTGGTGAATCTCGTAAAGTTACAATGGGAGAAGTAGATTTAGATGACTTCTTCTTACTCTTGTTAGCTCTAAATATACCAATTACATTGTCTGCAGAATGAGAACCAGAAGGAGTTGTAGTTATTTGACCTGGACACGGCAAGTCAGGAATTTTTTTGTATAAAGTACCAAACTGTGTATATACAAGGTCTAAGTATTGTGCTTGAGCTATGACCTGTTCTTCCATAACAACACCTCCCTTAGCTACATATTCAATGATCTTTGGAAGTAATGATTTGATAAACCATTCTACCAAGATTTGATCCAGAATGAAAACATTCACTAAATGTCGTCTACGTCTCCATTCATGTGTGTGATCTGAAATGTATGTAGATGTAATTTGTTTTAAGGAAGTTAAGAGTTTCATGCCATTGTCGTAACAGACTGGAAACTGAATGTCTGTTAAGAAATTTGTTGCTAATGCGAAGAAGAGGTTGTACTTCCTTCACGTCAAGAACCCTTAGATCTAAGGCATAGTGAATCGACTTACCATTATAGTCCTTTTAAACCGGATCCTTGGTATTCTCAGTTAACCAACTTTCTACATAATTCTGGTCTCAATTATTCACCACCCCATATTCATTTTTACTCCATACCCAAAGGTAGTTACAAACCTTCATCAAACACATCTGGAGAGTCATCCATGTTTTCTTCATCGCCAGAAAAATTTTTGTATGGTGGTCCATCTGTTCCTTTAGGATACCAGTCACTTTCTAGTGCTTTCTAAGGAGCATCTCCCTCTCCCGAAAAACATGTACAATCAACTGGTCCCAATGAATCTAATACCGAAACTGTGACAACGGAACAAGTCTACATGATGTCTAGAAATATTCCTATCCCTGACCCTCAAGGTATAAATTTACCACCTGGGGGGCAACCTCAAGGTAAATATCAACCTCAAGGGTAGTATTTACCTCAAGGACAGTATCCTCCTCAAGAGCAGTACCCTATGTCGGGGCAACAGCCTTTTCAAGGAAAACAGCCTCTTTTGGGGCCGCATTTTTATCAAGAACAACAATTATTTCAAGGAGGTCAATATTTTAGTGGAAATTATACAACAAATTATCAAACTTACAATCCAATTCCTCAACTCTTTGCACGACATGGAAAAGTTAGTGTTGCATAAAATTGTTGCACATCCCATAAATTCTTCCATACATAGACATGATTCATTGGGTTGTAAATCATGTAGACGTGGATATATGTTATGTTGAAATGTGTAACTAGGATCGGTCTTCATACTATCTATTGTAATCATGATTTTATGTATGTGATATTCTTGATACATGGATTTCATGATCACATAGATGTATTTATAGGTCAAGCACCCATTGAGTGATTCTAGGTTTTTCATAGAATTATGAAGTCAAAAGAGTCATTGTGATACATGTAAGAACCCTTTGGGCATCTTGTATTATGTAAAACAAATTTATTTGAGTCATAAAAGACCCTCCAAGAACTTGTCAACGAGCTGCAACAAGTCGGCCTAGATTAAATATCAAGTTGGCCTCATGGAAGAAATTTGTACCCTCGTAAAGCCTATATATAAGAAGGAACTCGACCTCATTTGGACATAACAAGAAGCAAGTCAAAACTCTGGAAAAAAGAAGTAGCAAGACTAGAAGAAAAGGACGAAAATCAAGGATGAGAATAAAAGAAGCAAGATCAAAGTTTTGGACCTCTCTCTTTCTCGTGTTAGGGTTTCTAAAGTTGTTGGAAAAGTCAAATTTGTTGCGCAAGTTGAAGTTGTTGGAAGTTACTTGGAAAGTCGAAGTTGTTAAAAGTTTTTGGGAAAGTCAAAGTTGGTGGAAGTTGATGGGAAGTTTGAAGTTGTTGGAAGTCACTGGGAAAGTCGAAGTTGCTAGAAGTTGTTGGCAAAAGTAGAAGTTGTTGGAAGTTACTAGGCAAACCGAATTTGTTGGAAGTTATTGGGCAAGTCAAAGTTGTTGGAAGTTGTTGGGAAAGTCGTAGTTGCTACAAAATTTATTAGGTCAGTTGCCAGGGTCGAAGCTATTACTGGAAGGTCAAAGTTTGTTGTTGTAAGTTGTGTAAGGAAAGCTCATCAAGAAGGAAGGTTGAATTTTTCTTTGAGGGATCTTTGCCAAGTATCTTAGGTCTTGGAATTTTTCATTTGAAGATTCTATAAGAAGAAACAAATTCTTGTGGGTTTTCATCTCAAGAGGAGAGGTTTTGGCCCTAGCTAGCCTACATTTTTTGTCCTCTTGTTTCTTTGATATTCATTTTTTGGTAGTCGTTTGATGATATAAAACACAATAATAATAAATTTAAAGAAGAAGCTAATCAATTTAAGTAAAAAATACATCACATGAATTTATCAAAGTAAGAGAAATCACCTAATCTAGCTATCGTAGATTTCTCAACATGGTATCAGAGCTAAGGTGACTAAAGCAAGGAAATGTAGCTTGAATAAGATCATACAATTTAAGAAGGATACATAAGGGCCAAGAAAACTAAGGAGCATTAAAAAGGACCTTCCATCACATCACAAGGATCAAATCATCACAACCCTTGGAAGAAGAAAAAGACCTCAAAAACCCTACCTTCATTGAAAGAAGGACTCTAAATTTCAAGCACCTTGGGAAGCCTTCAAATCCTACATTATCATCTAAGGAAGGAAGAAGAATAATTTCCATCATCATCAAATAAATAAAGGTGATATTCCTCTCTTTGAAGAAAGGATCACATCTTAAGCATATTTGAAGAAAGACATCTCTAGAAGAAGAAGTATTGTCATCTTCAAGGAAACAAACATCAGCAATCATCATCAAAATCAAGAAGGCATCAAGTTGAAGATATAATCATCAAAGGAGCATATTCACTTTAAAAGTAAGTATCTTTATATGTATGTGTTGGGTGAGTGTTATATTCTTTCTATGACTAGTTGGGAGGACCTACCTATGGTTTTGTGCATGGGTTTTGCACATGGTTTTGGGAATCATGGTTTCCTTTCCATGGTATTTTTTAGATCTGGTCAAGGGGACTACGGTTATGTTCAAATCCAGGGTTAATGGATGGGTTTTATGAATGATTTGGCATGTATATATATATATATATTGTAACATTGAAAGGAACATAATGAAATATCAATCTTGTAGTCTCGGTTTTGGGATCCAGGGGAAAATCTCTTTGTATTATTTTTATGTTCCCGCCATTGTATATTTTCTGTTTTAAAAATTCATTTGCAGGTAATTTCTATACAGGGTTAAAACCTACATTTGGTATCATATCCATGTTTGGCTTTAAGGGGATGCCTTTTCCCCTGAGGGTTTTTTCTCGAGCCTGTGGTAGACCCTATTCAGTGGGATATCTGTGGGATTCATTCTTGCGGTGAAAGAATATGGTGAACACTGGAAAGATAGATATCGAGAAATTTAACGGTCATATTTTTGAGTTGTGGAAGCTCAAGATGGAGGATGTCCTGGTGCATAAATATCAGTGAATCTTAGTAGATTTGGGTACTAAATTAACAATAATGTTAGATGAAGATTCGTCAAAGTTGGATCGGAAGACAAAAAGCACAATACAGTTATGTATCTTAGATTCAGTATTGTTGAGTGTATAATGCGAAGCTATAGCGAAGGTTTGTGGGACAAGTTAGTGACTTTGTACCAATCTAAGTCTTTGGTGAACAAATTGTTCCTACGGAAAAAGTTATATAACCTAGGGATGAAGGATGGGGACTCGATGACAGAGAATTTGAACACCTTTAATATTGTGGTAAGCTAGTTTAAATATGTTGCTATTAAAATTTCAGATGAAGATAAGTGCATCACTTTGTTGTGTTCTCTACCAAAATTGTGGGATAGTCTGGTTGTTGCAATAGGTAGCAATACAACTACCTTGAAGTTTGATGAAATAGTCTCATCCTCGTTGTCGAAGGAGATGAGATAGGAAAATATAGAGGGCCATAATCAAGATGTCTTGTATGTACGAGGACATTCCCATAACAAAAACAAAAATAATTCCTCGAGTGGGAGATATAAATATCTAGGGAAACCTGTAAAGGTGTGCTGGAAATGTGGAAAGGAAGGGCACTTCAAAAAGGATTGTAGATCTATATTTCTCGAGAAAGGAAATGGATCTTATGATGCTCCTTTTGCAGAGCTGAAAACCCCCTCAGATAAATGTGGGGATGTGTACCTGGCTTCTTCTTCAAGTACACATGTAGATCATGAGGCATGGTTGATTGACTCAGGTGCATCCATTCACTTCACTCCCCATAGGGAGTGGTTCTGCAATTATGAGAAATATGATGGTGGTGATGTCTTATTAGGGGATGATAGGAAGGACAGAATCGTCAAACATAGAAAAATCAAGTTGAAGTTACAAGGTGGAAGGATTAGAACACTTACTAGTGTTCTGCATATTCCTGCATTGCCCAGAAATCTGATTTTTGTAAGCAAGATGGATGATGCAGGTGTAAAAATACAGTTCAAGAAGAATACTCGCAAGATGGTCAGGGGAGCACTAGTATTGATGCGGGCAGTTCAGATTGGAAATCTATACAAGATTCTAGACAACACTGTTATCGATGGGTGCAACAGTTTTGTGGTTCCTGAAAGTGGAGCAGAAAACTTCGTGGTCTCTGGATAAAACACCATGTTATGGCATCAAAGGCTTGGACATATTGGAGATAAGGGCCTTTGAGTACTTCATGGTAATGGTATGGTAGAAGGTATGGCTAATTGCTCACTAGATTTCAATTTATGTGAATATTGTGTATATGGGAAACAGAATCGGGTGAGTTTCCCTTCTGGTCCTAAGAGGGCGAAAGGGATATTAAATTTTTTCCATAGTGATGTGTTTGGAACTGTGTTGGTTCCATCATTGGGTAATTATGTGTACTATGTATCATTTATAGATGACTTCTCCAGGATTACATGGATATATTTCCTCAAGAATAAATTTGAATTCGCTGACAGGTTTAAATAATTTAAGGCTCTGGTGGAAAACCAGACAGAGAAGAAGATAAAGGTGTTGAGGACAGATAATGGTGGAGATTTATATAAGAAGGAATATGAAAATTTTTGTAAGAATTGTGGTATAGCATCGCAGAATACTACTCCATACACACCTCAGAAAAATGGAGTTGCAAAATGAATGAACAAGACGTTGATGGAAAATACAAGAAACATGCTCAGTGGTGTCGAGTTAAGACAAGAATTTTGGGCAGAGGCAGTGGAGACTGCAAGTTACCTGGTTAATAGACCACCTTCATAAGCGTTAGAGGATAAGACTCCACATGAGGTATGGAGTGGTAAAAAACCCTCTCTTTCACATCTGAGGGTATTTTGCAGTGATGCCTATGTACATGGTCCATAGGAGAAAAGAGCCAACTGGGATTTAAAATCCGAAAGGTGCATCTTTATTGGGTATAAGGACAGTTTAAAAGGTTATAAGATTTGGAACCCAGAAATAAGGAAGGTTGTGTACAACCGAGATATGGTGTTTATAGAGGTGAAAGATGTTATTAAACATGAATTCCTACCAAAGAAAACTGAGAAGATAGAGTTTGAGAAAAAGGAGGAAGCATAAGAATCTACAGCAGAATGGGAATCAGAAGAGGAAGATCCACAAATTGCAGCTTTGAGAAGATCAATTCAAGAAAGAAGGCAACTAGAAAGGTATATTCCATATGCTTTCTATTCAAATTTTCTTTATCTATAAATGATGATTATCCAAAAACTATCAAGGAGACAGTGGATTCAAAGGATGAAAAACTCTGGAAGGAGGCCATGGTTGATGAAATGGCATCCTTGCACAAAAATGAGGCATGGGATCTGGTGGAGTTGTCAGCTGGAAGGAAACGCATTGGCAGCAAATAGGTGTTTAATAAGAAGATGTATGGAGAAGCAAAGGTGGAGAAATACAAAGCTCGGTTGGTAGCAAAAGGTTATTCCCAAGTGATGGGAATTTATTTTTGTGATATTTTTTCTCGTGTTGCCAAGGTATCTTTTATTACATTAATTTTATATGTTGTCACTGCATTTGATTTTGAGGTAGAATAGATGGATGTGAAGACAACATTTCTTCACAGGGATCTAAAAGAAGAGATATACATGAAGAAACCTGAAGGCTTTGCAATGAAGGGTAAGAAATAACTGGTATGCAAGTTAAAAAATTCAATGTATGGGTTAAAACAATCACCAAGGATGTGGTATCAGAAATTTGATACTTATATACAGGGACCTGGCTTCACCAAAAGAAAACCAGATCATTATGTGTATTTTAAATTAATTGGTGACCATTTTATTTATTTTGTCTTGTATGTGGATGATATGTTTTTTATTGGAAATAAGAAATAAAGTATCCAGGATTTCAAGACCCAATTTTCCTCCAAATTCGACATGAAACATCTTGGTGATACAAACTATATTTTGGGCATGGAAATTAAACAATATCAGGTAAAGAGAAAGCTCTCGTTAAACCAGAGGAAGTATGTCAAGACAATATTGCAGAGGTTTAATATGTAGGATAGTAAACTGGTAAAGGTTCCTATTCCTGTGGGTGTAAATTTATTTGTTGAATAGTGTCCCAAGACACAATAAGAGGAAGAGGACATATCTGGTGTTCCAAATACAAGTGCAGTAGGTAGCTTGATATATGAAATGGTCTATACTAGACCATACATTGCACATGTAGTGGGAGTATTTACCCAAAAGAGTACAAACCGGGGACGGATCATTGGACGGTGATGGGTTTCAAGTATTTGTGTGGTGCTAGTGACTATGGTATGGTATTTGTGTGGTGCTAGTGACTATGGTATGGTATTTGTGTGGTGCTAGTGACTATGGTCTGTGCTACCAAGAAAGTACAGGAATGGAGAGAGTTTTGGACATCCGTGGCTTTGTTGATGCATACTAGGCTGGAGATCTAGATCAAATAATATCTACAAGTGGGTATGTTTTTAACCTATTTGGAGGAGTAGTCAGTTGGATGAGAAAAAGACAGTCTGTAGTGTCTCTTTCAACTACATAGGTTGAATACATGGCAGCTACTCATGCAAGAAAGGAATCAGTTTGGTTGCAGATATAGTGTTCAAGTATGGGGTTGATACAACGAGCTATAAGGATAGACTATGATACCCAAAGTGAAATTTTCTTGGAAAAGAACCCTATTTATCATTCAAAGAAAAAGAAATTTGATGTTCGGGATCACTTTGTGAGGGATATGGTTGAGGACAAAAAGGTGTTGTTGGTATAAGGTGGACATTTTGAATATTGTTGTAGATGCATTGACAAAATCTGTGAGCACTAAGAAGTTTTCTTGGTGTAGACAATCAATGGGAATTGCAGAGCTAGACCAATGACTAAGATCTCCTGTGACCCCTTGTATGGAAAAGAAAACAAAAAGTGGGAGAATGTTGGGTGTGTGTTATATTCTTTCCAATACTAGTTGGGCAGACCTACTTATGGCTTTATGCATGGGTTTTGCACATGGTTTTGGGCATGATGGTTTTTTTTCCATGATATTTTGTAGATCCTTTCAAGGGAACTATGGTTATGTTCGAATCCAGGGTTAATGGATTGGGTTTTATGAATGCTTCGGCATATATATATATATATATATATTGTAACATTGAAAGGAACATAATGAAATATCAATTTGGTAATCCCAATTCTGGGATCCAGGGGAAAATATTTATGTATTTGTTTTATGTTCTCACCATTGTATATTTTATATTTAAGAATTTATTTATAGGTAATTTATGTATAGGGTTAAAACCTACAGTATGTATGAATCTACTATCAAAATGACTTCATTCTGCAATGAAAGCAATAAACCGATTGAGTCATCAAATTTCCTTGCATGGAAGAAGAGGATAGATTTTATCCTCATAGAGAATGAAGTTATTGAATATGTGAAAGGTTCAATCTCAAAGCCATCTCAAGAGAAAGCTCAATCACTATCGAAGTATATGAAAGGGGAAATAAGTGCTCAAATAATCCTCATAGAATCAATCAAGGATTCACTCATCCTTTATGTGGAAAAGTAGGAGAAATCAAAGGATATCCATGAAAATTTGGTATAATTGTTTCTTGTAAGCACTACAGGAGAATTCATATCATTGAGAACCGAATTATACAGAATGAAGGTATCAAAGGAATAAGTAATAGCCTCATACCTAATGAGGTTGTCCCAAATAAGAGATCAACTACAAGATCTAGGAGAAATAATGTTCAATAAAGATATGACCATCGTTGTACTTAATGCACTACTTGATGAATGGGGAAACTCTATATCAAGTATCTATGGAAAGAAGGAAGGCACTCCATTCAGTAAAATTTTGTCATTATGTAAGATTTAAGAAACTAGGTTGAAGACAAAGAGCGATGTTGGATCAAATGAACAAGTTCAAGCATATGTTGCCATGGCTAGGAGAAAAGGAAAGTTTGGAAATTAGTTTGATCCTTGGAAAAAGAAGAAGATCGATATGTCAAAGATACAATGTTATGAGTGTAATGAATATGGGCACTTTAAAAGGAATTGTCCCACACTCAAGAAGGACAACAAGAAGATAAAGGAAATAAATGAAGCCCACGTTACTGCAGAAGTGGAAGAATAAGAAAAGAAGAAATAAAAGAAGAAGGAAGTGAAATATCTCTACTATGACTGAGATAATCTCCTTCACTTAGTTCTTTTCATTTATATAGGAAGCATCACAAGTATGATAGGATGAATTATAGCAAGATATAGATGACATCATCATAAAAGCATGGAAGGATAGTTGAAGTAGAAATTATACATGGTTATAGTAGTCATCATGATAGAAATGGCATCTCCATTGAAAGTATACACGGACAACCAAGTAGAAGTATATATTGTTGGAGGAAATTCATCTAGAAATATAGAAGATAAAAAAATTTCATCATACATCATCATTATCAGAAAGAAGCATTTTCATAATGAGGATCATCGAGATCCTCCACTATAATATTTATGAGAAGTTTCACCTCTACTTGGAAGAAGCAAGTGTCTCACTGATTTTCTACATTCCACCGTGTGTGGGATCCATTGTTTAGAAGGATGGTGGTATGGTGACAAAGGATGTAGCATTTCAAGTTGGTTTAACTACCTACATATTCAAGCAAGGAAAGGAAGTTTCTAGAAGGAAGTCTAGATGACCAAAATGAGGAAGAGGTATGCATATATTTGATAGATAAAACTCATGCCATCATATAGTTGCAGATATCTTGGTTGAATTTCTCTATCTCATGAGAATGATTGAAGAAGAAGGATCTCTTTTATTAGGAAGTTGAACTAAGACATGTAGACAATATGCCTTGAATTGTTCTACATGTTGACAAGATGAAATCAACATAATACGACCTCTTATGGAATATGAGGTTGTTGGAAATTATGGTTCTTATGATGAAGGAACTATGTATATAAATTCTCGGGGAAGAAATATGTGAAGAAAAGGAGAAGAGTTCATGAAAGATGCAACTATTGTCATGTAAGATAAGATAAGTGATCAACATCCAATAACTAGAAGAACTAACTATGACATCTCCATGGAAGAAAAAGGTATGAAGACCTTAATATATATAGCCTTGGTAATGAATGTCTTGGATATGGTTTCATAGATGTGTAGAATGTTGATGTTTCAAGAAGTCAATGTCATGACGAAAGGCCATCATTAAAAAGGTAATTTTGATTTTATGTTTATCTTGATTTTTTAAAACATTTGGTTGGGTTGAAACAGGGCTACCAAAAGAGAGTTGTACATGTCACCTACAACTAGTACTCATGAGAATGGATGGAAGATCCTAAAATAAACATGACTTGGAAAAGGTAATCGTATGAAGGATAGCGAGATGTGAACTATAATATCACTTTCCGATGAAGAGAAGGATGACATGACTATTGGTCTCATTGAAAAGAAAGTGATGTAGAAAATGGTCGATGCCCTACAAAGAAGTTATGATGAATAAGGCACCATAATGAAGAATATAAAGTTCATGACATGGTGCAAAAATAGGAGCCCTACAAGTACCTGATAGTACCATGATCTCTACCAAAAGAGAAAAGAGTTGTTGTTGGAAACAATTCCCTGGTTAAGAGGGAGCTTGGGCAAGTCCCTAGCTAAGAGGGAGCTTGAGTAAAATCCTTTGATAGGAATGAGTATATCCTCCCTAGTTGAGAGGGAGAGATAATTACATCATTCTTGTCTTCATGTTATGAAGAAAGAATGAAGGATTGGGTAAGCATTTGGTTTCCGATACTCTTTGAGGATGTGATAGGGAATCCAATAAGTAAGAGTAGTCAAAGATGAAATTCCTTGATGCTTAATAATCTCGAGAGCCTATGTGATCTTTATTTTTCCATAGTGTTCTTCTCTTCAACAGAAATTAAGTTTACTATGGAGGTTGAAGAAAACAAGAGCATTCCATTTTTAGATGTTCTTGTTACCAGGAAAAGGATGGAACATTGAGGCATCAGGTATTTAGGAAAAAGAAAGATCAGAGAAGCTCTCGAGATTATTAAGCATGCTCTTAACCTCAACAAGGATGGAGGGAGTGAAATAAGCGGTATCTGACTTCCTTTGATCAAACAAATTGGTTCTTCTGGTTTGTCCTCCCGGATATAGTAGCTCAGGTGTATCTTCCTCACCCTATCATCTTAAAATTTATGTGAAATGAGGGTTTAATTATAAAATAAAATAAAATAATAGAAACTAAAATAGTAATAATTAATAATATTAATTAATTAATTAATTAGTCATCACGATAGGTTAAATAAATAAATAAATTATTTTCATTTTATAAACCCCTTATTTTCTTAATACTTAACATTTTATTAGGTATTATTGAATAATAATTAATCTAATTAGTTAAAAATTAAACATTTTTTAATAATTTTAAATTAGGGTTTAATAAATATAATTTATCAAACATTAAAAAATACCTAATTAAATTCATGAATTTATAAAAAGGATTTTAGAAATAATATAACAAACAATGAATAATAATTAATATTAATAAACCAACACAATAAATTAAATATGAAGAGGCTAACAGATAAATTAAATAATTAATATTATGAATAATAACAATTATTAATTATTATTGATACTATCATTAATAATTAATAATTATTGTTAATAAATTACTTCTTTAAATAAATAAAATTGAATTAATTAATATTAATAATTAATTAATTAATAATAATAATTAATTAATTAAAAAAGAATAATGAAGTAATTAAAATAATAACAATAATAATATTGAATTAATTAAAAAAAAATTAGGTTCAGTTTTTATTAGTATTTTTTAATATTATCCGTTATTATTGATTATTATTATTATTAATTATTATTAGTAAGAATGTCATTAATAATTATTAATAAATTACTTCTTTAAATAAATAAAAATGAACTAATTAAAAAATAATAATGAATTGAGTAAAGTAATAATTAAAATAATATTGAATTAATTTAAATAAATAAATAAAAAATTGAGTTCAATTTTTGGTCGGCTCTTTTATTTTTCTCCCCAACCCTATCACTATTTATCCTTTCTCTGGACCTTCTTTCAATCACTCATTCGAAAATAGTCATAAAGATGGATCCCCATTGGGATTCGAAACGTCGACATGTTTCTTATAACGTTGTGGATAATCAGGATCATTCTTCTCCAAATGATAACCAGAGGAGCTGGAAAACCAACAAGAGAATAATTCTTGTGGATTTTCCTCTCAAGAGGAGAGGTTTTGGCCCTGGCTAGCAGCCTACATTTTGCGTCCTCTTGCCTCTTTGATCTTCATTGTTTGGTAGTTGTTTAATTATAGAAAACATAATAATAATCAAGTTAAAGAAGAAGCTAATCAAATTAAGTAAAAATATGTCACAAGCAGTTATCAAAGTAATAGAAATCACCGCCCTAGATTTCTCAACACATTCTATGCATGCTACTAGAGGCACAATTGTGGGTTCTTTTCATCCTCACAAACTCCAGGTTATGTATAAAATTCTTGAGCCTGAACTCTAGTACAATGCGCAATTTGTACATAAATTCATTAAAAAGGAATGTATTGAGTGTAACAGGAATATGTATGAATTGATTAAACCTTAGAGGATCAACAAACAATGATTTAAAGAAGAATCTTCTGCAGATTATGTCATTTCCCCTCCAAGTATAGAACAAGCCTCTATGGCCTACATGCTATGCAATTTTTTTGGAAAAAAATAAATTGTGTTTTATCCTTTAGATTTGATTCTAATCATTCATGGGGCTTGAAAGGATTTTTATTTCAATTGGGAAACTATCCTGTTTGAAAATATATGCAAGCAAGTTAACAGTTTCAAAGCTAACAACCATAAATATAATCCTTCCTTTTACATGTCAGCTTACATTATGGATGCTATTTTCTTTTCAACTTCTTTTATTGCCATGGGATGGAAATTGACACCTTTTTAGCCACTCCCTATTCACATCTACCATGCAAAACTTTGGGAAGAAAATTATGGTCGCCACTTCTATGCCATCTACCATTTTGTTATAATTTCCATTTATGAAAATTTGTTCCACTCAAAACCTCTGCAAATCTCTAAAGAATCCAAACTTGGCATAAATGCAATCAATGATTGGTATTTTGACGAAAATTTCTCCTATCTGAGAATATATGGTTGTCAAGGAGCCTCAAATCCCATGCCCCTTTTTGTTCTTGACAAATAATATCTAAACAAATACTTACCAGATAGTCGACATGGGAATTACCATGACTTACATAATTAGGCCTAGTTTTCCCATATGTATTGGTATTTATAGCTTAGAAAATGTTGCACACACCAAGAAATAATTATTAACTTTTAATGTCATTAACCTAGCTAAAATTCCTTTAAAGCAACATGACCCTTTAGGGATTGTAAGTAATCATTATGATGCAGTATCTTTGAGAAAATATTTTCATGAAAGATCTCTTGCGATGATATATTTTGCAAAGTCAAATATTAAAATCATGCCTTCCAGAAAGCTCAAGAATTTTCTCCTAATCAGTACCATCATTTTCTTGTATTCATAGAAGAAAGAAAGAAATCCTTGCCTCTAATTTTACAACAAGCAAGTGGTGAATCTCATATTGCACATGCTTATTCGTCTAAAAAACTCCTCTATTCATCCCTAACAAATATTTAAAATACATTGAAGAAGTGTTCATAGAAATTGTTGATGACCTTCTGAAATTGGACATTATTGAAAAGGCTTCCACTATAATAAAAAATAGATTGGCAACTGCATCTATTTCTAAAAACTACAAGTGTGCCTCGACAACATAGAATTGGCGAAGCTTCTCCTGATACTTCCACTCCTAAGAAACATGCTTAAAAAAAATTATATTCTTTTTCAAATTGAGATTGGATTGGTCCCTTCCGAAGTATTGTTCAAAACTTTGATTAGTGCTATTCCCACTAATAGCTCATCAGAATTCCTAAACACTATAACAAGTGGTATGGGATGGTTCACAATTAAATAAAAATCAAGTAGTCCGAGAATTAGCTCATTCTATGGGAGTATACACAAATGCTAATGTGTACCATGTTACTAGATTGATGAATATCCTAGAGAAAAAGGATAAAAAATCTTGGAGTTGGAACAACAATTATTACACCAACGAAATCAGTTTCAAGTGCAATTGAAACTGTGAGAATATGAAGCTCAGCAACAATAGGTTCAGAAAATAGAGGAGTTGCAACAAAAATTCAAAAATGATTTTGATATAATACAACATGGGACTGAGGTCACTATCCAACAGAAGTATGCTCAATTGGTTGAATTTCAATTGAAAATTTAGAAAGAAACCAAAAATGTAGTCAATTTGGAAAAGTTTAGACCAGAAACCATTGACATCAATCAACAATTTCTTCATGTATAGGAGAAATTTTGTAATAAGCTAAGTCTACTTCAAACTCAACATGACCTCATAGATGCAAGGTTGAATAATATGATTGATAAAGAAACAAAGTATGGGGAGGTAGATAAGCAACTCACTAAGCTTATTTTTTGGTATAACAGCGACAATAGAACGACCACCATCCTACCCCAAATTACTATATTAGACAAGAAAAAAAATCTTGAAAGCATGGAAGGATCACTTGCATAAGTCCAAGTAACCAATTAAAATTTCTAAAGGAAGTTGTTTCCATTGATACAATGTGTAATGAAGATATTCAATGATACATGATTAGACTAGAAGCAGTTGCATTGAAAGAGAAGGCAAAAGACAACAAATAGGAGCATCAAAGTACAATTGAACAAATTTAGAATATTGCCTTGGAATGTGTCTGGATATATTTTTTCAAACCACATAGTTAAATTCTGATGACCAAATTAGTTATTGAAATAATAACAGAAGAGATGCCAATTATTAAGACTAGTGTATTCGACTCCAAGGTTAATGTGCAACTCGATCCTCCTACACAAATTGTAGACTTCCTACATGTCCATTCACAATAGCAATATTCAAATCAAATTTCTCTAAACATTGATCCAATAGACTAAATGCTTATTTTATGTGTAAATATGAACACATTTTTACTCTTCATTTGTATATTTTTGGGTTCTTAAGTCTATATTCTGATTATTGCAACAAAGTACACTTTGCATTGTTGAAAATTTAATATTTTATGTAACAGCCCTGGGAAAATTCCATGTAATAGAGTTAATAAAGGAAAAATAATAACCACGGTTGATGGGTAACTTATTCCTAGTGGGTGTTCAGTTCAGTTATTATGGCTAAAGGAAATTGAAAAAGGCAATGGCTAAGGCTTTGGAGAGGAAAAATTATTTTTGGCACGTTTATTTATGTAAATAATGGAAAATAGGAGAAAAGGAAGGTGAAAGGTCACAGGTTTCATGTGAGGAGTAAAATGAAGGAAAATAATGGAAAATGAAGAAAATAGAGGCCTCATTGCTAAAAAGGCTTCTGAGGATCAGTTGGCAAGCTTTTATTAGTTCAACCTTTTGTCAGTTCAGTTTTGGAGCTCTCTCATTATTCTCTCTCTCTTTCTCTCATTCTTGGACACAGAGTTTCTTGGATCATTTTGGCATTAGACCAAGAAATGCAAGAAAGCAAGAAGGAGGAAGCCATCAAGGAGGAGCAGGAATCAAGCAACTACAGTAGGATTCTTAGCAGGTATCGATTTTCATGTGTGTTTTCCTTGATAGATCTGACATGCATAGTATTTCATGTGGTTATTTTCTGTCATGGCATGGGTTTTTCTAGGTGTGATAGTGTTTTTCAACCTAGCCTTGCCATTTCCATATAGCTTTGGTGAAATGGGTTTCTCATACTTCGGTTGAGATGGATTGCTGGATGGATTCGAAGTTAGGTAGATTGGATCTCCGAAATGACAAACACATGGCCTAGTGGTCCATGAACCAGAATGTGGATCACGGTAAAGCCACTGGCCTGGTAACCCTTGAACTGGATTGTGGGTTGCAATAAAGATAGATTGTGTGCCTCAGTGGGCCTAGGAATCCTTGTCGGTGAATGGTGGGATATACAGCAAATAAAAGAGGTAGATTTCTCTATGTTGGGCCTAGTAGTCCTGAGATGGGATGTACGACAAAGCCTAGAGAGTGGGTCTCAGTTTAGGGCCTAGTGATCCCTGGATCGGACTGTGGATTATGGTACAGTGTTGGAGCAGGGTCCCCTAAATCCGATGATTTTGCCATATTTTGTAATAACTTAGTCTTGCACAGGGGTTTTGGGGTGGGTCAAAACTCCCCATGAATTGTAATGGGTCAAAAGGTGGACCAAGGGGGCACAAACCACGGTTTGCAGACCATAGAGTAGAGCCGGCTAAAATAGTATAAATAGATGAATAGATCAAGTCTAGAAAAAATTCTTGGATAAGTCTGGATGAGAATATTGGATCTGTGATACTTTTGCGCGGATTTTCTGGGTAAGGGCTCCTGCTGGTTATGTGCGCGGAGACCCTAAATCCTACTGTGTGCGAACCCCATTGGTTGTGTGCACGGGTATGTAGAAGAGTATGTAAGAGGAATCTAAATTATTTGTGAATGAGAAGACGTTTTGTTGATATCTGAATGTCTCTGTGTTCTGTTATGGGTTGGGGTGCATGTTAATTCCTTTTTATTTCTATATTATATCTGCAATAGTAACTGTTGATTATAGATTAAGTGTGTACTTGTAATAGAGTATTAGAAGAACAATGAATGCATAGATCTGAGTTATATTGCTCCTACTGATTGAATATCTTATGATTTATGGGTTGCGCAAGTTAGTCTGTTACGCATATTGTTAAGAGTTTCTGGTTAGGGCTTTCTCAGCGCAGGCCTATTTAGATCTAAAAGCGCCCACTTCATTAAATCTCTCTCCTCAGGGAGCGTAAACCTGGTTTGAGCACCCTCCCATACTACTTCGGGTGAGACCTTGACCTGCGTAAGTAGGCCATTGCCAAAAGGGCCAGTAGTATATGGATTTGATGGTTAACCTCAATCTTGAACCTGGGTCAAGACCCCTCAAACCAAAAAATGGTTCCGTTGTCAAGACTAGGAGCATTTTGAGAGAGAGAGAGTAGGTGATGAGTGAGGGTTTGTGGCATCCGGAAAAATATGAAATCGAAGAGTGGTTCAAAAAATAGATCCAAGAGTTTTTCCTAAAAGAAAACAGGAGTAAGAAGTTGTCTACTGAAAAGTGGAAGAATAAGTATATCTTCACAGAGGTACATAAGATATTCTTCATGACCTTCGCACATGAGTTGCAGGAGTGGTTGTCGAGATTGGCAGAGTTCCATACCTGTTGGAAAAATGATATGGTTATGGAATGGATCCCTGAATTAATCTGACAGTTGGAAAGAATTGATGACAAAATCACTTGGACCGTAGATCACTGGGTTGATAGTATCTTCGGTGGATTTGTGACAGAATTTGCGGTAGATCAGTTCGTATCATACTCTGAAGCTGAGAGAATATTTTTCAAGGGTCTTAGAGGTCATTTCTTGTGGGAATTACCTCTGCTGATTAAGATGCTCTTGAGTGAAAAAGGTGTTATGTGTAGCCACACTGAGTGAATAAACTACAAACAAATTGAAAGAACTACGTGAAGCGAGAAATATTACCGGATCAATTAGAATGGGGAAAGAGTTGCATGCAACACTCTGAGGCTACGCATGCTACAGGTAGCCCTCCTGCTATGCCTTATTTAAATCCGCGTAAGACTCATACATCTCCTACACCACCGACACCCCCATCTACAGATGATATGGTTGCGCACATGTAGTTACCCACCTTTAGGGGTGCGGGGGATAAGGATATGGATCAGTTCTGGTTCATGGATGATGCAATATAGGTTGCGCCGAACATTAATACTGATGCTGTAAAAAGAATGCAGCTGGCCATAGCTTTTGAGGGCCAAGCACTAGACTGGTTTATTGGATACCTAAAACAAAATTCCTCTCAAAACAGTGCTCCCCCTACTATTGATTATATTAATAAGTAACTGAAGAAGCAATTCAAAAAGCCAAAGTCCTACATGCAATTAGTAGTAGAGCTAAAATGCTTCAAGCAAGGAGAAAAGGAGTCAGTCTAGGAAGTCGATCAACAGCTGAAGAAAGTCATCAATGTTGGGGGATTTGTTTATGATGACAAGCAACATAAGGAATGGTTCATCACCATGCTATTACCACATCTGCGTGGACCTATGGGTCAGCAAAATATTGATTCGTAGCAAGAAGCCCTGGAAATTGCTATGAAGCTAGAGGTTACGCCGAGGGACGATACCCAAATTGGGGCACTGCAAATCCAGAGCCAATTAGAGATGATGCACTTAGAAATTTAGAATTTACGGAAATATCAGGTAAAGAAGGTAGCACATATGTCTGGTGTATTTGTTGCAAAGGATCGGGCCACACCAAAGATCAGTACCCTATGTTTACAGATTACCTATGGGTCGGAGGACGATCCAGTGTGCCCTAGGGCGATTGGAGGGCCTAGAAATCCCATCCTGTGGTGCGTTGATTGTTGGGTAGCTGGCCAACATGATATTGACCATTGTCCAAGACTGGGAGCCTATGTGCCAAATTTGAAGCAACAATATTGCATATTATGCTCCTCGGTTGGTCATGATGAGCACCACTGTCGAGCATATGAGATGATGATAGACAATGAGAACATGTACAGAGTGCAGGCTGAGACCTCTTCACCAATGTCTCCCTCTAGACGAGGAGGATCCCCGGCAAGAGGAAGGGGAGGGGGATAGGAGGAGGCGTAGGTCGAGGAAGAGGCCAATTTATTTTCTATAACTATGGAGATCGAGGACACTACGCACGTGATTTCCCTAACCTTACATGAAAGTCCTGCAAGTCATGTAGGAAATTTGATCACGTAATAGAAGAATGCCCCATTATGTTAGCTAAGATGCAGGAAAAGCAGCAGACACCTACGCAGAATGTGAAAATGGTCAAATTTGAGCCATGCGATGATGGCCCTAGTGTAAATGCAATAACGCGCAGTGGTATGGCCACTGGAGGACTTGTGAAGCAAGCTGTTAAATAATCATGGATAAAAAAGGAAACTGACAAAAAGGAAGGTCTAGATCTGAACAAAGAAAAGGAATCTTTTATAGATGCTAGAAATGATTTTGCTATGACAAAAGCATCAACATCAAAAGCTACCATGGATCCAAAGGCCAATGAAGCAGTTAAGCCATTCCTTCAAGCATGTATGAAGTTACTGCGTAACCAAAAGGCAGTAGAGAATCTCCAAGCATTGATAAATAGCCGCACAGAAAAAGAAGCCCCTCGAAGAGAGACTAAGGTTGTAAACAAGATTTATAAGAATAAGAAAAGGATCAGTCGGGAGATGCGTATGACTACGCAGATTGGAAACTATGAGATGGATCAGGTCATCTTGGATCTGGGATCTGATGCCAATGTCCTGCCCAAACAAACCTCAAAAAGGATGGGAAAGCCCAAATTGGAGTGTTCCACTCTTCAATTACGGATGGCTAACCAGTAAAATATCATTCCACTAGGAAGGCTACATAAGGTTTTGGTAGACATCACGAGAGTTAAAGTATATGCATACTTTGAAGTAATCCAGATTATGGATGATGCGGACTCGTACCCTGTGCTATTAGGAATGGATTAGGCTATTGATATGAGAGGTATCATCAAATTGAAAAGGAGGAGTATGATATTTGAAAATGATGGTACGTGGGTAATAGTCCCTCTAGATCCAGCTCAAGATGAAAGATATACAGAGTCGGTGCATGATGAGGAGGACGTTGACCATATCTAAAAACTAACTGCGTGGGATGATGATTGGGTAAATCCTACAGAAAAAGTCATGTTAAATTGGGAAAAAGATAGCTCATGTTTCTCAGATTCGGATGGTGAGATGGAAAACTGGCAGAACTGTTTGTATGATGTATCTGCGCTATGCTGCCTCAAGATCACAAAGAGATTTCAGTGCATCTCCTCAGAGGTAAGAGAACCGCCTTACTTTGATGGTTCTGGTAGTGTTAAGGAATTTCTTAAAGCACTAGAAAAGGATGTCCACGAGGAAAGGAGACTCTAGGCACTTTATTTGGCCATGCACACCACCCCTGCATGCTAGTGGGAAACACACAAGGGGGATTTCTAGGACTGGGGGGAATGTTGAAAGATGGTGATCCTACACTTTGAACCCCCCATCAATGCACCCATGGATCTCTTTTCGGGTTGTGGGGATCCGCGTAAGCACTTGGCTATGTGGATGAAGGTATGGAATGAAAAGACCTGGAATGAGTGGGTCCATATGTTTATTCATGCATTAGGGCTGATCCCACCACTTGGTATTTAGATGCACAGCTTCACCAACGCAAACGCCATTGGGAAACAATGACAAAGGATTTCATGGCGACGTTCGGCTTAGTTGGAGGGACAGATAAATTGTACGAAGTCCTACAAGATATAGATGCTCTTGTCTTTGATGAATCTTTGCCTCGAAAGGAATGTACTGCGCCAGCTTGGAATGTGCAAATGGAGGATATTGTCAACTATAGAAATTTGTCAGTAGAGGACTGCGATGAAGATCCCAAGAATATCATAATCCCTGAATCTAAAGGAGAACACGCAGTCACTGGACCCTCATTACAGACCGTGGACGTTACCAAGCCATTAAATTTGAAGGAAGTCATCATTGGGACGAAGGAGCAGCCCAAGTTGGCCAAAATTGGGGATTACTGGGATGATGATATTGTTTGAAAGATTGTGGAGCTGTTGACCGAATATTAGGATCTATTTCCTACAAAGTTCTCGGAGCTCAAGGGAATTGTAGGAGATCTGGGTTTTATGAAGATCACCTTGAAGCCAGATGCACGTCCTATCAAGCAGCGAACCTATCGGCTGAACCTTAAGTATAAGCAGAAAGTCAAGGAGGAGATAGATAAGATGGTGGTCGTGGGTATCATTGAGCCCATAGAGGATTCTGATTGGGTAAGCCCAATGGTAGTCCAAGAAAATAAAACCAAGGGGAGATAAGGATCTGCGTAGATCTGCGCAAGCTAAATGATGCCTGCGTGCATGATCCCTTCCCTACGCCATTCTCTGATGAAATATTGGATAATGTGGGAGGTTAAGAGGCATACTCATTCACTGATGGATTTTCAAGGTACCATCAGATCATAATTGCACTGAAAGACCGCAACAAGACAAACTTTGCAACCGAATGGGGCTCCTTCCAATACATTGTCATGCCCTTCATATTGAAGAATTTCCTTGCCATTTTTTCGCATGTAGTTGTAGCAGTATTCAAAGAATTCATCCATAAATTTCTGGAGGTTTATTTTGATGATTGGACAGTATTTGGATTGGTGAAGAAGAATGTGTCGAACCTATGCATGATGTTGGATACTTGCATAAAACACCAGATTTCACTAAACCTGAAGAAGTGCATTTTCTGTGTACCTTTTGGAATTTTATTAGGGAACATTGTATGTCAGCAGGGATTGATGCTTGACCCAACCAAGATTCTGGTTATCATCAATTTAGCAATCCCCACCAATGAGAAATAGTTGCGCTCCATCTTAGGGCACACATGTTACTGCAGGAAGTTTATTCAAGGGTACGCCTTGATCACTGCACCAATGGAAAAGTTTCTAAAAAAGGACGTATCCTTTTTCTAGGATGAGGAGTGTCATAAAAGTTTTGAATTGCTGAAAGAAAGGATGGTCACTACACCTATTCTAATATTTCCAGATTGGGCAAAGGTCTTTCATGTGCATGTGGATGCATCATGAATAGCTCTTGGGGTTGTCTTAGCATAGCTAGGAGAAGGAGACATTGATCATTCGGTTGCTTTTGCTAGCAGGAAACTCTCTAGTGTCGAGCGCAACTATTCTACTACCAAACGAGAAGGACTGGAAATGGTGTATGCCCTACAGAAATACAGGCACTATCTATTGGGAGGACACTTTCAAATGTTCACTGATCATTTAGCTTTAAAGTACCTTACAATAAGCCTGTGTTGGGGGAGAAGATTTGTAGATGGTTTTTATTGTTCCAGGAATATGATTTTGAGATTATTGTAAATCCTGGGAGACTGAATACAGGACCTATCACTTATCTCGAATTGAGAGTGGGGAAGAGCCAACTAGTTTGGAAGAAGGATTTTTTGATGTGAAGTTGTTCTCTATCAAGGTGGTTGATGAGCACTTTTCAGACATTATTCACTTCTTGACAATTGGGACAGCCCCTACAGAATATTCAGTGCAGCAGAAGAAAGAATTGGTGGCCCGCGTAGCTGATTTCACTATAATTGCAGGACAATTATATAATTTGGGCGCATGTGAGGTATTGAGGAGGTATGTGTTAGAACATGAGAGGCAAGCTATCTTGGTTGAGGCTCATGGAGGTGTGGCAGGAGGCCACTACGTAGGGAAAGCCACTACGAAGAAGGTGTTGCGCGCAGGGTTATGGTGGCCCACATTGCATAATGATGCACAAGCATATTTTCGATCCTGTGATGCATGTTAGCGAACCGGGAAACCCTTGCGCAAAGAATAAATTCCCCTGCAATCACAAATGGCCTTGCAGGCATTCGATAAATGGGCTATAAACTTTGTGGGACCAATCAATCCCTCGGGAAAGAAGATTGGCGCATGTTACATCATTACTGCCACTGATTATGTAACCAAATGGGTGGAGGCAAAGGCTGTTAAGGATCATACTGCAAATACCAATGCGCATTTCATCTTTGAGCATATTCTAACCAGGTTTCGTTGCCCGAAGATCTTAATGAGCGATAAAAGTACACATTTCGTTAATAAAACTATTGAAGCTTTGACGGAAGAATTTCAGATCCACCATGCGAAAAGCACCCCATACCACCTACAAGCTAATGGCGCAGTAGAGGCTTTCAAAAAAATCTTGGAGAATGCAGTGACTAAGGTCTGTAATGCCAATCGGAATGACTGGGACGTGCGCATCCCCTTGTTTCTATGGGCCTATAGGACTACATGCAAGAAGCTGATTGGGAAGACTCCCTTCAGGATGGTCTATGGACAGGAGGCCATCATGCCCATGGAATATATTGTCCCCAGCCTGCACATTGTGGCTTTCACAAATATGGCGGAAACTGACATCATGGAGGAACGCTTGGTGCTGCTGGTTTCCTTGGAAGAAGATCATTTTATTGCTAATTTTCACCAGCAAGTACATAAGGCACAAGAAAAATCTTGGCATGACCGGCACATCCGACAGAAAGTGTTTAAGGAAGAAAAATTGGTTTTCTCTATGACAATCAACTTGCGCGCCACCCAGGGAAGTTTTGTAAGCACTAGTTGGATCCGTATATAGTAAAATAGATTACAAATGGTGGTGCAGTGCGCTTGGCCACGCTGCGCGGATACTACCTTCTTGGGTATGTTAATGGGAGTCGTCTGAAACCCTACAGGGAAAACCCGGTGCCTACCAAATGACTATATGGCTAGATTATTAGCATTAAAGGGTCTGCACACGTTATGAGGAGAAGCCGCAGGTAGATGCAACGGAAGCACAACGGTAGTGTGCAGATAAGGAGGTGCGGGAAGGCGCGACCGAGGCACAGGGGTAGTACGCAGAAAAGACAAATACTCGTTGGAACCGTGCAGCAAGGGAAAAAAAAATGGAATTTTCATTAGGAGTAGTAACCTGGCCGCATTTAATGAAGAAATCTCAAAAGATTTTTTGTTGAGATTGCAACAAGATGATGAGCTTAGTGGAAAGGAGTCGCCTTCACTAAGTGAGCCCGCAGGCTATTTTTGGCGCAAAGTCTATTTTTAGACTATGTCTATTTTTAGACATATGGATCATGTTCTATGAGTTGCAGGATGCTATTTGTGGATGGTTGGTCAAGTCGGAAAAAATAGATGGACTTCTATTTTTAGACATACTAGGCGAAATCTATTTTTAGATTGCCAGTCTAAAAATAGATATGTCGAATATTATTAGCTCTTAATAATATTTGGACTATAAAAATTATCTTATTCTCTTGGAGCACTTCGGTTAAGTGCACAGATGTGGCACAGGAGCTGACAGAAGGAATTACGCTATTCCTGAGGGTTAAGTGGAGCTATTGCATGGATACTTCAGTTAGAACTCATGTGACAGAGTTTGGTGGAGTTGATTAAGGAAGTTAGTGGAGTTGTATTCAGTTTAACTAATCTAAACATAGTTGAGATATTTGTATCTAGTTTAACTGATTGATACAATTAGTGAGAGTGGTGTGAATTAATTATTAATTAATTCAATAATTATAAACTCATTAATCAACTAAAGAATGCATCAATTAACTTCAGTGTATGGACAATTTCAGTGGAGACCAGTGCAGAGATAGGTGAAAGAGCAGATTAACTATCAGTTGTGACTATACAGTTGTTATTTGCAACACACAGATAGGTGGAGAAGCTCATGAGGATTGTGTAGTACACGCCAGGTGGTTTATCTATTTAATGAAGCCATCCCATAGCATTGATTACTCAATAGAGGCTGGCTATCAAGTGGCAAAATATTGGAGCATGTGTTTTGCTAGATCTAGCTTGATAGTGTGTAGCAATTGCGGGTGTGCATGAGAGCTTGTGAGGAGCTTTTGTACTATGATTGTTACATGATCTCCATGACATATAATATATAGATATTTGGGGTTTTCAGCTTTAATCTTTCCCATTAAATACTGTGTTCATATGTGTGATTGTTTGTGGTTTTAATGTATGCATGCAATTGATTTTATTTCCGCATGTGATGATCAATGGTAGAAGAGATTTTGTATTATGCATGAAGCTAAAATAGTGTGTGATCAGGAGAATCTCGGTGAATAATATATTAGTTATTCAAATTTCTACATGGTATCAGAGCGATATTGATCATTGGAGAAATTGCAAAACATTGAAGCGGTTGAGTTTTGAGCTGGTGGAATTCGAATTTGCAGTAGTCTTTTCTTCGTGTCGAAGTTGAGATGTCTTTCAATGGATTGAGATTGGAGTATGCCCTTGAGGGCAGCTCGAATTATATTGCATGGAAGGACAAGATGGAGGCGGTGCTGGATGACAATGGGTTGAAGGAGTTCATAGATGCAGAAATTCCAAAGCCTACTTCTAGTGATGCTACCGTACTTGACGCATGGCAAAAGAAGACAGCAAAGTGTCGAAGGATTCTGTTGGAAGGTGTGAAGGATCACATAGTGTCCAGCCTTCATGGTAAGGCTTCTCCATTCTTGATGTGGAAAGCTTTGACAGATTTATTTCAAAGCAAGAGCGATCAGAGGAAGTTGGCGCTCAAGGACAAACTCAGGAACATAAAGATGGAGAAAGGCGACAGTATGCCCAAGTACCTCACGAAGTTCATCCAATGCAGGAATGAGCTGGGAAGTGTGGGGGTTACTGTTGATGACGAGGACTTGGAGAGATTGGCTCTACTTGGGCTTCCGAAGATTTGGCACTCCTATAAGGACTCTGTCAATGGTCGGGAGAAATTGCCAGGATGGGAGCAACTTTGGTCGGATCTTGTGCAAGAGGAGATAAGGCGAAGTACTAGGGACGGATATTCATTAAAGAACTCTGATGAAGAGAATTGTGCTTTGGCTGCCAAATAAAAGAAGGGGAAGAGAAAGAAATCTTCTCATTCCAGTGCGAAAGGCAAGAAGCACGACATGTCCAAGGTGAAGTGCTTTCACTGTCACCAACACGGACATTGCGCCACAAATTGTCCACAGAAGAAGAAAAATAAGCAGGCTACTGGGACTGCAGCTGGAGAGGCCTTAGCCTCGCAGTTTGAGCTAGATTTTTTGCTGATCGTATGCTTGGTCTCAATTATGACGAGATCAGTGTGGTTTCTTGACAGTGGTGCGTCTTTTCACATGACAGGAGATCGAGATTTCTTTACTGATCTGGATGAGAAAGATCTTAGAGTGCACATCGAGATGGGCGATGATGGTAGATACAGTGCGACCGGTATCGGTACCATTTCCTTTGAGAGGGAGTCTGGTAAACCCTTTGTATTGAAGGAAGTGATGCATGTTCCAGGATTGAAGAAGAATCTTATCTATGTGGCGATGTTAGAAGACAAGGGATATGATGTTGTCTTTAGCGAGGGAAAGGCTTTCCTGCGCAGTAAGGCAACTAGTGAGACCCGGAGGATAGGGGTTCAAGTTAAGAACCTTTATCAATTGCAGGTAGATGGTTGCGTAGCAATGGCAGGCAAGGCAAAAGGAGTGGTGAGCCAGGATGATGGTGAGTTGTGGCACCGGAGATTGGCCACCTTCACCATGGAGCTTTGAAGATACTACAACAGATTTCTACTGGGCTTCCTAAGGGTACTCTTGCGCAGTCAGATCAGTGCAAGGGATGTACCTTGGGAAAATTTGTGAAAGCCACCTTTCACGAGAAGGATAGTCGCCACGATGATCCTTGAGAGATTCCACACAGGGCCGTGTGTGGCTCTTTCTCGGTAGCTTCGATAGCAAATCACAAATACTATCGCGATATTTTGATGATTTTCTTGTAAGTAGTGTGTATTCTTTGTACGAGAAGAAAAGCGAGACATACTCAAAGTTCGTGAGTTCAGAAACCTTTGTTTGAGAAAAGAATCGGCAAGCAAGTAGAAGGCTCTTATCAGCGGCAAGTGGTAATCAATTCATCTCTGGCGAATTCGAGGACTTTTGCAGTGCAGAAGGAATTCGAAGAGAGCTCATAGCACCTCATAACCCACAGTAGAATGGGGTTGCTGAGAGGAAGAACAGAACGATCATGGGTGCTGCACGGGCGATGTTGCATGATCAAGGCCTTCCCATACACTTGTGGGCTAAGGCATGCATTTAACAATCTTTGCGGTATATGTGGATCCTTGTTGTCCCTCCTGGGGATGTAGCACAGTACACCCCGAGGCGTTTGGTAAGAGGCTGATATTTCCCATTTGAGGATTTTTGGTTCACTGTTTACATTCATGTGACGAAGGATGCCAGGAAGAAGCTGGAGCCGACTGTGGAGGTTGGGATATTTGTGGGGTACACTCATACACCCCACAACTATCGTGTGTATTTTCTAGATAGTCGCAAGACTATTGTGCGACGGGATATCAAATTTCATGAGGAGAAAGCCATGAAGTGTTCGCTTGAGAGGGAGCCACACTTGCATGCAGACGAGGAGCTATTAGTTCCCAAGGATGAGTCTCAGAATGTGGATCAGCCACAAGATGAGGTTCATGGAGTGGAAGATACCACTCAAGCGGCGCCAACCATCAGAGGGCGGAAGCGCACTACAGAAGCTGAGCGATTAGCTCAAGATGTAGAGAAGGTTGTAGGAGCACCTACATCAAAACGCAGACAGAGACAGTCACCTGACCAATATACTGGATACATGGCTCTTATGAGAAAGTGTATCGTGACAGAGCCATCCTCTTTTGGGAAGCGCCTTGGAGGATCCCGCATGGGTAGATGCCATGGTGGAAGAGTATGATTCGATTGTCAGAAACAATGCATGGGATATTGTCCCGAGGCCAGAGGGGAAATCAGTGGTGGGTTCGAGATGGATCTACAAAGTGAAGCAGGCAGTTGACGGGAGTGTGGAGAAGTATAAGGCAAGATTTGTTGCCCAAGGCTTTTCACAGATTGAGGGGATCAATTATGAGGAGACCTTTGCACTTGTCACAAGGTATTCTTTCATAAGGACGATTCTTGCTCTCTCAGCACAAATGGAGTGGCACATTCATCAGATGGATGTGAAGACTGCATTCCTCAACGGATTCATTGAGGAGGAGGTGTACATAGAGCAGCCCGAAGGTTTCAAGATCTTCAGCAGCGATTCGCATGTGTGCAGGCTCAAGAGAGAGTTGTATGGGTTGAAAGAAGCACCTCGTGCTTGGTACACACGGATAGACAGTTATTTCACCAGACTTGGATTCTCCAAGAGTGAGGTGGATCCTAACCTATACCAGATTGTGGTGGAGGGTAAGTTACTGATCATTGTACTTTATGTAGATGATTTTATTTTGACGGGTGATGAACTGTTGATACACTCATGCACGGCTAATCTTGCAAAGGAGTTTGAGATGAAGGACTTGGGCCTCCTTCATTGTTTCCTGGGATTGGAAATTTGGCAGCATAGTTGTGGACTGTTTGTTTATCAAGGCAAGTATGCCCGGGAGATACTAGAGAAGTTCAACATGCATGGTTGCAAGCCTGTTGATACTCCTCTTCCTGGTGGATGGAGGAAGGAGGATGCTACTTCAGCGGAGGTAGTGGATGCCACTGTTTATCGACAGTTTGTGGGGTCGCTTATGTATCTGGTCAACACGCGACCCAACATATGCTATACTATGAACTAGCTTTCACAAGCTATGGTTAAGCCTACCAAGCTCTTCTGGAAGGCAGGCAAGCATGTAGTAAGATATCTCAGAGGCACATATCTCAGAGGCACATCGGGATATGGATTATGGTACAGACAGTCGGATGAGGTGAAGTTGTGTGGCTTCACGAATGCAGATTGGGCAGGGAGCCCAATGGACAGAAAGAGCACATATGGAGGGATTTTCAGTATTGGGTCGACGGCAGTTTCTTGGTACAGCAGGAAGCAGAGATCCGTGGCACTTAGTTCAGTAGAGGCCGAGTATATGGCACAAAGTTTGGCTGCATGCGAGGCTATATGGATGAGGAAGATCCTAGTCGAGTTGTTCAGTTTACACTTGGATCCTATTGTGATTTATTGTGATAATCAGAGTTGCATCAAACTTTCAGTTAATCCAGTATTTCATGATAGATCTAAACACATTGACATCCGGTATCATCATATCAGAGATTGTGTGCAGCGGAAGATCATGTTACTTTCATACATTTCCACGGAGGATCAGGATTTTGATATCTTGACAAAGGCGCTCACCAGGAGAAAATTCGAATACCACAGGGGTAGGATAGGGGTTGCAGATAATCCTTATCTTATTGAGAGGGAGTGTTGAGATTGCAACAAGATGATGAGCTTAGTGGAAAGGAGTCGCCTTCACTAAGTGAGCCCGCAGGCTATTTTTGGCGCAAAGTCTATTTTTAGACATATGGATCATGTTCTGTGAGTTGCAGGATGCTATTTGTGGATGGTTGGTCAAGTCGGAAAAAATAGATGGACTTCTATTTTTAGACATACTAGGCGGAATCTATTTTTAGATTGCCAGTCTAAAAATAGATATGTCAAATATTATTAGCTCTTAATAATATTTAGACTCTAAACATTATCTTATTCTCTCGGAGCACTTTAGTTAAGTGCACAGATGTGACACAGGAGCTGACAGAGGGAATTACGCTATTCCTGAGGGTTAAGTGGAGCTATTGCATGGATACTTCAGTTAGAACTCATGTGACATAATTTGGTAGAGTTGATTGAGGAAGTTAATGGATTTGTGTTCAGTTTAACTAATCTAAACATAGTTGAGCTATTTGTATCTAGTTTAACTGATTGATACAATTAGTGAGAGTGGTGTGAATTAATTATTAATTAATTCACTAATTATAAACTCATTAATCAACTAAAGAATGCATCAGTTAACTTCAGTGCATGGACAGTTTCAGTGGAGACCAGTGCAGAGATAGGTGAAAGAGAAGGTTAACTATCAGTTGTGACTATACTGTTGCTATTTGCAACACACAGATAGGTGGAGAAGCCCATGAGGATTGCGCAGTACAAGCCAGGTGGTTTATCTATTTAATGAAGCCATCCCATAGCATTGATTACGCAATAGAGGCTAGCTATCAAGTGGCAAAAGATTGGAGCATGTGTTTTGCTAGATCTAGCTTGATAGTGTGTAGCAATTGAGGGTGTGCATGAGAGCTTGTGAGGAGCTTTTGTACTATGATTGTTACATGATCTCCATGACATATAATATACAGATAGTTGGGGTTTTCATCTTTAATCTTTCCCATTAAATACTGTGTTCATATGTGTGATTGTTTGTGGTTTTAATGTGTGCATGCAATTGATTTTATTTCCGCATGTAATGATCAATGGTAGAAGAGATTTTGTATTATGCATGAAGCTAAAATAGTGTGTGAGCAGGAGAATCTCGGTGAATAATATATCAGTTATTCAAATTTCTACATTTTTTACTGTTCCCATAGTAGTACAGGGCAATTAATGGTAACCCAATCATTTTTACTATGGTCGGCTTATAATAAGAAGAGCGGGGGTTTTAGTTGGTTCCTTTACTATTTTAACAATTGGCGCCCCGTGATCATTTATAAGCTCTGTTCTTTGGAAACCTACATAATCTGCATGTCTAGTTGTGAATCCTTTTTCGACGACATCAACCTTGAATTCATATTCCGAGCCAGGATGACGACCACCAATCCGCAAAAGATCTTTCGACGCCCCTCACGGCGTCTATGGAGGAAGAATCGGACGAGGTCCGAGAAGTGGTTCCGCATGTGGAGGAAGTTTCATCCACCCCAGTGAAGGTGAACGTGAAGGTGAAGGGAAAGGGAAAAGTGTCGAAGTGGGCTATGTGTAAGCCCCGCCCCTCCCCGAGGAAGGTTTCATCTCCCAAACAAACGTCTAAGGAGTGACCTGTGCAGGGTGACTCGTCCAAGCAGTCGATGATTGATGAACCACTACAAGTAGATCCAGTTTCCTGGCGGCCTCCATATGTTAAGCCACGGAAGCCTTCGACGTGTAAGTCGCGAAACCTTGATGCAGTACAGGACTACCTACAAATTCCCTTATGCCCCCAAGAGGTACATGTGGTAGGCGAAATGCAGAGCATGCTCCCCTAAATGAAGTTTTATGATTATGATCTCGCTAATGAAGTCACATTTCTAGAGCCAGCCCCTGTAAATTACTTAGAATGCGTCCGATATGATAATGTCTTGAAGGTAGAGCCGATGTCGTGGGCATGACGATTACACAACGCAGGAGTCTTCAACATGCTCGGGATCCCCTATTTTGGGCAGTACCCCATTACCAGCCTTTGTGTTTTCCAATTGTTGATGTTGGTCCACGATGGCGCACTCTAGATCCAAGGAAGAATCCCAATTTATGCTGCACAAGGATCACTGGCCTGCCTATGAGGGGGCCCCATCCGCTGAAGGGCTTTTGTAAGAGTACTGAGCTGAAGGTTGCCAACGAAGTAAAGGAAACATGCGCGGTCGAACGGGACAAACGAGGGTTTTTGGTCTAGACTATCAATGACCAGGTAATGCGTGTAGACACCCTGATTCTAGGATGTAAGCTTATGTGGAAATTTCGGCCAAAGACAGTTCCAGCGCATGTCATTGCCTTGGTGGAAAAGTTCTAAAAAGGGGTGTTTTATAACTAGTCCCAATTCCTTTGTGAGGAGTTTCTAGAGAATGTGCGGGATTCAAAGGAAATGGGGAAGTCGTTCTGCTATTCGTGGCTTCTATTGTTGATTGCTCTAGTCACATGGGAGACCCCAAAGGACACATCCCTTCATGATATTGATCCCGGCGTCTGCGAAGGGGCGTGCTACGCGAATTTATGGGATTCAAAAAATGAAAAGCGGGTCGAAGAAAACTAGATTTCCTGGGTTTTGTTTTAACGCAAGCTATTCATTCCCAACCATGCCTCTCGCCAGCCGTATATGGGAAGTATAAGAGTGTGGCGATGTTTCAGGTCACAATGCACCACATCATGATCAAGGCCTGTAAGAGCCCTAATTGGTATCCCCTACCCTACATGGTTACGGAAGAGGAGGTTGATTAGGTTTTCGCCTCATGGAAAAAGTTGTGGAATATTGGGTTGGGCCCTGCAAATATGGTCACTTCATCCACATCCAGGAAAGACACATCCTCGAAGGAAAGAACCCCGAAAGAGATAGCCCCATATTCCCCCGACAGAGTGCCCACAGATACCACTGAGCGGCAGCTGGAGACAAGTGGAAACAATCAAGACACCAACGAAGACCTGGACGCCGACAATGATCACGAAGCAGACAAAGATCAGGAATTGGGCAGTGACCACGCAGAGATATACCCCAGTGGGTTGGATGGGCTTGGTGGAGCTGGTATAGAATCTTCGTGTGGCCTCAAGCGCAGAGGAGAAACTTTTAAGGGACCGCGCAAGAAAAGAAAAGGGTCCAAGAAGGGCGGGGAAGAGGCAGTTACTCTAACTGGGGAGGACCTTGAAAAAATTATTGATGCCGTCACCCTGGTGTCTAAGGACCGATGGAGCACCATAAGGGCTCAGCACAAGGCTGTGGTGGAAGCCTTGCAGTCCATCTTACATTTCTGCAGCTGAAGGTCGATACCGTACAAGCGAGCGTGGATCAAGCGAGGTCGATTCAAGTGATAATGGATCAAGTGAGGTTGGTACCCATGAACCTACCCTCTACAGCAATCATCGCAGCCACAGAAAGTAGAGTCTACCCCCTCCCGGGTGCTGCAGTATCCTTGGATCTAGCAGATTTATGCACACAAGTCCACACCTACTCTGAGGTCGGCCTTGACCTGTTCAGGCTTCCAATTGGGCAGCTCCACGCATTGCACATCTTCATTTTAGCAGAACTTCAGGATAGGGAAGCGCGTGCACAATAGCAGGTCACCGAGGTCGAGCAGGTTGCAGCTACCAAAGCGAACGAGTCTGAGCAGGCTCGGATTGAACAGCAATCAGCCTTAGCTCAAAGGGCAGAATTAGAAAGTGTCATCGACAAGTTATGCAATGACATACCTGACATTGATATCTCGGTCGTTGCTGCACCGCAAGATAAAGTCAAAGGCCTGATTGCAGCTCTCAAAGTATAGAGGTCAGAAATACAGTCTGTAAAGGCAGAGTTTGAACAACGTATTGTTGTGTTGCAGGTGCAGCTGAATCCTGAGACTCCCCCTAAAGTGCGCACACAGCAAACAACTACAATCTAGAACATTTTGGTTGGCATTTCAACATCCGTCACGTATGGCTCCTCCCAGCTCGACAAATCCATGGGGCTATGTACTTTAGTACAGACAGATCCTTTAGTCAAGCAGCTCAATCAGGAGTTGTGTGCGAAAGAGAAGGAGTTCGAGGACTTACAAAAAGTTCTCCCTACCCTTATCCCTGCTCAGCGGATGGCACACCTTCAAACCATCCAGGTGTTGCAAGGCGAGGTAGAGGCACTCTGTCGCTACTAGAAAATCGCCACTGACCACATCAAGCCTTTGGCAGAGGAGGCCATGCAGCTCTCTCAGGACCTTGATGTTGTCATTCACAATCTAAACCAAATGATGAAATAGGTCACTTCGGCCGCTGCAGGGCCCCCATCAGAACAGTTGGTCGAGACCATGTAGAACGTCTGTTACACAGTAATTTGTCACCATCCCTGCAATCCCCGTCTCGCCCATTGCAGGTTCATTTCTGTGACCAATAAGCAGTGTCATGCCTTGCAAATACCATCATTGTATCCCTTTCCATGAGGACAACATTCCTTCTGTTGATTATTTTCTGAGCAGACCCCTAAAAACACCTGTTTTTGTCGTGGCGTTGGTAGCCCGTTATGTACCCGCGCCAATGGGGGAAAATTAACACTGAGCCCACGCCAATTGGCGCTCTGTCCTAGTTAAGCACCCGCGCCACTCTGCTTTTGGAAAGTTTTTTAAAAAAAGAGGCGAAGTTTCGATTACAACAACTTCGTGGATGAGTCATCAGGAGTGGTTTCGCCTGAATAACCACGGCCTTCCTCCTTTGGCCTCTTTTTTCCACCTTATGGGGAACCTCCCAAGGGATAAGACCTCCCTTCCACTATTGTATGGATCCCAACCTCCTCCTCTCCTCTATAAATATAGCCTTCATCCATTGATGAAGGGCTGAAGGGCTGAAAGTCTTGAAGTTCCTAAGCTTTGAATCTCCAAATTCCCAAGAGCCTTCATGCTGTAAGAGCCCTCTTTCTTCCCTTAAGGCCGACTCAAGTAAGGAGACTATTGTCGAGAGACTCAGGAGAGGTTTACCCTTTCCCTAGCGAGCTTTGTGAGACGTGAACGACTGGAGACCCATCCGAAGGAGACCACGACGTCAAAACTTTGGTTGTAATCTGTTTGGTCAATTTAGTGTGTCCTAAATTGCTGCATTTAATTGTCAATCCGGGAATCGTAAGCTGATGAAGTGCGGCGCACTATATGTGCAAGATAACCTCTTTCTTATCTTTTTGTCGTTTATGGTCTTTCTAAGGTGAAATGGAAATTCTAAAGTGAGAAACAAGCTTGAACAAGCTTGGTTATAGTTGTTCAAGGAAGTGATATCCCCTATAATGATTTACCAATCTCGAAACTTCAAAAGCAAATTGAAATTACAATGACAAAAGAAAGTAAACTGCTGAAATGGAAAGTGTTGTTAATCTAATGAATCAAAACAAGAAACTAGTGAATATGAAAACTAAACTATTCTTGCTACCAACTGAACACAAAAGAAACTATGCTTATGGAAATTCAAAATTGCAATGAAAGAAATCTAAACCAGATTACATCAATTCATTTTCTGACCCTTCATCATTAGACCAGCTATGACTTGCGGAAATAATCATAAACAACTTGTGTAACTGATATTTAATTTACAGAAAGTAAACTAATACTAAACCATACACACATGATTCAATCCCTCGCCATCAGTCCAGCTGTGGCTTTCGGAGGCAATTGAAGATGTCATACATGATTCAATATATTTAAGTTTGCGGAAAAGAAACTAATACTAAACTACACACTTCATCATGCGGCCCCTCACCATCAGTCCAGCTGTGGCTTTCGGAGGAAACTGAAGACGCTATGAGCAGCTTAATATATCTAATTTTGCAGAAAGGAAACTAATACTAAACTACACATCTCATCATGCAGCCCCTCACCATCAGTCCAGCTGTGGCTTTCGGAGGTAGCTGAAGACACTATGAGTAGCTTAATATGTCTAATTTTAACTATTGAATCAGATAAACAAAATTGAAATGCACAAAAAAAAACTGAAGTTAAACAAAGACTGTGAAAGAAAACTAGCAGCAGAATAATATCAGTTTCATATCATTAGCGAAAATACTATGAAAATGCCCCGGGGTGTCTACCTAAAACCTGCACAAGAAAACTGATCAGTGTCTTAACAATCATAAAAACAT